>VRYO01001463.1:52892386-52940008 GCA_009812075.1 Sialia sialis
GGTTTCGGCCCGGGCGCGGAGCCCGGCGGGACCCTGGTGTCCGTGCGTGCGCGCGCGCACACGCGCGGCCGGGGCACGGCGGGGCGGGAGCGGCCGGGGCCGGTGCCGGCCGAGCCCGCCCGCTCCGGCTGCGGGGCGGCAGCCGCGCTCCCGGCGCCGGCAGAGGCGCGGGCGGGAGGCTCCCAGCAGCCTCCCTGACCGCGTCCCCTCGCTGGATGGAGCCCGGGGATGCGGTGCCTGCCGCGGGGGCTGGCGGAGCGGCTTGAGCCCCCCACCCGGCGGAGGCGAGCATGTCCAGTGAGCGTCTTAACAAGACAGCGGTGAAGGATGCGCGGTTAAAAGACCTGTTGTTGGAAAGAGGTACCGGCGCGTCCGCAGGGGCAGGGAGCGCGGAGTGGGGCTGGGGCCCCGCGCAGCCCGGCCCGCCCGGGAGCGCTCGCCGGTGGAGCTGCGGGCTCTATGAGGGGAAGGCTCGGGATGACGGTCTGGTGTGGGTGGTGAGTGTTAGGGTTGTGAATCGTCTCTTCGAGCTCTTCCGAGAGGGTGGTTTGGTTCGACGTGTAGTTAATTGCCATTTCCGTGTTGGGCGTTTACCCTGAATCGTTGTGTTTGGTTTTAAGGGTTTTTTTCCCCCCGGAGAAATTTTATTAGAAATGTCGTTTCTTGCGCGTAAAGAAACGGATATGTGCGTGTGACGGGCTCGAGGTAGTAAAACCAAAGCATTTCTCTTCCTGGAGCTTTGCCCGGCTTCTTTCCCAGTAAATTTATGGGAAAAGTCGGAAGGAGGCGATGCCTGTCTGGAAGGCGGTGGCCCTTTATGCCTGGCAGGTGTTGGGCAGGGGACGTGGTGGGGGCCGGGGTGACCCAGTGCCTGTCAGCAGCCGCTAGGAACTATTTAAATAGCCTCGATCGGTGCCAGCAAATACAGACTGCTGCTGCGGTCTGCCTTTGCTTTTTACTGCTGATAGCCTAATGAGCAGCAGGAATGTCACTCAGGAGGAAGAGATTTTAAAATACCTTCTTTTTCCCCCCTGCTTTCCATTAAGGAAGCCCTCTTGATCATCAGTAAGGTGTTTTGTTGCAGTTTGGTGTTCACAATGTAAACTGGACCTGGGAAATCCCATGTACTCATAGCTGCGTGCTGTGGATTTTGTTTTCTTTATTGTATGGCCATGTTTTAATCAAACATTTTCAAATTATTCCCTCCCATGGGAAGAGCTCACAGAACAAATCATTTATCTCTAAGGGAGAGGTACTGTCCCTTGCTACTGAAATGCAGGGGTCTCGATAAATTTAGAAGAAGCTGCCCTTGGCAGCTGGAGAAGTAACATGTTATTCTAGTGATCTGTGCATTCTAGGAAAGCCTAAATCAACATTGCTTGTTTTGCATGTTGCCCTTTAGCAATGATCTCTGTTTCCAGTCTAAAGTGTGACATAAACCCAAAAAAAGTTTGGGTGAAGAAACCCTTTAGTGCTTCAGTAGCCACAGAATGTGAATTGCCGAAGTTGTCAACTGTGTAGTCTGTGTTCTGTGTTTCTGAGCCAAGAAAAACTGACTTTTAACTTAAGTGTGGTTTGGGTGGGTTTATTTTTTAATTAATTCTGTTCTTCCGGCTTTTTGATCTTTTGGTGCCGACATTGTTAGCTAGAAGTGACGCAAGAGAGGGGAAAAAGAAAGCTGGCTGCCCTTCGTGTGGGGTTGATAGCAAAGCACTGACTAACCAAATTCTTTGAAAATGTTGGTGGTCTTAATGATGAGTGAAAAGTACTTAACAGCAAAGAGTGATAGAGTGATAAGCATGTTTTTGCCCTTTACTCTTTCCTTAGCCTTAAGTAGGCTTAGTTACTCCTCAGGAGACGATTGTAGACCCTCTGCACTTTAGTGGTGTGGCTGTGCCTGCTGGCAGCTTGTGACACACAGGCACCTTGGCACCAGCACTCACTGGACGCCAGCACACCTGCAGATCTTGTAGTGTGACATTTTGCTTGCAAGAGATATTAGAATAATGAAACAGCCTTGGGTTTCCTTTGGGTCTACTGCAGGTTCATCGCAGATTTTATGTTTTAGTGGCATTTTTCTGGCTCAGCTTTACAGATGTGTTGTGTCTGCACAAGTGTTCTGCTGTGACACAGGAATCTGAGGGTAGCTACAAATTAGAGAGGGGGGAACAAATTAGAGGTAGGGGAAGGACGCTTCTTTTCTGGTATTTGTTCTGTCATTTCATTTTCAAGTCATCTTTCCTTGTTAGCTTTTTAAAACAGAAATTTAGTATCAGTTCCCCTAAGTTCATGTTTCTGCATCCAAAAAGCCCTTTTTGGAAAGTACTGAAACTGAGCAACTTGATCTGCTTCTTTTTCTACCAGCCTCGCAACCAAAGACCTCCTCCCATTAACTGGAGTCGTCTTTCAAGATGAGAGCATCTCCTGTGAGCACTGCAGTTTCCATAGAAATATCATCAACTCAGTAGCTCCAAAGGGCAATTTTCCCCCTTATATTGCTCATCCTTGCTGCTCCAGTATAGCCAAAAGGGTGCGAGAGTGACTCACTTCTAAATATATATACTTAATATTTGTGGTAAAGGCAGGGCTTCAGATAAGATGATAGATTCTGATGGAGTTCATTGTAATTGTATCTCTTGCAGCAGCCAAGACCCTGATTTCATTTTTAACCCTGATAGAACATACCTTGTTTTAGAGTAGCGGAGCTCTTTTTAGATTTTTACCTGACTGGGAAAGTCTTAGAAAAGTTTGGGTTAACACTAGTAGGAGAAAAGGTAGTAACTGAAAAAGACACTGCATGTAGATTCATTAGGCTTAAAGTTTTCCACTCTAGTTAAATAGCTTTCATGCTATTTACTTGATAAAAATTTAAGGGTAGTGAACTAGATAAAGTGTCCGGATTCCTCTCAGGCTTTGAACCTTATGGAGCCCTCTGAACTCTATTAGTGTTACAGTGGCTATTAAATTAGAGTGGGATTTGCGGTGTATATGGTTTCTTCAGGTTTTTTGTTCAATGAAATTTTTTTGTCCAAAAGGCTCACCTGTGGAGGCTGCAGAGAAGGATCACCAAGAAGCTTCTTAGTTTTGACCTACAGCCACTCATGCTGATCAGTTTGCTGTGGGATAAATTAAATATTTTTTGTACTTTTTAGAGAAGTTTTCTTCATGAAACTTCGCAGAATAGACAGCAATAGTATCTCAAGCCAGACCAAGCCCAGAGAAATACTGAGGGTCTTTTCAGGTTGTTGCTTTGATGGTTAACATTTTGTGTGTTGATGACACATTCTCCTCTTTTTTCTTTGTTTTAGCTGAACTGGAGTTTGTTCAAATCATCATCATAATTGTGGTTATAACTGTTATGGTGGTAGTGATCATCTGCTTGTTGAACCATTACAAAATCTCGACACGCTCCTTTATCAACCGACAGAGCCAAAGCAGAAGGCAGGAAGAAACTCTGCAGACGGTGAGTGTGAGCCCCTTGCACCAAACTCCTTTTCCTTGTGCTGTGTGGGTCTGCAGCAAAGCTTCCCAAAGAGCTCTGCTACAGGCAGTTGCTGGGAAAACTTCTGATGTCACCTTTAATACTGCCTGTAGTTAGGTCTTTTGCCAGAGTTGTATTTGTCAGCAGAAAACGATTTAGGAACACAAATTTAAGGTACGCTGTCCTTGATTATTTTTAGACCCTGCTATGTTTTATGTAGCCTATATTCATTTTGCGTTTGGGGGCTTAGATGTGACATTGTGTTTGCTGCTGCTGTAATTTGAGAGGAGAGTGTGGAAGGGGATTGAATAGAGATTAGCTGGGGTGCAAAACATTGAAATACACATCATTGATTTTCCATATAGTGTCTGATACCCTGGAGTTGTATTGCTGCTACTGTTTTGTGAAGCTGCCATGGCTGTTCACAGGATCAAAACCGTTGTCCCAGTAAGGGCCCAGCAAAATGTAATGTTCGTTTCACTAAAACAGCAAGAACAGACTAGGAAAAGCATCTCTCCAAGGACCTGGAGTGCTTAAGATGTGTTGTTGCAGAGTCAAAGGCTTAAGATGGGATCTCAGTCAGTACTTGATAAACTGTATTTAGTCAACCCAACAGTAAACGGGCACCTAATTTGCCTTGTGAGCCAGGAGTTTGCTGGGCTAACCTTGTGAGGGTTAACCACAGTGTATCCCTGACCTTGGGACATCCCCCACAAGCCATGCCTGGAGGACACAAGTGTCCTGTGATGTTGCAGGGAGGTCCTTTCTTCTGATGTGCTTTTGCCAGAGTGTGGTGCCCTTGGCCTCTTTGCTGACAGCATGGCCAAGGGGCCATTTATGAAGTCACCTTTTGAGGCATTGAATTCCTGGTAACAGAGTTGAGCTCAGAGCTTCTTTTTGCTGTAAAAAAAGTCAGATCGTAACTGAGAGATATGATCTCATAATGGTTTCCACCAGTTCTAACTCCACAGTCTCACCTTTTTATCCATTCCAGTTTTATGTTTTTTCCCTCTTTGTGCTCCTTAGGGAGCTGCCAAGGTCGTGGTGAGAGGCCTCAGGGGGCTGCTCTGCCTGAACACTAATTGCTAATTTTTTGCTTTTGCTTTTTCTTGTTGCAGTTAGATTTCAGCAGGGGAGGCAGCACTGACAGGGAAGGAGGCAGAGATGCCACAGTGGCTGCTGTGGAGCTGCCCTCCCTGGCAATCCTGGCAATTGGCAGTTCCCTCCTGAAAGTCAGCTGTACAGTGTGATAATGCAGGGTTCCCAAAGCTCTCTCTTAGTACATCACCTGTGCCATTTTGCTGGGGTGAATTGCTCTTTCCTTCCCCTGCAGCCTCCAAGGAAAGGAGCTGCCTCCTCAAGGAGAGGCTGCCTCGTTGCCTGGCACTTTGGTAGTGTATGAGTGCTTAGCTCTAATTTGGTTACAGATGAAACTGGAACTTGTCAAACCTTAACCTCGTGGACTTGAGCACTGAAGAAACTGACTAGATTAATTTGAATGTTGCTTTGAAATTGACACTGTAATTCAAGAACCACAATTCTGTCTGAAAAACGTTAGCTATAATTGCTACAGATGCCCAAAATGAAATAGTTTGAGATAAATGAAACACATTTTCATCTTCACAAATCTTTTTAAACTGTGGTAAGCTGTCAAATGTATGAAATAACCCATTATTTCCTTCGTATGGTTCATTACTATTGTCTGTTATCAGAGGCAGTGGTATTTTTTTTTCCTCTTGGGCACAAGGGAGAAAACTTCCCCTTCTTGTGAAGAACATGCAATTTGGCAACAGGGACTTAGGAGCTGCTTTAGTACCCAGAACTGATGTTAAATAATTTTAAAGACACTGACTCAGTTTGAGTTTGATGTCACCATTATAAGTAACAATAATCATGGCCAAGTGAACACTTCATGGGAATTGATGAGAGGATGGCAAGAACCAGTTACTAATTCTAAAAGCCTGTGGTGTAGGTTTGTCATCACTATTACTCATCTGAATTTCTGACAGACTGCAGCCCTTCTTAGAAGAAGGTCATACTTGTGGGGAATGGGGATTTAGAGGTCTCTGAGCTCAGATGTCAAAACCTTAGAATTTTCCTTTGTCTCACATGTTAGAAGGAAATTCTGATAGAAACTGTCAGTGCAATGCAAACCTTAAAAGCAATGTGCAGAGAATGAGGGTCAGAAAACTAAAGTAAGTGCTCTGTGGTGAGAAACTGCAGATGATCAGTCTGTTCTCATTGTCCACGTTGGAGTGGCTTGCACACGATAATAGTGTGAGTGGTGAGATGCAGATTATACACTTCTAAAATTCATTTTTTGTAACATGCAAGCTTTGTTCTGTGTGCACATGATATCCAAGTGGACCTTCTTGCGAGGGAATAATTTTTAATGGTATATAGAAAACAGTTATAAATGTTTGTTAACCACTAATGTCTGAAGAAAATATTATTGTGACTTAAGTCTTCTTTTGGTAGGGAAATAGTGAATGGAAATAAAGACATCTTTCTTGAAAGAAAATGGTAAAGCAAATTATTTGACTGCTAGCTAGTTCTGTAGTGAACTCTGAAGTAAACACCCTTTTGTGTAACTGAGGTACTGAAGATGTATCAAAATGAACAGCTTTCAGCTTTTCCTGTTCAGATGGGGCCTTTTTTCTTTCCGTTTTTTTTTTTTTCCTTTTGTTACTTTCAGTTTTCTTTGTCTGTGCTATTTCTAGATAGCTGGTGGAAGGCATGATTAAGTGGTGGCTGAACTGCACAGGTTTCTGGCCTCATAAAGACCAACTATTGAACAAGTGATCTCTCTTATTCTGATTCTTCTACAGAATGGAATAGGAGTGATCAGGTAAATGATCTAATGCCTTTATTACCAGCCTCACACCTGTAAAACTCATGGGTTAGGCATCAGAAATAATGAAATAATAGATATTAGTGGATTTCTTTTTCTGGTTCAACTTCTTCATGGTTATATAAACAAATGAACAAAACCCCCAAACAAACACCCTCAAATAAAAAAAAAAAAAGATGTAACGAGAATTTCAGCTTCCAGGCCAAGTTAGAAATTAGAATATTAAAAAGATGAAATCACTGCAATCCCAAGTGTAAACATTTGAAGTAATGTTTGAAGGGCAAAAAAAGGACCAGTTGTAGAAAAAATATGCTGCTCTTAGACAAGTGCACACTAAATGTTATATACCTGTTCTGTAAATGCACTTTCCTGTGTGACCACCAGTTCATCTTTTATCTTTGTTTTTCTTTTCATTCCTCTGGGGTATCATCTTCCAGTCTTTTCCCTGGTCTTTGGTATTCGATTACCTTGGTTATTGTGCCAAGGCGTTAAGCAGATCAGAGCAAAGGGCAGGACAAACACTGAGTGCCCAGAAGCAGTGAGTGCTTCTGCTGCAGTGTTGAGGGTGGCTGTCTGCCCTCTCCTAGTGAGGATATTAAACATTCCAGCCCTGTTTTAACATTAGTAGAAATAAGAGTTTTGGTCATAATTATAAGAGGTGGAAAGATGGTGAGTGATAACCATGTTGGCATGAGCAGTAGCCTGGAGTAAGCCTGCAAGGTGCTCAACAGCATCTGTATTACAATGGATATAATACTGGACGTTTCCTACTCCTGGCTTATCCATCAGCAGTGTTGGGCTTCACAGCTGGGAGCAAGCCAAGGGTTGCAGAACACCTGAGAGGAATGCAAAAGCCATAGGCTGTGGAGTACACCTGGAGCATGCCCAGGGGCTGCTTAATTTTGAAACAACAGAACCTCTTGTGTGGGAGCAACTGATGCTGCTGGAAGTGTTGGGGGGTTTTTGGGGCAGAGCCATGCAGCAGCCTTGGAAAGGCATATCTGTGCACAGGTTCTGTGTGTGATATTCAAGGGGAGATCTGTGTTGCTGGCTGTGCCTTTGTTGACCTTGCATCAGGAGGGCACTATTGCTGGAAACCAAAAGCATCCTTCTGGAATGTAGGTAGCAGCAGCTGAGCTGCTGCTGTGGCGCTCTGCTGTTTGCTGGGACAAAGCAAAGATAAATCTTGCTTCCCAATGATTAACTCTTAATGTCATCACCAGTGATTTCCACAGGGACATTGAGGGGAAAGAGATTAACTGACTTACAGAGAGGTACTTAATGAGCTTCCTAATTTCATTCCTTTTCCCTATCCTGGTGTCTTTGCATTGTCTTCTTTTATAAAGTAGACATTGAATGAGTGCTGAAGGCCTGGACTGCCCCAGGCCTACTCCTGGCAGCAAATCCCTGCATCCATCATCCAAGATGCTCACCCTGACCAGCCCCTGCCTCCCAGCACCGAGGGCAGCATTGCTGCTCAGGCTAGTCAGCTTGCATTAGAACCTGTGTTGGGAATGCCAGTCTTGGATGCCAAGCTCCAGGAGCGCAGCTATAAAAAATACTCCCCTCTGCCCCGTACCAGCTATTTCAGAATAAAAGGGGAACGTTGGGAGGGTGACAGAAAATACTCAATGATATTGACAGCTGAGGGATTTGTCAGTAATTTCAAATGTTAGTCTTTCCTGCTGATCTTTTAAATCATTTCCTACTGGCACTGGCATTATTCAGTCTGTTCCCTGCTGGTTGTCCCTGGGCCACTCATTCTCATTTTCTCAGTGACATATGCAAAAGAAAGAAAATCCCACTGGGAACAAGAACCCAGTCTACAGCCAGGAGAGAGTGAGAGTGCTGTAGACCACCCTGCTTTGCCAAATCTTTGTTTGTACCAATCATCATTTGGCAGGGGCTGGATGTGCACTGTATTCTCCTGCTGTCTCCTTGAGGGACATGGGCTTGCCTCTCCTCGGGGAGTGCTGCCAAGAGGGACAGCGAGCTCGGCTCCTGTTCTTTGAAGTCTCTCACAGTAAAGTCCTTAAATGTTTTAATAAGGGCACGATTGTCCAGGAAATCTGCAGGTAGGACTAGAAGTGAGGAGTGCTGGCTTTGGGTGGCACCTGACTCAGTGTGTCACCTTGGGCAGCTTGCTTCATCTCCAAACAAAGAAGGAAGGATAATAATACTTACTTCCTTCAGTTGAATGAAATGAAGATTACTTAAAGGGATGAAGTGCTGTGAAGTTGGGGAAATAAAAGTTTTAAAGCATGAAGTAACAGGAATAATTGCAGTAAGTGTAGGGAGGCAGATTGTGTGAGAGATTTGGCACTCTCGCTAGCTGTCCAGTACCTCTCCTTGGTACTGTGCACTGCTCTGTTAGACAGTGTCACCTTTCCTGCCCTTGAGGAATAGCTTTTAAAGGAATGAGCAATCCTGCTGGAATAGTTATTCTGTTGGGATCAACACAATAGTTTTGCTTGTGTTTGTTGCTAGCTTCAAAGCTGTGGTGGTCTGTATCACCCAGGAAGATGGAATGGAAGGGAGGAATGAGCCTCTGTGCCTTCCTGGAATGTTTTCAGCAAGCCACTGCTATAATGTGGTGTAATGTACCACCTAGGGCCAAAACCAGAAACTACACTGCTACCTGGAACATTTCACTTGCAGAAGACGTGTGTATTTGAGTGTGTATGTTCTTGTATAAAAATAAAAAATAGTCTTAAGGGGAAAAGAGGGACCTTCTTAATGATTGTAATGCATTTTAGAAAGTGAAAAACTTTCGTTTCTCAGAAAACATTATTTCAAGCAGCATTCTATTTTGCAGAAACTTAGTGAAGAAAGTCTGTAAATCTCCTTAACAGTCAGCAAAAAAAACCAGAAAAGTTTGGATTATATGGGATTGTCATGGTTTTAACCCCAGCTGGCAACTGAACACCCTCTAGCCACTTGCTCCCAGCAGGATGGGGGGGGAGAATCAGGAGGGTAGAAGTGAGAACTTGTGCGCTGAGCTCAAGACAGTTTAATAGGGAAAGCAAAACAAGGAATTCCTTCACTGTTTCCCAGGGACAGGCATGTGTCCATCCATTTCCAGGGCATCAGTGCACCATGGTGTGTAGCAGTGACTTGTGAAGACAAATGCTCTTGCTCCCAAAGTCCTCCTTTCCTTCTTCCCCTGGCTCTACACACTGATCATGATGCCATATGGTCTGGAATGTCCCTTTGGTCAGTGGGGTCAGCTGTCCAGGCTGTGTCCCCTCCCAGCTCCTTGTGCACCCCCAGCTTCCTCCCTGGTGAGGTGAGGAGCAGAAAAGGCCCTGACTCTGTGTAAACACCATTCAGCAATAATGAAGGTATCCCTGGGTTATCAACACCGTTTTCCTCACAGATCTAAAATGTGGCCCCATATTTGCTCCTGTGAAGAAAATGACCTCTATCACAGCTCTAACAAGCACAGGGATCCTGTTGCTGTATTACAGTTTAAAGGGAAACTTTTTGATGAGTATAAACTTTTGCCTGTAATTTCTCCTGAGTTAAAAATCATTCTTCTGGTAAATGTCTTTCCTGCTGGCTGTCAATGGGCTGATGCTCAGCTGAGGCAGTTAGATGACAGTGTGTGCTCCAGTGTTTAAAAATGCCCTCAAAAAGACATCTTCCTACACTGTTTAATTCTAGAGGCTCTAAAGCTTTGTAAAATATGAAATGGCCAATTATCCTAGGCTTACTGAGTTAAATAATCATCACCATGAGATAATTAAGTAATCACTCAGCTGGATTTATTGAATGATGCTGTTATTTCAAAACTTAATCACAAAGTTAATTTCTGTAAATTATGGTGAAACCCAAAAATGGGAGTGGTCAGCAAAATACATAGGTGGATCCCTAAGATTTTTCTTGCTTGATGTTAATGGTAGATGCTAGGATTTTCATTCCAAAGCCTAACAATGTTAAAAATGAATACACTATAGGGAGTGAATGCATAAGCTTTCTCTCCCTGTTACTTTTCAGTATTGAAGCTCATGTCTGAAGTCTCTTGAACAAGGAGCCAAGTTATGGTGGCCTAGCTGTTGACAGTCTGTAGGAAGCAGGTAAATGAGGTACTGCCCTCATCAAAATATGGGTAAATTGCATTTGCTCAGGTTTAGCCTTGTTTGCACATACCTGATAACTACTTGGACAAATCCCTAATATAAATACAAATGCTGTTAGTTCTCACCTGATTTTCACTGATATGAGCAGAGGGGAAGCGTTTTAGCATTCAAAGGAAGTCTGTAAGCAGAGAGCAAGAAATAACACTTTCTCTCAGTATGAGTTATCCTAGATTGGTCAGGGTGATCCCAGCACATTATTTCCTAAATCTACATTTTGGGGTGGAGGAGTGTAGTCATGGAGATATTTTTCTTCTGCAGCGCTTGTCATCATGCCAAGATCAGTGGAGTTTGTGGGCATCAACCCTAGTGTTAGGTGGTACCTACCCCGTGCAGGCAAGGGGGAATTTCCCTTAAATAAACACTCAAAAAAGGTAGGTAGTAAGTCTCCTGTGGTAGATGCAGTGCCTTAAGGAGGACATAAGTTCTGTGTTGGATCAGTTAATTTGGCCTTGGTGAGGAGAGAATTCTGTGCTGTGTCATTAGACCAACCATGGTGAGGCTCACGTGTGTGAGCCTGGTAGTTTCCAAGTGTGGGCAAGCCAAGCATGTTACCCAGCCATCTGCTTGGGGAGTTCTTCTGGCTCCTGGGATAGAGACCTTGCTGGGGGTTGGCTGCTGTCAAATTATTTGTTCAGTCTGCTGCTCTGTCTTGAGGAAACCTTAGGGAAGGATGCAGGTGAACTGTAGGACATTCTGTCAAAGGAACAGTATTGTTACATATCCTTGCATTCTAAGGATCTCACAGGCTCAGAGTTCAACTGCATCCCAAGCTGTTTACCTTCTCAAGTAGTTATCCTGGAGTAGGGAGAGCTTTGCGCTCCCTTGGTCTCATCTTGGTATGACTATCCCAGTGTCCTGGTTACACTCAGTGGGATCCCCGTAGCAGCTGTAGTGCCTCCAGGCAGGGCCTTTGACTGTTCTGGGATTCAGGCATCAGCAGTAGAAGTAACAGGCAATTCCTGTCTTCTAACAAGTTATTTCTGTTAGGCATGGCTGGGAGCAGATCTGGGAATCTTGGCTCAGTGAGCAGGTCCTGTTCCATCTCCATGCAAGGAGTTTTTCTCCATATGCTGTACCATCTCTCTCAGCTCATCTTATCCTCTGCCTTTGGGGAGATGGGCCCTAGGATGGAAGTCATCAGCAACTTCTTTTCATAAAGGAGTTTAAGTAAAATGAGTGGTGGAGGTAGATTTTGTTTGTTTCTGGGTTGACTTGTTGGTTTTGCCTTTTTTCCTCTCTTCTGATCCTGTAACTCAGAAGCAGTTGACTGAGAACTTTAGCTTTTTTAGCTAGTATGTTTTAAAAACAGTTGCAATGGGTTTGGAGCCTGTTGGGTCAACTGTTGATAACTTGATCGCCTTTAATTGGGCAAACATACCCTCAGATATTTTAAAATGAGGGCACCTGGGTGCTGAAGGATTGAAAAGGAATGTGTGCACAAGTATGTATATACATGCATGTGTATAGTTCCAGTTAATTTCTTCATCTCACAGAACCTTACCTAGGCACTGAAATACACGAATTTGCGTAAGATTTGTCTTCTGTGTCTTTGGGAAGGGGAATACTTGGGGAAGTTGTAAATAATTGCAATTGTCAGCCTCTCTCTATCTTTACTCTCTAAAGCTACAGGAGAGAAGCGTACCAGCTTTGCTATTCAGAGCATTTCCCTTAGCAGCTGAATCCTGTGGGAGAGTCCTGTTAGAGCATCTTTCCTCTGCAGTGGACTCTCCTGACAAGATCACAGACGGCTTTTGGTCTCTGAGTGTCATGATGAACATCTAGTTGGGTCTATTTTTGCATCTGAAATATGTTGAAAGATGCTATGGTGAGAAGAGGCAGTACAGTAAGATTTGGAAGCAGTCTATACATGGTAATGCTTTTGGGGACAGTACACATTTTCCTTCCTGAAATTTCTTATGTCTGTAAAACTTGAATTAGCATCAAGAAAACAGTCATGACTATACAATATTTTGATTTTCTTTTTGTGCACCAAGATTGAAGTTCTGTGCTTTATAGGTGCTCTGATATATCCTTTTCAAAGTTTTCCAATAAAATAAATTCATTGAGGGAGTTACTGCTACTCCAAACAATTAATTGAGAAGAAACATTATTTTCTCTTACTAACATACTGTTCTTCACCCTTTTATTCTGCCCTGAGTGCTGGTACAATGTCAGAACAGCATTTTTCAAGGCACGAGAGAGAAAATATTTTCACCTGAGAAGGTGGTTGGAGAAGGGGTTGAAAAAGTGGCTGAAACCTCAGCTGCTTTAACTACTGTTTATGATGGGAATTGGGCAACTGTCAGTTTTGACCAGATTATCCCTGGGTTTAAGATGTCTGTCACTTCACTGCGATTACAGACGCCAGGTTTTGTTGTGAGCTGTTTTGCCTGTGGTGTGTAAAGGAGATCCTGGCTGGCAGACCTTTGTCAGACCTGCCACCCTTGCTCATTTGGGAGCTGACGGGTACCTGCTCAGCACATAGGTGCTGAGCTGTCTCCTGTCATCTCCATGCATTGCCACACTCTCAGCCACCCGCAGCTTGCTGCATCCTTATGGCCTGTGGGGCTGGGTGCTGTGGATGACGTCTTGGCAGTTGCAAAATGGACCAAGCTTTACTTGCTTGGGAGCAGAGCTGCTCTTTGCTCATGTCTTGGAAAGAAAGGGGTGGGGTGTTGCTTGTGTAGCTCCTGGAGACAGCCAGTTCTTGGAAGATGACTACTGGTAAGAGCTGAGACAGAATGGTATTGTGATCTATTAATTTTTCTCTTTTTGTTGTTTTCTTCCACATTTCAGGAGGGGTGCTTGTGGCCTTCAGAAAGCTCGGTTTCGCGCCAGGGTGCTTCAGAGGTACTGACAGATTACTATCTTCACCAAATGCTGTCTTTTTTTCCCCTGTAATGCATATTTGGTTCCTTTCAAAAACATGCACCTATTTTTTGTAAAAAGAGCTTTTTCAGTGTAGTTCACACTGTCATCTAAGCCTGCCTAAACACACATTTCATAAATTCCTGAGACCTTTTCATAAAGTAATGAAATTCTGCCTACCTGACACCTCATCTCTATCAGCAACTCCCTGTGTCATAGTAGGCATTCACAAGTAAGTGGTAGAGGTGTGGCTCCTTCCTGCAGTGGCATAGTAATCTGAGTATTCATTGGAAGCTGGGAGACCAGTTCCTCTTGTCCCTGAACTTTTCTTGGATTTACAACACGTATCCTATCAACCAGTGTCTCCTGTATTCCAGCTAGCACAGATCCCTTGTCTATGTAGTAATTTGTGGGTGTATTGCTCAGAGTAGTCTAGCTATCCTGTGACAAGCAGTAGAGCTTCCTGGTGGTTGGCCCTGCATCTGTGAAGGTCAGGGGTTGAAGACCCTGCAGGGATCTAAAAAAGAGAAGAGCAGTTTGATATATCTAGATCTGAGAAGCTGCTCTGTCTGTCCAGATCTGGGATAGACCAAGTGAGGAGCAGTAGCACCTCAGAGAATATGTTGAGTGCTTCCTTTTGTAAAGCCTGGTATTCTCCAGGGTTTAATATACCAGGGACTTACTTTCCATCACAATGCAGCAGCTTTATAGGTTCTCCCCAGAGGCTAAATTCTGGACGAGAACTGAGGGGGAGGAGGACACTTGATACACTCGGAGAGTGAAGGTGTGAGATATGCCGAGCCTTTACAAATTGTACTAAAATGGCCATCTGAATTCTTTGGGGATGCATTAGCTCTGAGTAGGAGGGGGAAGCTCAGACTGCAACTGAAATTCAGTATTGGGGCATTGTTGTAGAACTAGTCAATTATCAGGACTAGGGACAATTCATTTCCTGGTTTCAGAAACAGAATACAGTAATTTCACGAATATAAGCCGCAGCCTTTTCATTGAAGACTCCAGCCTACCCCAGTGGTGCGGCTTATATTCAGGTGCAGCTTATCTATGGACAAATCCCAGTGAAATGCCAACCCGGAAGTGAGAGCTGGCCGGGGAGGGCGCTTGGGGCTGCCTTTAAAGGCTTTGCTGGTCTCTGAAAACTGTTTGCAACTTGAGCACCTGACACCAAACCCAGCTGGCAGCGATTCTGTTACGAATTTGTTACATTGTTACACATGGATCCTCGCTTTTTTTTAAAAAAAGTGCAGCTTATATATGGACAAATCCTGTGTTCTACCCGGCTACCGGGAGGTGCGGCTTATAATCAGGTGCGGCTTTTAATTGTGAGATTACTGTAACTTGGTTTTGCTCAGAATGTTTTAATGACAGAAGGAGCTGTGTGGGGTCTTGAGCTTCCTTTGTGCAGCTGTTCTCAAGGTGCAGGATCCTTCCCGCACTTCCTGCCTCTTCCCCTGCCTGCATATGGCTGCACGTGTGCTGGGTGTCTGCTGGGTTTAACCTCTAAGACAGATGGCAAAAAGAAGCATTCTGTGTTTTACCAGTTCATTGTAAAGGTCGGAGCACTCGCAGCGCTTTGTGCAGATGTGGAATCACGCGTGTCTCTCTTCCCGTTTCAGATCATGTATGCCCCAAGGTCCAGGGACAGGTTTACCACCCCATCTTTCATGCAGCGAGACCGTTTCAGTCGCTTCCAGCCCACTTACCCTTACATGCAGCATGAGATCGACCTTCCTCCGACCATCTCCCTGTCCGATGGCGAGGAGCCGCCGCCATACCAGGGCCCGTGCACCCTGCAGCTCCGGGACCCCGAGCAGCAGATGGAGCTCAACCGGGAATCCGTCAGGGCGCCGCCCAACCGAACCATTTTTGATAGCGACTTGATAGACATCTCCATGTACAATGGGGGTCCCTGCCCACCCAGCAGCAATTCGGGCATAAGTGCAACCAACTATAGCAGTAACGGAAGGATGGAAGGACCACCCCCGACGTACAGCGAGGTCATGGGGCATTACCCAGGCTCCTCTTTTTTCCATCACCAGCACAGCAACATGCCTCCTTCCTCGCAGAGGGGGAGCAGACTTCAGTTTCAGCAGAACAATTCGGAGAGCACAATAGTCCCCAGCAAAGGCCAGGAGCGGAAAGCAGGAAACCTGGTCTAAGTTACTCGCCCAGGTGCGTTTGGACTGAAGATGGGAGATCCCAGCAGGGCGGTGGAGAAAGGCCCTGTGCTCCGGTGCACAGTGTTGTTACGTTTCACGTGGTACAACTGAGTAAAACCAAACGTGCAAACCAGTTCTTTGTTTCTGATTCCTTTCAGGGGAATTGCATGCAAAGCAGATTGAAAGAAATACAAACTTCCATTCAGCAGTGTTTTAGGGGAGAGGGGGGGATATATTATTTTTTTTTAATAAACTATTTCAATTATTTAATGCTAAAAGTTAACTTAGCACAGAAATGAGGCTTGTGCAGCCTGTTTTATACTCACTGAATGGCAGAAGGAAGAAGGTGGTTTTGCTAGATAAATGGGGGAAGAATTGGCCAGTTTGCTTTTTTTTTTCTCCCAGGGTGTGAATTTTTTTTAATATGAAACAAAATTCCTGTTCTGTGTGCCAAGGTATAAAGTTGAGAACATAGATGAATGCAAGGAATTAATTTGTGTTGTGATAAATGTGTTTTAAAAAGTTGCACTATCTTACTGTTTAAAAAAAAATATATATGAGGGAACTGTTTTATGTGAAGTTCTTCTATTTGTTGTTGTTTCACCTGTGGAATAATGATAGAGCCCTAGAAGTAATCTGGAGGAGTTTGCCCCCTCCCCCTGGGTTTGCTAGAAGGTGGGGACAGGACTTAGCCTAACATCTCTTGACTTTTACAATTCAAAAAGTACAGGGACACTTGTCTTTGCAATAATTTGCATTCAAATAACAGTGTATCAATGAAATTTCTTGGAGACTTTTGGATGGAAGAAGGCAAATATGAAATCCCAGCATTTTCCATTGCTTAAGGTTTAGCTATTTTGCGGTATAGACTTATTTCTTTCATAAATGGCAAAGCTGAAATTCCCAGATGCGTTGATTTGTATTGATTCTAAGTGCTGCCATTCTTTTCCTTTTCGTAATGCAGTATCACCAGTACTTACAGTTCTAGAGATTTTTGTCCTCACTATAGCCTGAAATGTATTTAGTCACATATCATGACATTATGCAATAAATGGTTTGAAAACACTGGGTGGGATTTTCTCCCCCCTGCAGCGCTGTTCAAGTTCGTGAGACTGTTGTGGTTTTCGCTCTCCATTTCATCCTTTCAGATGCTGAGGTTCAGTCCTGGAGGACTGCACTGTTGAAGTAAAGGGGGCTCTTGTGGCCAAACCCTGTGGTGTTTCTGCAGCAGTACCGAGAGCGCTTGTGGCAGTGGTGCCGGCTCCTGCCATGTCCCTGGCAGGGATGTGGGAGTGCCAGGAGTTCTCCCTGCAAACCATTTTGCTCTGGGCCCTGTTGTGGAAACCCTTCTGGGTGCATGATGTCTGTGTGACACCAGCAGGACTGTGCTTATGACTAAAGGTGACTCACGTGTTAACCAAGTGTCTGTAAGCCCTGATTTTTGCTATACTGGCCTGGAGAGTAGTTGGAAAGTGTTCCCTGCCTGTGTCCTGGCATGTGGGGTGTTTCTTCACTGGCTGCTCCTGTGTGGAAGCATGCGCAGTGCTGGAACTCAGTTGACAAAAGGTGATAGTGGCATCACAAGCACATGAAAAAGCACAAATTGCACTTAAAATGCATTTTGGAAATGGACTTAAAAGTAAGAATCTTTAGAGTCTTAGCTTGGATAGTTTCTAATATATAGGTGTATGAGTGTGTCATAGACCTTTTCACTTTAAGATCTTTCGCTTTTTTCTATTTTCCTGAGCCTTGTGCTTGGTTGCAGGCAGCAGCCACTGAGTGCCCCAAGGGCACCAATGCCCTGGTCCCATGACTGGAGGCTGGATTTCTGCAGGACTTCTGTACACGGGGGGCTCTGATAACTGAAGTGCATCTTTGATCTATGCAGAGTTTTAATGCCAAAACTGTGTGTGTGTGCGCGCGTGTGTACGTGTCTTCTGAGCCTCAGTGTAGATTTGTTTTCTTCATAAGGTAATTTGATTTTATTCTAGTTTAGAAAACATTTGTATAACTGTTAGTCTGAATACACAGCCCCATTTGTCTCTGTAATTTTTATTTTGGTCTGAGTCATGCTGGTAATGCAGAGTAAAGCTGCCTTTTATCGTATGTATTAATTGAAGGGAGAAATAGAGATTGTATGATGGGATTCACTTTTTTTTTTTCCCTCTCAGACCCTCAGGACAGGTGTTTAGAAGATGACTAGGTGGCTTTCAGTCAGCTGGGGCCCTCATGACTGTCTGGTTCCTGGGAGTAAAAGCTGTAAAGTTAGATTTTTGTAAACAGCTTACAAACATAATCCTTAGTTAAAATCCACAAACATAACATAACCCAACCAGAGGACAAAGCCAGCAAATGTTGGTTTTGGTCTTCATTGACTTTAGTCACTTGAGGAGTGAGCCTTTAAGCCAGAGAATGTGTGTGCCTACACAGATACTGTGCTGTTGCCTAAACGAGGATTGCTTAGCCAAGAAGCCTTCAGGTGAGAACAGCTGGAACTCAGTTATCATGGCAGAGCACACCTGGAATGCGCCCTGGGCTTGGGATGCTGGAAGACAAACTTTCCCCGTGTGCAGATCTTAGCAAAGTAAGCCTTGAAGTTGCCTTCAAAGTCACCTCTTGGGAGCATACTTTCTTTAAGAACAGCTCTTTGCCATCTTTTGCCCTCTTTTCATGCCAGTGGATTTATGCACTTCCCGTTAACTTTGTCACTTATTCTGTCTCTTAATTTTTCTTGGTGGAGAAGATTTTTCTGCATGGAAAATGTAGCCTTTTCCAGTTATTTAGAAAAGATTTGTTTAAAAATAACTTGGTATTTGCTCACCTAATAGTTGCCCCTCCTCTTGCTATTTATCTTCTCATCCTAGAATCAGAGAATAAGCTGAGTTGGAAGGGACCCGTCAGGATCATGGAATCCAAGTCCCAGCCCTGCACAGAGCCCATCCCCAAGAGTCATACCATTACCTAAGAGCATTGTCTAAATGCTCTTTGAACTCTGTCAGGCTTGGTGCTGGGATCACTTCCTTGGGAAGCCTGTTCCAGTGGCCAGCCACCCTCTGGGGGAAGAATCTTTTCCTAATACTCAACCTAAACTACCCCTGGCACAGCTTCCAGCCATATCCTTGGATCCTGTCACCAGTCAGTGGAGTGAGGAGATCAGTGTTGCCCATACTCTTTTCCTCCATGAGGAAGCTGTAACTGCACTGAGGTCTCCCCTCAGTCTCTTCCAGGCTGAACAAACAAAGTAACCTCAGCCACTCCTCCTACGGCTTCCCCTTGGAACCCTTCATCATCCTCACTGCCCTCCTTTGGACACTCTAGTGGCTTAATGTCATGCTCTGCTTTCCCAAATGTAATGTGCTGACAGTACCTCTCTGCTCTGGGAGTGTAGTGACTTAGTTTGCTTGCTATAGGTGAGCTTGCAGTCTTCTATTTTGGGGCCTGTTTTAGCAGTAAGTAGGCTGTTTTCTGATGGCTATTAGTCCTCGCCTATGGGAAGGCAGTCAACAGCATAATGTTGAAACACTTTGTTTTTTGGTTTTTTTTCTTCTGTTGGTATGGTAGAGAATCTGCTCTTGGTAACAGAACAGAATGGTAAAAGAAATACTGGAATTAGAAAGCACTATCAATCTTTGCAGGCTTAGAAATACAGTAATTTCATGATTATAAGCCGCACCTTTTTCATTGAAGAATCCAGCCTACCCCAGTAGTGCGGCTTATATTCAGGTGCGGCTTATCTATGGACAAATCCCAGTGAAATGCCAATCCGGAAGTGAGAGCCAGCTGGGAGGGCGCCTGGGGCTGCCTTTAAAGGCTTCACTGGTCTATGGAAACTGTTTGCAATGTGAGCACCTGACACCAAACCCAGCTGGCAGCGATTCTGTTACTAATTTGTTACTTTGTTACACATGGATCCCCGCTGTAAAAAGAAAAAGAAAAACGTGCGGCTTATATTCAGGTGTGGCTTATATATGGACAAATCCTGTGGTCTACCCAGCTACCGGGAGGTGCGGCTTATAATCGTGAAATTACTGTAGGTGAACTCTGAAGATAGGTAATTCTATGAAGCATTTATGGAAGACAAGCTTTGAAAATATCCAGAACTGATAGACTCTATTCCAGAGCCACTCAATGAAACTTTGTATAAATTATAAAAGATTTCTCCAAACATTGTAGAATTAATTGTGTAGATTTTGCCTTCATACTGATGCTCTGGTTTATGTGTCTCATGCACAAAACCCACATTATATATGTGTGGTGTTTTCTATGTGATGGATCATATTTGCTTGAATTCTGGTTGCATCTTCTGACTTTGCCCAGTAACTCATGTTCCCAAAATTCAGTATAGTGATTCCTTTAGAAAATTTCGGTTTAGAACATTATTTTTTCTTCTAAATGCACCTTTATGAAGTAAAGTTTTGTGACCTCTGTCCTACTGCAAAGACTAATTTTTCCCTTACGTGTCTTGGCATGGCTCTCTTCTTGATGCCCCATCTTTGGTGTTTTTGTATGATCTTTCAGGGCTAGAAAAGACAGGGGGTTTAGCAGAAACCAGTTTCTTTGCCAGTTTACCAGTGGAGCACTTGGCACTTAGCTCTAATTCTGTACCTTTGTCTAGCACAGTTGTGGTTGGGCTCCTCTCAGTGCAGGACAAGCAGACTGAGTGTGATGCTGCTTTAAAAGTGTGACTGAAGGATAGGAAAGGGGCACCCAGCCAACAGTGCAGTGTTGAGATCCCTTCCCTGGCATGTGTGGCACGTGCAGAATTCACAGGACTTTGCATAATAGGATGCTTTCATCAGGGAGGATATAATTATGCTACTCCTGGTTTTGTCACTGATGAACTCTGCACTTGGGCCAGTCTTGGGATAATGGGACTTTATTACAGCATGGTTTTCCCTTGGAAATATGAAAACTCAAGCATACACCCCATGTACAAGCTCCTGATGGCTAGTGAGGAAGATGTTTGCATTCCTGCACTTACAGAATCTGCAGGAACCATGGGTTAAGCTGTGCTTCATTTGGCTTTTTATAACTGCTTGCCCGTTTCTTCCACAGTTTAGCCCAGCTGTAAGCTGCTTCTGTTCTGACAAATCTTTGAATGTTCTTGTTGCAGATAATTTTTTTTAAGTGTCATTGAGAGTTCTTTTTTTTTTCTCCTATGAATGGGGTGCAGGAATGGGTGAACAGCAGAATTGCATTGTTCATTAAGGAATGCACTTCTTTGCAATAGAGAAGAAATCTTGTCCTGCTGAGGAACCCCATGTGGAGGCTGTCTGGAACAGTGCTGTCTGAGGCAGTTGTTGTTAGTTTTTCTAACCCTGCCAGGTAGTGAGATATTGGACCTTAAAACTGACACTCTAATCTGTAAGGAATGTTTGAATGCTTTGGAGAAGATTGATTGCTAACCTTTCTCTGACTCTATCACTGAAAGCTCATGGTAGCTAAGGTAACCTGATTTTGTAGGCGAAGAAAAGCAAAATATTAAGTTGGTGAAAAATAGATGTACATCTCTTTTTCCTTTTCCTTTTTTCCTAAAGATAACCAATAGGCTTGCTAGCACATTTGAAAGTATTTAGAATTATTAACAGGTTCTCTCTGGTCATTACTGTTGAGTCATGTCCATGCGCACACAGACCTGCATGCAAACTTGTCCTCTTGATTATCTCTGTACTAGTTGCTATTCAATGATCACCTTCCAGAAGTGCTAAATGGCTCTGTGTTGTGCTCTCAGGAAAAATGCAAACAGCAGGAAGCATGAGGAATATTTGCTTTTCAGTCCTGTAAATGTCATGACCTGTGTTTTTATCAATAGGGGGCTTTCTTGCTGCACCAGTTCTTGCCTGTCACCTGGTGTGCCAGTGCATCTTCCATCCAACAGCTCTCTCTCCTTTTGGGTGAGCTTTGAAAAATCTTCATGCTTTGGGATAACCCCAATACACCTCATGTATTGATGTACAGGAAGGAAATATAGTTAGTGTACCCTAAATCTCATAAGCATGTTTTTTCAGACTAGCTGATGATGAGAACCAAGTGACCCTTCTGTGCAGTGGGTTCAGATGAAGTCTGGCTTTTGATTACATTCTTGCTTTTTTGATAAAGGCTGTTGCACACAATTTAATTACACATATCTAGTCTTTTCCTGCACGGTGTTCCCTGCTTGCCAACCAGTACAATTACAACTTTTCTCCTACTCTAGCCCCAAATGTGTCAATCACTTCAGTCCCTGGAAAGAGGCAATCTTACTGAGTTGTCTGAGACCTGTTGAAGGCTTTTAGAACATGGAAAAGTCCTATGTGAGGATGTGTTGAACTTAAAGAGATTTCCAGATTTAAGGTTCTGAGAGTATGCTGACTGAAAATGTTGGTAGAATTTTCTTTGTTGTTAATATATTGTTTGCCAGCCTGTCCTCAGTAATCAGGAATGTAAGTTCCCTTTTGAGCCACCTCTGATTGCATCGTTGGGCTGGCAAAAGCCTCGTTGGGCACACTTGCACCAGCAAAAACAAAAGAGCAGTTTTCTTGGTACAGCTCTGGAGAGTAAACAGAAGCCGTGCCACTAAGTTCATCCTCCAAAACCAACAGGAGACCTGTGTTGCCTCTTCCCAGCACATTGAAGTGTAAGTGTTTTGATGAAGTGCTTTGCTGCACAGACATGCAGTGGAGGGGCCTACTGATGTTTCCTTGGAATTGTCATTGGCAGTAAATGTATTTCAGGGATGCTAATGCTGTTTTTGTAGCCACCCAGTACAACTATCCTGCTTTTTGAAAGGGAAATCAAGGACCATTTTGTATCACAAACTCTCCTGGCTCTTACTGCTGCCTTGATGGTGTCTCTTCTGTTTTTAGACTGAACACAAGCAACCCAGGTATTGCTTTCTAGCTATAAAAGAGCTTACCTTTTTATGTTGATCAATGAAAAAAAAACAAAACCGTAATGCAGATATACTTCCCCTTCCCTCTGACAGACGTGTGATGTACTGCCAGAGATGATGCTGTTTTCTTTGCTATATTGCTGCTGCTGCTGCTGTTTTAAGTGGTTTGGTGTGTGAGCTTTCTGAAACAACATGGTGTGTGTAGGATCTTGTGGGTGACAAAGCTGTCTCTTTTTTTCTTCTTCTATTTTCTCCTTGGTTTGTGCTTGTCTGTCTGCTGTGGTAGGTATACTAATAAATTAAATACGTCCTTATTAGATATAATTTTAGGAAGTTTGCATGTCCGTAGTTTGTAAGCAACTAAGGTGCCTCATGTTCAGGTCTGAGCAGATAGGAATCCCCTTGCACTCAAGAGGGCCTGATCCAAAGCCTGCTGAAGTTGGTAAGAAGACTCTTGCCAACTTCAGCAGGCTTTGCATCAGGCCTTGCACTCCCACCTTTGTTGTGCCTCACTTACAATGGTGCTTTTTCAGTTGTCTGTCTTTTTTTCTGGTTTGGGTTGTTTGTTTTTTTTTTTTTTTCTTTTCTTTGTATGGTGCTGTGTATAACTTGAATATATTATGCACATATCCTACCCAATGGGTAGAACAAACAAACATACAAAATCAAATAGATGTTGTTAATACTGTAAGATAGTGTACAGATGATACCAGTTTTAACATAAAAAATGGCATAGACTTTGTGAATGCCAATCTGTGCTTGGTCCTTTTTTTTGTAAGAAAGTTTGCAAATTAATGCATACAAATGACAAAAAGTCTATGTATTTTATTTTCCTATTAAATATCAATATAATATCATAAGGGAAAAAGGTTAAACAAATCCTTTTAGACAAGCCTGTGTATAGCAATTAGTTGTGTAATGCATCTTTGCTGTGAAGATTTCTTTTTTTTTTGTTTTTAATGTGTCACTTTAAAAAAAAAAGGAAAAAACCACAAAACAAACAAAACCTCTACAGCTTTAACCTTGCAACTAGATGCTTCTTGTTTTGGTTGTTGCTTTGCTATTGCTGAGTTGGACCAGTATTGAAGTCCAGTATATCTACTGGACTTCTCCAGCAGACCTTTTTTTTCCCCATAAACTTAGAAATGGGCTAAAACTTCTCAAACCTTTTTAATCACATCCTGGATTTGAAGTGAAGCTCAGACAAGTGGGAGCTGACCGAAACCATCCCTGCAAAGTCAAAACTAGGCCAATGAGAGTTCTGTGACAACAGCCAACCCTTGCTCTGTGTCCACGACTGGTGCACCATGCTGCCACTGCAGACTGTCCTTGGGCTTGGGGTGTGGATGGACTCACTGGTGACCTGTGCTCTGCAGGGTGGCTCACTGGTGACCTGTGCTCTTTCAGAGTGGTCAAGAATGGCTGCAGTCGGTGTATGCAGGGTTTGAGCGGGAGCTTTGAGTTGGCAGCTCTGCTGCTGTATTGGCTTCTGAGAGCAATGGCTTAACCCAGGTTCATATTTAAAATTACAGAGAAATGCTTAGACCTGTTCAAACCCAACCCAGGAAGTGGTGTGGGAAGTAATTTGACACTTCACCTTCCTGCCAGGCTCCCTTGGCAGTTTGGTTCTCCCCCAGCATCTCCCCATGTTTGGCGCTCCATTCCCGTGCTCCTGCACGCTCTTCAGTAAAGCAAATACCTCAGGAAAACTCAACATGAAGTTCTAGTGTAGGGACTTGCAGATGCTGTACTTATTTTTCTAAAGTGTTTGTTCTAACTATCCAGGACAGTAGGTGATATTAAAGTTTATCAGTCCGAGACACACTCGTCCTCACAGATGGATACCAACTAATCTTTCATAGATACTCCTGTCTCTATGTAGCTTTTTTATACTTGCCAGGCTTTAACCACAGATGTAAGGTAGCAAGGTGTTGGGAGATGTTTGAGATGGTGTTTTGATTTGGTTTTTCACATGATTAGCAAAGCGCTGTGCTAAAACTCAGGGGGCCTTACCCAGGGCCAGTGAAGTCAGTGGTGGGGCTTCCTCTGGTTTGAGTGGGCTTTCAACCCGCTCCGTCATGCTGGGGGATGGTGGTGCCTTGGGGCACAGTCCTTCACTGCTTCTCTGTCAACCTGAAGCATCTACACTTTTGTCTGTAAATATCTTTATAAAAGCCCTCACAGGAGTCCTGTATCTGAATGTTGATCATGGTTGTTTTGGGTTTTTTTGTTTTGTTTTGAAGAAGTGTGTTAATTTTTTTTATGGCCAGTTCTGCATCATCATGCCCTTACAGGTAGCTTGTATCATCACATCCTTCTATATGTTGAGCTGTTCTGTCAGTAGGCATGTACCGTAGGTAAATACACATATCTTTGTGGTTGTCACTTGTTAATTCATTTATTGTTTGTCAGGGCATGGAGTAATTGTTGTGGAAGTGTGCCTTGCCTGGCCACCTTCACATTTCTGTTTGCACTGCAGTACCACTTCTGTGCATGAAGGAAGAAAAGCAAAGAACCCCGGGCCTTCACTAGGAAGACTGTGAGAGCAAACCTCCTGCTGGAGGATTCTAGAGTAGGATTTATCATAACAAAACATGCATATTGAGTGGACCAAACATGAATATGTCTCCTTTTAGAAGCACTAATTTGCTTTGAAGCTGCAGTGGAAAGAGCAGACTATCTATTAAGTGTATTCACAGCTGTGTTCACGCTTTTCCATTTACCACAAAGCACAGCAGGCAGTCAAGATTTTAAAAGGACTATGAGCAGAAGTTACAAGAGTCTCAAGCATCATAGACCTGGACAGCAAAAATACTAATAACAGTAATTTTTAAAAAAATCACTTTAGTATTCTTTAATAAAGCTTTTCTACTCATAATATAAGGACTACATAAGCGTCGATAGGGGTTTTATCTTTGTATAACTCTCAACTGCCCAATGCTGCTGTGCTCAGAGCATTTCATGATGGTATGTACATCAGTCAGGCTGTTACACTCAGAATTAACCATCTAATGCCTGTTTTTAGAGTGTTACCCTTTCTTTATTGTTTCTTGCTAGTTAATTTACAGTGTAAAATGCTTTATTGCTGTATGGATTTTAATTTTTTTTTTTGTATTTCCAGCATAGTGACTTTCAAGATCACATTTTCAACACATCTCTTATTTTTGTCCATTTTCTTTCAAGCTATTCTGAAATATGTACAGCACTATCAACAGTATTTAATCTTTCTTTTAAAATTTATTGTTGTAAAACAATGCTATTAAAAACAGTAAGTCTTTCTAAAACTGTATTGGAATTTCTCAATAGCTGTTCATGTGATGCTATGACAAACCTGGCTTGCTTTATTTTTTATTTTTTAAAATTTTATTTTCTGTTTAACACAATTAATTTGTTGCTTATTTTCCACCGTAACTCCCAGTTATATACAGAAAAAGATTTCAACTGTTGTGTATCTGACTCTTTTAATTGAGCAAATGGTGATGTCCTAGTTTTTAGACCTAAGGTCTGTTTATTGCAATACTTTTAAAGGAAGATGTTGCTCTAAGTGCTGTTGTTAGTTTTAAATACAGATTTTATGCTTGTTCTTAATATGCTGTGGTTAAACCATGGCACAAAATTATTAAAAATTATTAAATGCATTTGTCTCCTGTTGGATTTATTTTCCCTTTGAAGTGAAAAAACCAAAAAAGCATAGAACACTAGAGTGGCCTTGGTAAAATGAGTACAGTAGTTTCACGATTATAAAACCGCACCTGAATATAAGCCGCACTTCCGGGTAGCTGGGAAGACCACGGGATTTGTTCATATATAAGCCGCGCCCGAATATAAGCTGTGTTTTTTTTTTGGATTTTTTTTTTTTTTTTTAACTCCGCACGGCAGATGGGGCGGGGCGCTCCGGCCCGGCCCCACACAGCCCGGCTTCCCAGCGGCACCCCGTTCCTGGCGGTCCCACGCTGCCGCCGGGGGCACGGGGGTCGCTCCGCACATTTCCAGCCCCCGTTGCCAGTGATCCCGCGCTGCTGCCGGCTGCCGGCGGCACAGGGGCCGGCCCGCCCACTTGCCACTCTGCTTGGCCGGCTTTCACTTCCGGGTTGGTGTTTCGCTGGGATTTGTCCATAGATAAGCCGCACCTGAATATAAGCCGCACCACTGGGGTAGGCTGGATTCTTCAATGAAAAAGGTGCGGCTTATATTCGTGAAACTACTGTACTTGTCTTTTTCCTTTGCTGTTTTGCTGCTGGCAGCCAGGTAGCAGATCTTTAAGGAATCTGAGAGGACTCAATCCTGGAAGCATCATGTGAGGGCCCTGGGAAGTGGGTGTCTGGTGAGGGTTTAGTATCAGTGTTCTGACCCTCACACTGATGATGAATGCTGGGATGGTTCCAGGCATTTCTGCCCTGCCTCTGCCATAGAATGGGCTGTACAGAGGCAGCCTGCCACACGCTGCAGTTTAGTCTAGGCACTTAATCTAAGCCAGCTCGTGATTTGAATTCCTTTAAGATAACAACCCCACCTCAATCTCATTTAAAGCCCTGCTGTTGGTGATGGCCTCTGGCACAGCAGTGCTGACTGACCAGCGGGGGGATAAGCACTGCCCCAAAGCATTGAGTTGCAGAAACTCTTTAAAAAATGAAGATGCAAAATATGGCTTGTGGGAGGGAGATTCACAACCTTTTGTAAGAAAGCTGGGACATGCTTTGGCCAGTGCTTAAAACAGGAGCAGTTGTGGTCCAGTGATGGAGTGAAGAGAGGGATGTTACTGTTAATAAGAAACCAGATGGGAGGGTCCTGTGAAACACTCGAAGATTTGTCTTTGGTGATACAGATCTTTGCAAGGTAGATCAAATTATCCCTGGCTGGCACCTGCCACTTTGCCATACTAAAGCTTAACAAAACCAGGAAAGAGCAGGTAATTTCTGTTCATAAGTGTATAAAGTGGTGCTTTATTTAGCATGATGATTAATAACATAGCTATCCTGTGCTTGCTGGGGTTTGATGTCTGTGTTGCTGCAATGTGATGCTGAGCTTGATACTTCAAACCTGGGGATTTCTAGCAGGTCTTTTCCATGCTGTGGGAGTCATGGTCCACCCCACTTCTGACACCCTGCTATGGAGCTGCCCTTACATTCCATTCAGAGAGGAACCAGGAGGGTTCCCCTTGCTGCTGTTCTTTTCAAATACCTTAGTCCTTTAAATGTTAAAGTACTTATTTTTGGGTCAAAAGCAACCATATTTTTTTCCTATAACCACCCTGAGTTTGCTCTGCTCTATCTACAGCATTTTAATTCCTCTTTAGTATTTAGAAAATTGCTAGTTCCTTAGTCCTTATCTCCAAGCTTCTGCTCCTCCTCTACTGTCTGAACCCTGAACTCCCTGGAAACTGCATTTTTTGATCCTGCTTTGATCTTGTACTTAATCTGGTTTTAATTGTATTTATATTTGGTTTATAATATGCCATTCTGTTTGATTGTGTTTTAATATCCCTGCCAATGGTTGCGACTCAGCTGTAAATGGGATGTCTCATCTCAGTAGGGTTACTTTTTTTCTGCTGAAAGATTAATATAGTGGCTGCTGCAGTCCTGTGAAACCTCTAGGTCTGGCTTGCAGGCTCCCAGCAGTATTGTGTCTCATTACAAACACCCTGTTTTTAACATTGCAAACCCTTTTCTTCCAAAGACCCCTCTGTAATGAGACTTCGTTACTTAGACAAAAATTAATTAGGCTTCTCTCATTATCACTGTTTTGATCGGTTGTGCTCTGAGTTCTAATTAAAATGCACATTTTAAAACCCTTACTGCTGAATCCTCTTCTAACAGCTCACTTCTAGCGCGGCGATGCCCTGCTTTCTGTGCAGTTTGCATTGTGTTGCTTTTGCAGAACTCTGGCATTGACTAAGAAAACTAAAAACTTGCATGATTTTTTTTGCTTGTTTTCTACATTTTTTTTATCAGACTGGCTGCCAAATGATTGCTCCTGAGAGCCTGAGAATGGGGATTAGAGTTGAAAAACTGAGTTCTTTACATGTGGTAAAATTGATGAGCTGAGTTCTCAGTGTCCTGTATAGTCAGTAACCCTACTTGTCCCCACAATGTTCCTAAACATAAGGGGGAAGCTGTATGCTGCAGTTGTTACTATTTAAGTGCAAATTTCTGCTTGCCTTAGCTGTTCCAGGTTGCCTTGAATACATAATTTATTTTGGCAGGACTGCATGATCCATCCCAGGGATACCCTCCACATCCTAAGCCAGTGGATGCTCTTCTATGGCTAGAGGGGCATGGCTGGCGCTCCTTAGTAGAGCAGATAAAATATTTTGTGTCCTTCAATGTTTTCCACTCTGAAGTGTGTTGGAGAACAGCAGCAGAAAGGTGCTAAAAGTATTTTAAAGATGAGGAAACACACATGAAGAAGTACATGCCGGGTCTCAGCACAGCCTGTGGCAATGCTGGAAATAACCTTTCCCTCGCCACTGTTCCCAGTCCCTCCACTTGTGAGGCATAGTTTTCCTCTGCTCACTTCCAACACATCCCACTGTCTTGTACAGAGCTATTTTCTGTTTGGCAGGGCTTTGTGCAAGCAGCCAGGACATGGCCACCCCTTGTTCAGAGAAAGAGGTTGTCTTTTTCATGGAGGCCAAAATGCCACCCTTGAGCCCCCATCAGTGCCAACACCAGATCATTCCAGCTTAATTTAACATTTGCAGACATTATAGTGATTGACAGTTGAGTTGAGTGGAAAATTCCAGTTTAATCCTGCTCTGTGTGACACAGACATGGGCTCAGACAGCTTGACCTACATTTAACCCTGGGCAGCAAGAAATTCTAAGGGGAAAAGAAAAAAGTAGTTTTCATCTCAAAGGAGTGAGAACATTCCCACTTATTACACACACGTCCCTGTGTATATGCATACACGTGTAATTGTGTTACAGCGCTGTGAATATTTCATGAGCTGAGCCAAGTTTGCCCTGGTTGGCTTTGCTGGGTGAAGATGTAAGTCAAATGTAAAAGCACAAGTGTGCTTGCATAGCTGTTCAGCAGGGTTTATGGCAACAGCAAAAGGGATAGGAGCTAGTTCTTTCCTGACAATGGCGTTAGGATTGTAAGTGCTATAAAATTTGCTTATGCTGCAAACTTTATATCTCTTGGGGGAAAAGTTGATGAGCTGGTAACTTCAACTAATGTATTGTCAGGAAAAGCCTAACAGGTAAGGCTTGACTGAGGGACTGCAGAGTCAGTCTGGTTTCTTTGAGCCCCCTCCTTCTGCAGATCAAAGGTGCTGATAGTGGCTGACTGTATTTGTTTTGGGAAGTTAACTGGTGCAGTACTGGGTGTCACAGCTTTTCAGCAAGAGGTGCATTGGCAAACATGAAAAGCCCTGTGGCTGAGTGATAACTGCATTAACTACTCAGCATGCAAGCCCTCTCACCTTCTGCAGTATATTATCCCTATAGATAATATGCATGCTATCTGCTAGGGCAAACAGGCACTTTACTATGAAATTGTGCTCTGTCAGGGAAATGGCATCAGGTGTACTAACATCACCATCACAGTGACACAGGAGTAAAGTGCCTGGCTGCAGTAAAACTGTACTCAAGAGCAAAGCGTGCAGCTGTAGTTTGGGTGCTGCTTGGGCACTGGCACTTCTTTTTCTTGAAGGAGATTGCCTGTGTGTGGGTGCATGCTGTGCAGAGGTGTGAGGGCTAGTGCACAGCAATCTAGCAACAGAAAATACATTGTTAGTACATTAGGCAGAACTCTGAGTACTCCTTGTACTGTGTAAAATGACACTGTGTTCTCTTTATTTTCATGGCTTTTCTAATCTAATCCAGGATAAAAACTAAATTCAGGTGTTTGGCTAACCATATCACTAGTCATCAGTTAGCCAAGGCTGAGAAATTTCCCTTTCTCCACTACAATGCATCCAAAGGTCTCCTTCTGCATCGTAACACAGCTGCCACATCTGGGAGGTATCTGAAGGCCACAGCTGTGTGCAGGAACCTGGTTTTGGGGTGAAGGTGCTTCAAGGCTGCTCTAAGCAGTGCCTGGATGAAGAGTTGGTGCAAATGTGCTGGTGGAAGTTCTTGGCAGTGCCAGCTGAGGGTATTTGGTACCATTTACTGCAGAGTCTATTCAGCTGAAGGGTAAGTACAGCATCACTGCTCATCTCTGTCTTCTCATGTTCTCTCAGATCCATGTCCTTACAAGGTCTGGCAACTCTTTCTGCACCAAAGAACAAATCCATGTGAAATAATAACAAAAAAAAGAGAGATGTGGTAAACTTGCAGCTTGTGTATTTCGAACCTAATGGTGGAGCTGGATTTTGTGTCCACCTGCTTTGTGACCCCAGAGGGAGGTCATCAGTGAGCACAAGGGCCAGATTGAGGTAGTACTCACAAGGACCCTGTGCTGTCTCTCCGTGCCTGCTTCAGGTCATTAAGGCAGCCCTCTGAAATCAGCAGTGCAGGATCTATTCCACTACCATCCTCCCAGCAGTACAGTTTTGATTCATATTAAATGTAGGATCCCAACTGGATTTCTGATGGATTCAGCACAGCATTTCAAGTGGAAATTACATCAGTTTTGTGGCTTAATTCTGATTACAAGAGTACATAAGATTCTTGATTCAGCATGAGTTTGAGAGGACACAGACTCTTCGATACTTGACTGGCAGTGGAGTTGACTCAGAAATGTAGCATGTTTGGGCATTATTCCTGAACAAGCCTGAATATCCTCCCCTGTGTTCCCTCCTCTATGATTGTCCAATCAATTCATCAAACTCAAGCCCAAACTTAACACTACATGTTACCCTGCAGGCTTTTGAAATCAAGACATATTCTTTCTACTTAAGAAGATCATAAAAATAGGCAGCTAATTGCCAAGGGATAATTACAATTCTCTAATTATTGTTGCTGATGATAAGTGATGAACAAGGGTGAATGTGATGCAATGCCCTAAGCTGACACCCTGAAGGGGACACAGTCAGAGGAATTTGTTTCAAGTTTGGCTCCAGCACCATCTTGAGTCACTATTTTTGCTCTGGCCTGTTACTGGGTCACAGCTTTGGCTCCAACTCTGCTCAAAAGGCTCAGCTGCACCTTCAGCTTGGGCACCAATTTCTACTGCGACTGGATCTGATCCTTGTTCAGGCCATTATTTTGAATGGCCCCATTTTCACTATTGCTTTATCTCCAACCCTGCTTAGGCCAAAATTTCAGCTCCTCTTGGGCTGAGACTTCAGCTGTTCCCCTGTCAGGCTCTTTCTTTGGTTTTGGGCCCATCTTTGGTCATGATTTTGATTCTGGGTCTTGCTCAGGATATGAATTCAGCTTTGGCCCAATATTGAGCTGCCATTTCCACTCAGCTCCATCTTGGTCTGCAACTTTTTCTCCTGCCTGTTTCAGGTCAATACTTGGGTGCCAGTCCAGCATTGGTTTGGCTCTGGCTGTATAACACTCTGAGCTGGGCTCCAGCCTCTGCTCCTTGGCCCTGTCTCTTCGTCTCCAACTTGGTATCAGGCTTCAGCTCTGGATCCTGGCTGGGCTGTGATTTTGGCTCTGGTCCCATCAGGCTGTGACGGCAGGTTTGACCTCTTGTTCAGGCTGTGATCAGGAGCCATCCTGGGCCTCTGTCATGTCTCCATCCCCATCTTTAGCAATGGTCACAGCTCCAGAACCCATCCTGAGCCACAGCTTTGATTCTGGTCCCATCTTGGGTCATGAGCTTGTCCCCAGCCTGACACAGGGCTCTGACTCCAGCTCCAGCTCAGGTTCCCATGTCTACACTGCCTCTGCTTGGTCCTTGACTCTGCTCTGCCCTTCTCTGTTGTGACTTTGGGTCCTGCCTGATACCAGGCAGCCACTTTGGCTCTAGTCCCTGCTTGGGCTGTGATGGGTGCCAGACTGAGCTGTCTGGCACCTCAGCTTTCTAGAGATATTGGAGTGAGACTTTATCTTGTCCTATCTATGGCAATAATTTAAGCTCTGGCTCACCTCAGGCTGCTACTGAAGCTCTGGCTCAATACTGGGTTGAGATTTTTGCTTCAGCCCCATCTTTGGCCATGCATTTGGCTCTGGCCATTGTTAGGTGGCTTCTTTGGGTCTGTGCAGGCTTTGGATCTGACCCCTCCTCAGGAGGTTGCTCTGACTTGGCCACTGTTTGGGCCATGGCTTTGGCTCTGGCCCCCTCTTGGCTTGTGACTTTGTCTCCAGCCACATTTTCATCTGCAACTTCAGCTTAAGCTATTGCTCAGGCCACAAATTTGGCATCATTTCCATCTTGGGCTCCTGCTTTGTCTCCAGCCTGATCTCTGATTGCAGTTTTGGTTCTGGATTGGTATTGGGCTGTGATTTAATCTCTGGCCCAATATTGGCCAGATGCTTTGCCAACAGCTTGATGGAAGATCACAGCTTTGGCTCTGGCCCTGACTGGAGGATATTACAGCTCTTATTTGGGCTGCTGTCTCAGCTTCAGTCCTGTGCCAAGCTGTGACTGACTTTGGCCACCTCACCATCCACATCTTTGTCTCTGCTTTGATGCTCAGTTGCAACCTTGCCTTTGGTCCCTGCTTGGTTCATGACTTCTGCTTTAGCCCATTTCAGGCTGCAACTTTAGGTTCTTGGGCAGTGATTTCAGCCCTATTCCCTGTTCAATGGTGGGTGGCTATTTTTGAGCCATGTCTTCAGCTCCTGTCCACTGTGAGGCCATGGGTTTGGCTCAGTTTTTGGATCAGAGCTTCAACTCTGGTACCTGCTCCAGCCCCTGTGAAGATCATGGCTTCTGCTCCAGTCCCATATTGAGCTGTGACTTTGGCTCTGGCCCCATTTCAAGGCATAAGTTTGGTTCCAGCCCTATATCACACTGTGATTTTAGCTCCAACCCATCCTGAGCTGTAATATTGCTGGTGGTGCCATTTTTGCTGCATCTTTGGCTCTTGCTCAATCTCAGACCATATCTGTGGCCCTGATCCCTATCTGGGCTGCTAATTTGTTCCTTGTCATTTCTTGGGCTGTTACTTTGCCTCTAGGGGAAATCTTGGGTCATGGATTCAGCTCTGGCCCCATCTCTAGATGCGACTTGAGCTCCATTGCAATTTCAAGCCATGATTTCAGTCCCAGACACATCCTGGGCCTCTGAGATAGGTCTGGCCTAATACCAGGATGCTACTTCAGCTTCAGTACCTGTTTGGTCTGTGACTGTGGCTACAGCTGGATAGCAGGTTGTGGCTGTGGCTGTAGCCCCATGCCGGTCTGTGGCTTCATCTCAGTGGCATTTCTGGGCATGATTTCAGCTCTGGCCCAATGCTTGGCTGTGAATTTGATGGCTGGAGAGGTTACCTAGAACAGAAGCTAGACAGAGTAAGAGAAATAGAGTAGGTATTTATTAAAAGGTGATCAAAGGATTCACTGTGGGCAGTAGAAGAGCCAGGCTGAGGCCATACCCAAGATGGATGATGTGTCACAAGTTTTCACACTTTTATAAGTTTGGTCCATTTACATATTGAGGTTAATTGTCCAATTACAACTTCAGGTAATGAAGTCCCATCCTTCCATTTTGCCCCTCCCTCCTTCCAATTCGGTTTTGTTTACACATTTTGGGGCCGGAAGCTGCAATGGTGACCTTGGTTCACAGGCTGGAAAAGGATTGTTTTGGCTGACTAAACTGTGAAGAGAACTTGCTAACACTATATGAAGTTCAACATTATATACTAATGCAGTATAGAGTCTGAAAAATATGAGAGCTAAACCTTACAGCATCAGCCTCAGTTCTGGCCCTATCTTGGACCACTACTTGACTCCAACTCAAATTTGACTCTGGTCCATGCTGAGACAGCGAGTGCCACAGCAGTCTGGACAGCAATGGCCCCTATCTCTGGGCATGGCTTTGTTTACAGCCCATCTTGTGTTATGAATTTTTTGGCTCTGGCTGTACCTCAGGTGGTGACTGCTCTTTTGTCCTGATACTGGGCCATGATTTTTGTTCCAGTCCCAGTAGGGATATTATCTTGACTCTGGGCCCACCTTTAGCTACAATTTTGGCTTTGGACAGTGCTTGGGCTTTGATTTTGTCTCTTCTCCATTTTGAGCCACAGCTTAAGCCTCAGCCAAGTAGTAACTTGTGATGTTGGCTCTGGCTCTGCATTGGTTTGCAACTTCAGCTCCAGTCCAATCTTGGGATGTGATTTCAGATCTGCCCCCTGCTTGGACCTTAACTCCAGTTCCATCCTGGGGCCCCAGTTTTGACACAGATTTCCTGCTTTGATCACAGCATGTACTCCGGACTCATCCTGGGATGCCCAACTGACATGTGGAAAGGACTCTCTAACTCGTGAGAAATTAGAGTTATGAAGTAGGTATGCATTTATTCAGTGCTGAGGTGCATGGGGATAATTTATTTTAAAGCATGCACACCGAAACTTTAAACTACTGTTTCATTTATTCTCTAAAAGTTTGGGATTACACAATACGCTTAATACATATTCATGTTCTAGCCTTGCCTGGTTTCGCCTATTTTCGCTTCATATTAAAATGAACTAAAAGTCTTTTTGCGCTTGTGCTTCTTTAATTTAGGGGTCATTGGGGGTCTTTGATGAAGGCTTTTAAACTTTTTATTGCACTTGAACTTTTTACTTTGTCTTTGGAGCATGCGTCTTAGCCTCTTGGGCGTGTTCCAGACCTTGAGATTAGTTTTTGTTGGTTTAGAATTTTGGATTTATCACTTATTACTGGTAGCTTTGCATCTTTTATTTTGCAAGATTTGGCTTCGTTTATCACAGATCAGTTTGCCTCTTTTTTTGATTTTTGCAAGCATAATAAATGTTAGGTATTCTTTATTATCTTGGTTTTTGATGAACTGCTCCTTACTTTTCAATTTTTTGTTTCACAGCTCTCGCTAACAAGAACTGCACCTTAGTATCATGGCAAGAAATTTATGAGTGAGATACAGGATGAAAGTCAACTTTAGCTTAGTTAAAACTGCAGCGTAGCTGGGTATCTGCTGGGCACCAAGTGGCCTTACATTCATCCCCTAGGTGGCTGAGGAACCTCCTCAGATGCCCTCTGCACTAATGAGGCTGAGGTTCCATGTAAGGCCATTTTGAGAAAAGGTTACCAGTACAACTAAGCATGTGACTAATTGTCACAGAAGCTCTCCAGGTCAGACTTCCAAAGTCTTGAAGATTTCCCCTCTTGCTTTGTGTAAATGGATCCACATAACTCTGTGCTTTGTTAATTGACATGCTGGGTGGAGGCTGTGGCTGCCCCAGAAGCTCCTCAAGCTTCTCCATGCTCCAAAATTGACCACCTACAGAGAGGAGGCACTTTGGAAGAGTCACGGTGAGCTGTTTCTGTAGCTGCAGAAATGATCACACAGGACAGTCAACTCCAAGCCAATCAGCTTCTGTACTTAGCATTAGCAGAGATGGATATATAAATACTGGAACGGTCACAGGCCAGCTGGATAAGGGGAAGGGCAAGAAGAGGTGGTGTAATAAACAAGTTCTAACATATTTATGGCTAAAAACTCATCCTAGGACACCAAGGCGCAATCCCTGCCATGTGTAAAGAGACGGATTCTGTGAGTCACACTGGAAAGGTCCCATATGTGGTCCCAGAAGGCCCTCAGAAGAATGTGTGCATGAGGACAGTAAGTAAGGAAAAGCACACTAAAATAGAAAATCAAAATAGCATCTCTTAACTTAGTTCTACAGTAGTACTTAGCAAAATAAGAGTTCACAGAAATGTTTTTTTTTATTAATATTTATCAGAAACATGGCACTTTACATCTTCAGGTCACTGAATAGACAATGATTATTCCTCACAACATCCCTGTGAGGTAGGCATTAGATTGCAGTTACTATTTTACATGTGGGCAGAGGCAGAGAAGTATGTAATCAATCCTGCACAATTAAGTTAATGAAGTTCAACTCACTCAAACATGGAGAAGCCCTCAGTGACTTGAATGAAAACAGGACAGTGGGGCAGAGCTGATACTACATCAGCTATATTTTTTCGCTCCAGTTAATTGCAATGCTCAGGGTCCAACTCTGTTGCTTCCCCATATCCCCCTGCAAAAAAGCACCTTTGTTAAACAACTTACACATGCTGAGTTGCTCCAAAGAGAGATCTGCAGTAGAAATACGAAAAACACACTTCAATTTAGCCTACATTTGAATAAAACTGAGAGAAGTTTGCCTGCCCAGCCAAATAGAACAGTTTGAACTTTAGTCGTTTATGACATCTGAGACAGCATTTCAGCCTGCAGGTATGAATAAGTGTTTGCTTGACTTCATCTAGGGGGAAAGAAGTTTGGTAGACTGTGAGCACTGTCTCAGAAATTATGCTTATTTTAGTCAAATTATTTTTCTGAGGAAGGAGGAAGAACTTTGGGATTTAACTCTTAACTTTCCGCGTGTTTAAAAAGCCCCTTAATATAGCAATTTCTCAAACATACTTCTTCTCTTTCAAATATGAAACAGAGCAGGTTTGTAAACTTTAACACAATGAACAAATTCTAGCATTTAATATAGAATTATTGAATAATTTCATTTAATGACTCTCTACTGTAAATCAGCTTCAGAAAACAAAGTATACTTGACAGTATGGCTACTGTGATTAACTCATCTTCCTATAGCTTTCAGCTGAGATTTCTGAAGAGATGCACTGTCCAAGAAAGATTCATAGTCTCAACCTGTAAACCACTGCAGCCTGGCAGAAGCCAAGGAAACGATGGTAAATTAATTCCTGCTGAGTAGCTGATGCATCAGTTCCTTCATGTGCAGTATCAGTGACAATGGTCTGCTCCAAACTGAGAGATGATCACGATTGAAGAGGCTTGGGTAAACATACTCTAAAAACCTAAACATGCTGCTCTTCCCAAAAGAGAAATCTTCATTCTCATTTAATGGAAGGCTCAGTCTAGTGGAACCATGGCTGCGCACATGTGATGGGAGAACAACAGAGTAGTGGCTTTTGGCAGAAATTGCCTTTATTTTGAGGAGGAGGGTGTGGAAAGAAACAGAGGGAAGAGTAATTGTTAACATTATTACCAAGGGACATGTTAACTTCTAATCTGAGATTCACTTTTCCTTCTGTAAATTGAAACTTTGTCACAACTTCTTCCTCAAGGAACTTTAACCTTTCAATGCACTTAGCAATTGTAGTCTCCAGACAAATGGAAAAAAAACAAAGGAAGAAAAAAGCTCAGAAGTGCACTTTGCATATCCTGCCTCACAAAGGGTTAAAGTGCTAAGTTGCTATATCCAAAATTTAAGCATCTCTCCTACTCCTTTATTTTTTTAAATGAAACTTTCTCTTTGGTTTCTTGTATCTTCTCTGTAATTTTATCCTTTGTTTCTCCCATCTTCTCCGTAATTTTATCCTTTGTTTCCCCCATCTTCTCCGTAATTTTATCCTTTGTTTCCCCCATCTTCTCCGTAATTTTATCCTTTGTTTCCCCCATCTTCTCCGTAATTTTATCCTTTGTTTCCTCCATCTTCTCTGTAATTTTATCCTTTGTTTCCCCCATCCTATCTTGTATGTATTCCTTTACTGGTGGTGGTGTGGACATGTAGCCATGCTTACGTAGGTATTTAACAGAGACGGATGTTCCTCCCAAAGTCACAGTGTATCTGGCAGGAGTTGCAATCTTAAAGAAACCAGAGAACACACCTCATAGATAAAACAGGAAAATAACATCCAGCAAAAGGCATTTTTTTATGTTGAAAATTTATTTAGACCAACGTCAGATTCTAAAGATATCCTCAATTTATAAGGAAATAACCCCGCGTACAGCACATCCCCTAGAAATGCATACCTTTTATTTAAAGCATAATTTTGTCAGAGCCAGCAAGGGCATTAGTCTTCCCTTAAAAAAACAGATCAACGCACAAACCTTCCCTGGGCAGTTTGTAGGACAAGCATACAGCATCTTGATGCAATTCAAAACAGACTTGTGAACACTGAGTTTCTTCCAAAACTGCCCAATCTCCCAGCTATAACAATATCTTTATATTTAACCATATTTATTTATTGGTGTCTTTTAGGCACAGGAAAAATTGGAAAGAGTTGTACTTTCACATTTTATTTGAGAAAGTAACCCCTTTGAAAACAGGCAAGAAAAACATCACTTTTGGAAACAAAACAAATGAGTGGCATGTACAGCAAATACTGTACCTCATTTGTGAACGGTCTGACATGCTTCAAGTTTCCATAACACAGACTTTACACATATAAAACAATAAAAGGAAACCCAAACCTGAATGTAATTGATTTAAATGGACAATGAAAATACTTGAGAGTGATGGACAAGTCAGGGGAAGACAAAAATTCATCGAGGACAAAAATAACTGTACTTTTACCTGGAATTCCATGAGGTGTTTAGATTTTCCCTCTTTGTCCCTGCTAATTATGTCAGGGACACAGAAAAATAACTTAATAACTTAACTGTCATCTCAGAGGGCTGAAATAGTTCGCAGCAAAGAAGTTATTTTCGAAATACAGACAGACTCCTTGAAGGAACACACAACACATATAAACTTGCATGGGACTATTTTTACCACAAAATGAATGCTTAAATACATGTAACTATTGAAGAAAGCTGATTAATTCTTTCTGCTGTAAATAAGTAAACCCTGTTTAGTTCACTGGGCAAGACTTAGAGCATATTTACAAACTATAATTATACTTACTTTATACAATGCATATGCAGTTAGTGCATTTCCACTCTGGGAATTTTTCAGGATGTCTACTACGCTGTCTGGTAAGCCAATCAACTCTAGGAATGGAACAACATTCACCCCACTATAAAAGAGAAAAACATTGGCAAGTTCAATGGGAACTTGAAACCTGAACAGTAATTTAGAGTACTATTGCTTTATTACACAAACTTCATCATTTGAGAACAAAATGGTTTTTTTTATCTAAGCAATATACTTACAGTATTTATGTTTCTGACCACAGGAAAATTAATGTTCTTTTCAGCATTGCCAAAAGTGACCCATTTATATTATCCCTGTTAGGTGCAATAGTTTCTAACTTACCTGTATCCCAGTTTATGCTTGGAGGTAAGAGAGCCACTTGGTGCTAAGAGAGCCACTCAGGCTTCAGTTGTGCACATTCAATTTCATGCTCTGTTTTGCCTAAAATTACCTTTTTTTTCCTTTTAAAATTTCAGACAGTGTTCTCCATTCACTTCGAAATATATCAAACATGGAATGTGGCAAAAGAAAAGGAAGTAACATGTTACATGGACAAGACTTCAGGGGCTTTGTGCTCAGTTGCTCTACTGTGTCAATATAAGGTGTCAACATGGGTGGAGGGAGCTCCTATCATGATTTCTTTCTACTTGAAATCCAGGGAAATCAAAGAAGAAAAGAATGCTCATCTTTGTATTACAGAAGAAAGCTACACACAGTTATAGAAGACCTGAGTTTCCAATATTTAGAGATTTTGGATTATCCATATCTGTCTAACACTTTAAGCATTCTTCTAAGCATGAAACCACTTTAGCATCTGGAACAGTAGCAGGCAGTAATGTACCAACAGTTACTAGAAGTTACAGTCTTCACGCCTATTCCCAGAGTAGGAGCTGAAAGACAGCACTAACTGTGCCATTTTATAAACCACTGCTGTTTAGTCTTGTATGACCAGTCATTCTGGAAGTTATTTTTCCACTTCAAGAGGGTGCTACTCTCCTGTGGCATAACAAACTGAAGCTTTGTTATAATTAGTTTAATTAGTTTCTAGTTGAGTATTTCAGTTGTTTTCATCTGTCAAATACCTACTTTAGCAGCAGGCTTTAGAGTTTCAAGAAAAGTAATCTTCACTCAATCTGAAATGTCTGGATGTAAGCATCAACCTGAATTCATCCAAAGCAAAATATTTTTATAGCTCAAGACCTTTATTCCTCTGACATGAGCTAAATTTAGAATGACATTTGGATCTATAGCTCCCAGAAAGGGCAATTATGCCAGCTGGTTAGAGTAACTAAAACAAACACTTGTGCAGTAAGGCATTCTGATGTCAGGGTTCCATCCTTGCCACCACAAACTGTTGTTGTTTCATGCTTTCTATTATTAAATATACAACACTACCAGTCCAGAGATAAACATTTGCTCATATTTAGCAAACTATTTCCAGATAAATAAAACCTCTTTCATCTGAACTAGCAAACTAGCAGCTCATAATTGATCTAGTAGCTTTTTCTGATAAAAGCCATCTTCCAAAATGGTATCTAGCACATGCTGTGACTAAAAGAAACTAAAATTAGAATACTAAGTTAATATATATCTATTTAACCACAAAAATATTTAATTTCCAATTAAAAACTATGGCAGTGGATGGCAGGAAAGTCAGGAAACAGAAACAAAAAAGGAAGGGATACACACACATTGTGAACAGCTAAATGAGCTAAATCCATGTAGTGAAAGTCCAGTTATGAGAAAGAACTGGGGAAGAAGCAGGGAGGAAGTGGTAAAACACCCTGAAGTCCAAGGGCAAAAAAAAACTTGCCATTCACAATCAGGATTCCAAATCCCTATCTTTACCTTTTGAGAGGTTACTAATAATTTCAATGCTGTTTACATCCATGCATCATTTTGGAGACAAGCATTCCTTTAAATGTTAGCAACATACCTGGTACACAACAATAACTGCATAGTAATAGTATGTATATGATATTCATGAATCCTATATACTTTCAATATTAATCTTATGCTTTAGTCAAAAATGTACCCACATTTTTCTTTTAAATATAAAGGCACTTTCTAACATACAATAATAATTTATGTGTCCTTTCACTAGCAGATCTCAATTCAACCACGCTACTGGGCACAGCAACAAAATATCAACTTACTTCATGGCTGCATAGTAAAAGGATCCAAACCATACAGTGGAAGTCAGAAGGTGAACTGGAATCATGACTTTCCCATACTGCTTAAAAGTTTTCTTGAATCTCTGAACAAGACTAATTGATTTGTCTTGTAATGGATCAGGTTCTGAAGAATCTGACTCTGCAGGGCTCTGCTTGAGTGCATCAGTGGCTGAAGGCAAAGGACTTCTCCCTTCTGGTACTTTGTGAGAAGTGTTTGCTGGCTGGGATGAAAAAGCAGTTTTCTTTGAGGCAAAGTGAGCTGCACCTGCATGAAGACATCGTTTAGGAGGGTCCAGTGCCAGAATCACTTTGCATCCCATATTAGACAACACAGACTGTCCTTTTAAGCACTGAAAGACACCTGTGCGAGGGAAGAACCAACATGTCCCATGTGCCAGCTGGGATGCAGAATGTAACAGACTCCGCTGCATTTTGATGAAGGGTGGATGAAATTTCTATAAAGAAGAAACAAAGGTAGAAAACTGCACGTCAATGGTGTGATTTCTACTTGCTCCAATACCACTTTAAATTCTCAAATTTTAAATGGCTTTCTAGTCTACTTTAAAAAAGTTTTCCTCATCTTTCTTTGCAGAAATGGTTACCTTCCAGAATTAAGGAAATTATTCTCTAATTTCTTCAGCATTCTGAACTAAAATAGCCCCTTCACTTAACATACTCTGCTCCTCACTGCTAAAATGATCACTCTAATCCCAAAAAACATTCTTAGGAGCTTAGTACTATCTGCTGCTTTTATCTACATAACCTGGCACAGCCATTGAAGTGTTACCCTTAAACTTCACTTGCAGTAATATCTGATAACTTGAGTGATACTTTGAGCATACAAAAATGCATTATAAATTCACTCAAGTAAAAGCAGTTAAAAATTGTTTTTTGTGTCAGTGCATTCTTAGTTTTGGTAAAATTTTTCACATTCTATTCACATACTATTTTCAGGAGAAGCTCACACAATTGAAAAAAACCCAACAGAAATAAATATTAATAATCAAGCAATAGCCCAAATATTAACAAATGTAACTTAACAGTCTACCAGTAACACCTGTCAGAACTGGGGAAGGTATGTTAAATGTCATACATTAACATGAGCAAAACTGAACTGCAATTTTCCAAATGTCGCAATGCAAAGAATATTTTTAAATGGTGGAATAACCCAGTTAACTTTATGATTTTGAATACTTACCAGCTACTCCTGAAAGTTTGAAATAACGATTGAGAGCTTCCCCACAAAGAAGAAAGGAATTTGGTTTTGCATGCATAAACATCAAGAAGTAATTTTTACACCTCAAAATGTATGCTTTAAAAATATAAAATACTCTTTTTTCCTTTAGTCAATGCTTGAAAGTTATAGAACTAACATTTCTTCCTTCCAAAAAAAAAAAAAAAAAAGGAAAGTAATTGATGTAACAACTGTCACTTTACTCAAATTGTAAGTTTTGTATATTACTAAAGCTTTTCAATTTTTAATTGTCACAATTCTTTATCCAAACCAGAAATCATTCAAAATTAATTGAAACGTCATATCTACTTTCCCTTCACCTGTAGCCTTAGATATATGCCAGGTGCTTTAGCACAGAATTTTTCTAGGCTGCAGAAAAGGATCAATACTTCCCAACACAAAGAAAAAAAAAAAAAAAGTAAAAAACTGAAACCACACCTACCCTTTACTACTTTCTAGATATGGTAAGGTTTGTATCTTCAAAAAGTTGCAACTCTTCCACTAGTTCCCCACCTTTCAAATACACGTCTTGAACACATTGATGCTCCTGCTAAAGTGAAAAAGGGCACATTTAGAGAAATAGCAACAACAGCAAATTAATCCTATGTAGATTTGTTTCTGGTCTGCCTGAAACCTTGCAACTGAAGAAGTTATTGGTGTAAATTCCTGTTTGAATACTGACATGCTAATGGGAGATTATTTTCTGTGTAATTTTAGAAGTTCTTCAACTATGAATTACTGTTCTCTTCATAGAGAGGAAAGTTTCATAATCCAATTGCATCTGTTGGAACATTCCTGTCTGTATTTTTTCTAGGTAGTTTCATACTACTGTTGTATTTGAATTAATGCCAATTACTAGAATGACAGTGTTTTATGTGGGGAAAAGAGGAATTCCCAAGTTTCAAACTTAGTGGGAACCTCTGCACTGTTTGTGACACACAGGCACACACTTTTGTTGAACTCCTATGTATCAACAGGGAAAAGAACTAGTGTCCCTGTATAAGGAAGCAGTTACTCTGTCCTGTTGAGTTACAAACTTGGTGTGAGTCAAGAAGTGCTGCTGCTGCTCATGGAGCAGTAAATCAGCTACAGGTACTGGCCCTCCACGACTCAGTTTTCTGTAAGACTTCACTGGAAGCAGCAATTGCTTGTAATATCTCTAGTTTTACAAGAAGCAGAGATTCTTGCTTACTTCTGAAATCCAAATGCAATCACTTCTCAAAACAAGAAGTAGTAAAAACACTCAGCAAAACTCAAGTGTTCAGATGGCACTCTGTCATATGCCAACTACTTAACTGATTTATAGAAATTGTAACAACAAACTTGTAATATGACAACTGCATTCCCAGCCTGTTGCCACTTACAGTCTTTCCTGAGGGGTAACATTCTCCACAGAGAACTGTTTTCCCCTCTCACCAATAGTACACAGCACTGAGATCTGCCCTAAGTAGAGTTTCTCAATATCCAGCCAACAGACTCAGCAAAAGGCAGCCATCTATGGGAATCTGGGGGCTCTTGAGTCAGACTTCTACTGTTCAACAGAACCTTATTGAAAAATACCTGTTCCAAACAAGCTTTGCAAATTGCCACCACACAGCATGGAGGAAGCCATAATTTTGAGTCATTTATATTACTAACAGGACACTGCATTACAACAGCTTTGGGATGAGATAATTCTTCAGCACAGGACTAAGAAGCTGAACAAGCACTTCTGAATTTTCCGTTCCTTGTATTTACAGTAGCACCTCTCAGAGCACCGTTTCCAGGTTTTGCATTCCAGCATTGTCCAAACACCTCTGACCCACTGCGGTGGCTGCAGAACACTGGGGCAGGAAATGGCTCCATTCTCGTGAGTGTGGATCACCACTGTGTCCAATGCTCCTCAGGCAGCACATAACACTACTGTGATCAGTAAACGAGTCAAGGCCTTTGCTCACCGAGTTACATCTACCATGTAAGACTTCAAAACAGAATGTCACCAATAGCATTAGAGCAGAGAAAATTTTGGGGCTATTACAAGACTTTTCATGCCACTTTTTGTTCCTGTATTCTCAGATGGACTTAAAAGTCATTAATTAAAGGCCTTTTTCTCCATGATGCGTGAACTGACAGGTCAGAAGGAATGTTATCTAAACATCTACAGTAGACCCTAAAAAGGTTTTGCACCTTGTAAGCAGACAGTATAGTTCTAGCTGATATTCTGCACAGCTGCTTACTATTTATTCCTCCACTTTAAAATATGGAGAAGCACAATAGCTCAATACATAAGGAAAGTGTAAGATATCATAGTGCTTATGTTTGAGAGGATAAAAGAAAACACGTTTTTTGAAACAAGCTTAACATTTTCCTCATGACCGTACTTTATTTCACAGGTATGTGCTTTGTTTATTTAAATGAACAAAGGAGAGATCCTTTGAAGTGTTGGTGCATTGAGTATTATTACACTGCTATCCAGAAGCACTGGGATGAGGAAAGTATTATAATGGTTACAGCATGATGTAGGAAAGGCACAGGAATAAAGTAACAGATTAATACAGCTTATACTTTGAAAATTCGTTTTAAAGAAACAATTATTTTTAAAGGGGTGATGGATGCAGTTATACTTTAGTTACTTGGCTCAACAATTCAAACAAATCTTTAACAGGACAGATAAACTGCACAGTAATTATGGTTGGAGGTCCAAATAAACATGAAACTAGCTGTTTCATCCCTCTAAAACATGAGATGAATACAGAGGAACTTGGCCCGTAAGACCATTAGTGAAAGGAAGTTCCTAATACTCTGTGTATTCAACAGGCAGCAGGAAGTGTGTCAGCCTATGGATCTGAGACACAAACTTCTTCTCTAAGCATAATATTTCTTGAAGAAATTACTGGAGCTATACAAGCTATCCAATTGCCTCTGTAACTTTAGGTTGTTAAAACCACTCAGATTCTAAGGAAGTCAGGACAGTAACCTGAATGTTACCCACAATTGCACCTAGTGACTTTTGTAAAGTTGCTTCTTCATTTTAGTTTAACATTGTTCCTGCCCTTGCATCATGCTGCAAAGGTATAAAAAGGACAAGAAGGTACGAGCTCCAGATACCAAGGTGGGAAAGCACTGTGGGGTTGGGGCAGGGGGAAAGATGTTTTAAAGCATCTTAGATTTCTTGATTAGTTTTCTCTTAAAAAAGCCACAAAGAAACAAAATTCTGTCTAAGAACAAATACAACTCCAAGTTCTCTGCTCCAAGAATCCCATGTGGTCAAGTGACTGAATAGGTATTACCTACCATGAACCATGAAATGCTATACAAACACTTGTGATACAGTCTCCTCTTCAGCACTGTCACATCCCAGCTAACTATTTAGTAGAATCTCCAGTGGACAGTAAACTGAGCAGTAGAGATCTTGTGTGTTCAAGACAAAGTCCTGGCTAGGATTCTTGGACATCCATTTAATTCCTGAAGGCTCCCCTACCTCATGTGAGCTGTTAACAAGGCCTCTGACATAAAGGGAGTGCTCTAGGGGCCTCTTAAGGAACAGTATAAATTAGCTTCTCAATGCAGTGCTGGAGGTTTTGTTTAGGAAATTTCTGCACTTTGCTATAATTCAGATCAACTTTGGCATAAATCTGATATACTGCAAGAGCATCCTAGCTCTTGCATTTACTCTACTTTCCAGAGATAATTAGGAAGTAGATATCAGATCTGCTTTTTGTTCCCGAGGGCACCAAAAGTTCAGGAATTTTAAATGCTGGTTTACATGACTGTCACAAAGTCACTGGATTTGGATGTGTGCTAACATTCTATGCCAAACACTCCAGAGGATGTTTGGAAAACACAGGAGTAACAAGCCTGGCCAACATAGGTATGGTAAAGGCTGCTGTGGATATTTACTGCTGGAAAGAGAAAATATGCCAGAGACAGTCTCAGATGAAACTTTCAACAGGATAATTTGTAGAAAAATGGTTATCCTGTTACAGTTAATGTTTTTTGAGGTGTCAGGAAAATTAAAATATGAGAAGGAGGGGTGCGTAAAAGATGGCAAAAACTTTAGTGTTAAAATAATGGTGAAATTTTTAGTGTTAAATTCTTCTGTAAAAGAAGTCAGAAAGCATCTGAGGGAATTGAGGGTATAGTGTATGTAGAGAACACTGGATTATATTCTCAGTTATACCAGAAACACTCTGGACACAATATGTAAATATGGATGACTTTAAAGCATTTTCACTTGTTCTATTACCGTTTAAAAAAAGAACATTAATTATACCACAGGAGAGTTCCCAATGAAAATCTATGAGCTTTTTGTAGTCTCAAGGCACCTTTCTATGGAAACAGAGAATTAATTTACATTCTTGTCAGATTTAGTGTAAAATCTAGAAAATTTTGAGGACTGTGTGTGGCAGACAGAGAAAAATTTTGAAAGGAAACAAACCAAATTCTTAGAAATACTTTTCAACTCATCTTTCAGATTGCATAAAAAGCAAATACAGAGACCTCATCCAAGCAGCTCAGTTTAATAAACATCACCACCATACTGCTTACATTTTTACTAATAAAAAAAACCCCAAATCTTGTTTTCAGAGAACTCATTGACAGTATATAAAAAAACCCAAAAAAACAACCAAAACCAATAGATTTTGCCAAACTTATATGCCAAAATAATAAAATAAGAAAACCCCACAACTGAACAGAAAACATATACGGGTGTCTTAAAAATTTGGGAACATTTTTAAAAACCACTATAAGACTAGTGCAAAGCAGTGTTTTTCTTAAATTCAGTGTAAAATAAAACTATAAACCTTTTGGTAACTGCAAAGGGTCAGCACAGCACGGAATCACTAACCACAGATGGGAATGTGGCAGTGCACAGGGACTTCTTATTCTTTGTATGCACCTTGAGTGCATGAATGAACATTTAGAATTTCTATTTCAACCTTTACTATTTTTGCAGTGTCACTCAAACTATCTAAACTAAGAAACTTGCTTATAATTTGAAGTTTGGACAGCATTAGCTCTGCAGTTTTGTCTGCCATTCAGAACTGTCTAAAAATATAACATCATATATTAGGTTAAAGGAAGTAATACAAAATAAATCACACTGGAATTTATTTAAAACTTGGTAAAATCATATTAAAACAAATTACAGTAATTTC
>VRYO01001463.1:52941008-52956521 GCA_009812075.1 Sialia sialis
GGAGTCTTCAATGAAAAAGGTGCGGCTTATATTCGTGAAATTACTGTAAAAATTAAACCCTTGCACACAAATGCCCTAAAGCATTAGCCCCATCCTATACTATTTTCACTTAGTAAATGCTATGGCATAATTTTTTAAATTGATCATGTTATTACAATTCAATACTGCTAAGTAGAGATAAGCCATCAACTTTGTTATCCTTATTTTACCTAAACTACTCTTCTTGCTAAAGCACCCTGAGCAAAATCAAAAAATTAAAATAAATTTTTCCATGGTCCTTACACACCAAGTATTCTTCCCTGCAACAATCTTCTAATACTCAAATATTAAAAAAGATACGAAGAAGTAGTTTTAGGAAGAATAAAAGATATTGCAGATGTATAAAGTCTGCACACTGATTCAGAAGACAAATAAAGCAGGAGAATGTAATGCAATGCCTGTGTGTTGAATTATACATCTGGAATGCTAAACAGGAGCATTAACAGCTGATCTGCACAGAGTCAGTACATCTATGGTAACTCCATTTTCCTCTGCGATGGAAAGTAATGGATCTTAAGATTGCATGTAGCTAACCATTATATGAAAATGTGAATGTTCTCTCTCAAATGCTTCTAAAAGAAAGGATCACAATCAGCTGTAGTGTTTTCTGCTCCTCAGAACTGTTTTTAATAACTGGTGCTATTCCATCTGTTAGCACCGGTTCCCTCTTTCCCAAGTTTCGTTCTGCCCTCTACTGAATTTTTACATAAGTACAACTCATACTAGTACTACAGAAGGTTTCTGCTCTCTATGATTCCATCCAACAAATGTTACTGGATCATCCTCTGTATTAGTTCCAGAGCCTCTCAGATTATAGACACATGCCAAGGAAAAAGTTGGCTTTTAAAGTGATATCTGGTTTGATATTTTGGTCCATTTGTCACTCTGCAATGTGACACATCTGCAATTAGCAAGATAGGAGAAGTTATACCTCTGGATTTAACTAAGCTTAAAAATAGGTGATATATATATATATATATATATATATATATATATATGCTAAAAAAGGACAAAAAAGCATTATGTTAGTTCAAAGCAGAGCTGTATTCATCTGCTTCTTCACACAACCTTCCACTTCAGGCTAATGATCAAAATAAAATCCAATTCTCTCTCTATTCCACTTAGGTAATAACTTTCTGAATGCTAACAGCTTCTTCCGTCCTTTTATCTCCCAAGGTATCATTAGTTCATTCCTCCTAAAACACTTGTGGTTTTCAGCCACAGGGATCTTGCTGTGCAGGTGTGGGGGATGTAGGGGTCTGTGTCTAGTGATGTGGTTTACAAAGCAGTGGAAAGCTTCTACTGGGTAACTAACAGGGGCTGGAAAGGGAATTTACGTAAGCAAGCCACAGGTCTGCAGTATCCTGCATATGACTCTAAACTCCCTCAGAAAAAAAGCCAACCCACAACCAAACTGATGATGGGTTAGATGCTAAAACATGAACAAACAAATACAGACATCAGTTTTCTATACTCTTTGAGAATCTCTTATAATCTTCACTCTTAATAGTACATTGTATTTTATTTGACAAATTCCTTGCCTCTTTCAACTGACTCTACACTTTAACATATGCTGAAACACATTGGAAATATGGTTATTAGTTAGATGTTCAGATTTCAGATATTTCTTTTATGGTGAAATTCAGAGCTGCAGTGCACATCTCTTTTCACTAATAGAGTCATCAATAAAAGCCAAAAGGTTGCTGCCAAAAATTGAACTCTTCTTTAAGACTCACAACTTGGATTCTAGTAGCCAAGTTCACTTTTTATTTAATAGTTTTTCTGGTCACTCTGCACTTCACTGATATAGACAATGTGGATTATAATAATTAATTTTTAAAGTCTCTGGAATTGTAATTAAATATTTATTCATGAAAAATGTAATGAAACAATTAGAGACTGCAGAAACAGTGACTTTTACTAAAACAGATGGTGCTAGCACAAATCAAGTTCAGTCTTTTTGCCCAGATCTGTTGGGTTTGTGCAGCAAGGTTCTGGTGGAGGTGGGCTATAGGGGTGGTTTCTTTGAGAAGCTGCCAAAAGCTTCCCCCATGTTTAAGAGAGCCAATGCCAGCCAGCTCCAAGAGAGACTCAGTGCTGGTCAAGGTCAAGACCATCAGTGATGGTGGCTGAGCCTCTGGGAAAACATGGCTAAGAAGGAAAAAAGGTTGTTGCATAGATGTTATTGAGGCCAGGGAAGGGCTGAGTGAGAACATGTGACAGGAACAGCCCTGCAGACAGCGAAGTCAGTGAAGATAGAGGGAGAGGTGCTCCAGGCACAGGAGCTGAGACAAGCCACAGCCTGTGATGCAGACCATGCAGAGGGAGCTGTGTCCCTGCTGCCCATGGAGGTCCAGAGAGGAACAGAGATACACCTGCAGGCTGTGGAGGACCCCACGCCAGAGCAGGTGGATGCCAGGAGGAGGCTGTGACCCTGTAGGAAACCCACACTGCAGAAGGTCCTGTAAGGACCTGGAGCAAGAGGAGTCCATACTAGAGCAGGTTTGCTGGGAGGACTTGTGATTCCATGGGGGATCCATGCTGGAACAGGCTGCTGCTGGAGGACTGCACCCAGTGGAAAACAATCCATGCTGGAGCAGATCATGAAGAACTGCAGCTCATGGAAAGGATTCATGTTGGAGAAGTTTGTGGAAGACTCTCTGCCATGGGAGGGACCCCATGCAGCAGGGGAAGGAGTCCTCCCCGCTGTGGAGGAAGCAGTGTCAGAGACCTGTGATGAACTGATTGTAACCCCCATGCCCTGTCCTGTGCCTCCAAGAGGAAAAGTAGGGAGAGAACCGGGAGTACAGTTAAGCCCGGTAAGGAAGGAGGAGTGTCAGGAAGAAATTTTTAGGATTTGTTTTACCTCTCATTTCCGTAGTCTGATTTGATTGGTAATAAATTCAATTAATTTCCCCACATTGACTCTGTTTTGCTCATGACAGCAAGCAGTAACTGATCTCTCCCTGCCCATACCTCAACTTCAGAGCCTTTCATTTTATTTTCTTTTCCCTGTCCAGCTGAGGAGGGGAGGGATAGAGCAGCTTTGGTGGGCACCTGATATCCAGCCAGAGCCAAACCAGCATGCCAAACCACAGAATACGACCTTAGATATTAAAATATTTTATCCTGACTAATTATAAAAGGAATTTATTAGGAATATGCTGAAACTTAGATTTTAGAATCAGCTTTTTACAGCCTTCTGCCTCACTTTCCACAGTGACTACCAAACCTGTTTCCTTTTTAGCCTTGATAAGTGCCATTTTTGCCACCTTAGATCTTTACAGGTCTCTCCTCATTGTGTTTCTTCTTCTTTCCATAACCCAACAGCAAACAACAGTACCATCTGTAATAATACATAATGTGAAAATTATACTATGTAGTAATTTTATAAGACACTTAAAACAACCTTGAAGTATCAAGTCTTTTACTTATCAAATTCACCCAAAACGCTTCTAAAAATGTCCAAAAAACAGTCTCAAGGAAGAATGCTGAAGCCTATTCCTCAAGTAGGAATAAAAGTAAACCAGCATGAAACTGGAAAAAAAATATCCCAGCTTCCATAAAAACAAAATTCACAGTGGAAGCATTGGGCCCAAGATTTTTTCTTTTATTCTCTCACCACATTTCACACTTTCAAACACTGAAAAGCTGTCATTTTTCCCAGCAAAAAATACGGAACATTCATCTTTCAGCAGAATTACTGTTGGCAGACATTCACTTTCACTATAAATCTTCTCTAAATATTCAAAAGTAAGTGTTGAATTCTCTGTTGTGAATTCAAATTTCTCCATATGGGGAAATATGTGCAGTATCAATCAGAATATCTTGAAAAATTATGTGTGAAGAGGCTGATCATAACATTTACAGAACACACACACACACTCAAACCCAGAGTCTTCATCTAATTTTCAGTAAAAAGTCTCTACAATTCAACATCTCTACAAATGAACATGAACAGTTCTTATGAAAGAAGTATTATTTTTTGTTAAGGTCTTGATGGCTGAGTGGCTAAACCTTCTTGCCCACTATTCAATTTACTGCCTTACACATAATTTCTTGCACAAGAGGACATGCAAACAACAAAATGACACCACCTACAAGTGTCTGAAATCGCATCAGATTTAGAGAGCTGTGTCTTTACACCAGAAGGAGCTCCAATGAGACTTCAGTATAGAACCCCAATAACATTCCTATTCACAGTCTGAAGCAGCAGCATTACAACACTGCTGTATTCCGACTGAGAAAGGAATCCTGGATTGCAACACTACAACCTTTGCAAGCACACTGCTTTCTGCCAGTTGTCACCAACAAGGCCCAAGGCTTGTGGTTCAGTACAGAAACACCCCTCATCAGAAAGCACTATGCTATGGCCTGAGACAGCAAGAAGCAAAGGATGCCATCTAATTTTAACATCAGCAAAGCCTGTTTTTAAATCCACAAAATATTACCTGCCGGTTACACGCTGGGGCTAAGCCCTATCACTGCAGTTAAAGGTAAGTGCTGTCACATTTTGCTAAAATCTTTCACAAGCCACTTTTGGAAGAGACTCACTGAATTCTTGTGAAGCCACTCATGCATTTTTATTTCAAACCAACAAAATACGTCCATTGGGAAAAAAGCCATGTATTAGTTTTATAATTTGTTTATGAGCACCTGACCATATTAACTACCACTCCCTTCCCCCATCTCCCTCCTCAAGGACAAACTCGGCAAGTCCTAGAGCTGCAGGGGGAACATTCTACAAAGCCACAATCACAGCCACACAACTTCTTGTTTTGTTTACACAAGACCTGTTACACAGAGTCAAGGTCAATTCCTGGGACAAGATAAAACAGTAGATGAAGGAAATTAAATTTTATAGCCCAGCTAAGTGTCACTTTCATTGTCTGATGTGCACAAAAAGAGCTTTACCATTCAGATGAACTTGCTTAGAAGGGGCATGGTCATGTCTGGAAACATAACAAAACCCGTGTCTAGTTTGAAGAGAATGAGAGGAAAACTGAGTGATGGAAACTTGTAGCCCAGTGGACTAGGCTACAAAGAGTTGGAGATTTTTAGAGGAAGCACAAAGTTCTGACCAGAGTAAACCCTATTGTGTAATGCCAATGCCTAAAAGATGTGGCTTCAGTCCTTACCAGACAAAAAGTACCAAGTAGGCACACCACTCTGGCCCGTTAGCACCTGCTCAAATCATAATTTTCTGGACAAGATTTAATATGGACAAAGTGTGTCGGACTTAACATACCTGTACTGGTACCTTCAAAACTCAACTAAATTTAGGAAAGTAGAATCACAATAGATCATAAGGATTTTTGAACTGAATAATAACATTTTGCTCTCACTGGAATTTTATTACAGCAACAGGGACACAAAGAATGATGTGTTTTTTTCAGAAGTGTCATGAGTCAAGACTCAAAAATTAAGAAAAAGTTCTGTAGCTTGAACAATGCTATTTTTTGTTGTTATTGTCACACTGCACAATCCATCTCAAGTCAAAAAATCTACTATGTCACATAGTAGCCATTACGAATCTCTGACCTTGAGTTTAATCCTTGATCTAAAGTGATGGAACTATGTAGTTAGCTATCAGAATATCAAGGTAAAATCCTTATGATCCATTCTGATGACACCTGGCTGTACAGGAAGATTTCCATCAGGTTTTGGGCCCAGGTCTCAGTCCTTTCAGTGATTTTATTCCATTCCTAATACTGAAATATTGATGATGATGAATTTGCTTCAGCATCTGATTTTGAAAATAAGTTCAACTATCTGATTTAATACCAAAAAGAACTATGTTGGATTGTCTTTCCCATCTGCAGGACTAAACTGATTACAAGGAATTTGCTGAGATTCCAGTAGCAGTTTTACATTTTTAAAATCAGTGTTCTTTCTCTCTTGTTGTTGAATTTCTTGTGCCCTTATCTCAAGACTAGACACAACTCCCTACAGATCCAGAAATGTGCAAAGACGCAAACTGAGGGCTCTTATCTGACATTAGGGGACATAAACTCCCTGTTTTGCAAAAAAAGACTTCAGTTTCTAAGTGAGACCTAGGAGCATACATACAGAGCTGGGCCAGTTTACCTGCAGACAAGACCATCTACAGAAGGAGAACTACACAGAATCTTTTAAAAAACAAAACAGATCAAAACTTTTCTTACAGCTGCTACAGCCTGCTAAGTGGACCTGCAGACAGTCACACCAGACAAGGAATGTAACTTCTTACATATTCCTTACATACTCCTTAACATACTCAGTTTTTGCCATGTGCAAGCCACCTGATACCCACCTACCTAAATCAAATGATTTTTTTTTCATTCCCTGATGGAAGTGCCTCTTAGGCAGTGAGTGCAATTCAGTAACGCTGCCACAAGGGTCAGTCATACACTTTTTACCTCAAACAGCCATTGAACAGAGAAGGAGATAAACACCTGCTGTCACCCCCATAGGAGATGGATGGTGGGGACATCTGCGTATGCAATTCCCATACTGAAGCAGCTGCAAGTCACATAAGCAGAGGCAGCAAAACACATTCCAAATGAGGAATCTGCACCCCCTCTCTCTTCCCAAAGCAGCAAAACTTTGGCAAACCGTTTCATGTTTATACTATAATAGCAATGACATCTTGGGGTAAACTGAGGAACACTCAGTTTAAGAACTGGTTTTGGTAAGGGATTCTAGGAGATTTCATGTACTACTGTCCAAAGTAGTATTTTCTCTTTCAGGACAGTTTGTAGAGGAAATAGACATTAATGAGGCTGAGGTGTAGTTTGGATATAGCCGACATACATCCACGTTTCACTTAACAGCATTAACAAAAATTCTGATGACTTCCCTGTTTGACTCCCTGGATATCCTTAATTAAGACCAGTGGATTACTAATGAGAAACATAACATTAGACAATAAAACATTTGTACAGCCACTTCAAGCTTTCTAAAAAGACAAGACACAGGCAGATCTAGGAAGAGAACCCCCTTAAGCGGCATAAGCCACCCGCGGTCCTTCAGTGGTAATGGAATATCTTCGGAAGAGAACCCTAAGGATCGAGTCCACGGACCATCGACTCCTAGCCCTGCACAGGGCACTCCAAGAATTACCTTGTGATTGACACTATTGCCAAACGCTTCTTGAACTCTGTCGCTTCCCTGGGGAGCCTGTTCCAGTGTTCCGTCACCCTCTGGGTGAAGAACCTTTGCCTAATATCCAGCCTAAACTTCTTCCGACACAGTTTCGAGCCGTTCCCTTGGGTCCTGTCACTGGGCACAAGGAAGCCGGGATCGGCGCTGCCCTTCGTGAGGAAGTCACAGCCTCAGATCCCAAATCCCTTCCTTTCCACCCAGATGCTGCACCAGCCCACCCCGGAGCAGCCAGGCCCACGCAGCTTCATCTCCCCATCAAGAAACAAACCCCCCACCCCACTTTCGTGTGTGGCGGCGGACATGCTTCCACGCCGGACAAGGTGTTGTCTAGAGCAGCCCGATCCCCCACAGGCCGGCGCGGTGCGGGACCCGTCCCAATCCCGCAGCTCCCGCTCTCGCCGCGCGGGTACCTCGTGCCGGGCCCGCGCCGCTCCTCAGGGCCCCGCGAGCCGCGGGCACGCGCCGGTGTCACCAACGGCCGCTGTCGTCACACCTCCCCCCGCCCCGCTCCCTGCCCGCCCTGAACAACGTGCGGCGGCGCCCGTCCCCACCATCACCTTCAGGCCCGGCGGTGCTCTGCCACTGCGCAGGCGCGAGCACCGCCCCCTTCTCGCGCGGCCCCCCGGGACTCGTAGTCACTCGGCCGCGGCTCAGACTCCGCCACCTTTCACAGAACCGAGGTTGGAAGTGGCTTTTAAGACCCTCCCTGTCCAATCGTCACTGCCACTGTGACCCCCTAACCCAAGTCACCAAGCGCCAGGTCCAGACGTCTCTTAAACACCCCCAGGGAGAGTGACTCCACCACCTCCCCGGGCAACCTATTCCAACGCTTTAACATCCCAACGGTGAAAAAGTTGTTCGAGTATCTAATCGGAATCTCCGCTCTCTCAGGTTAAGGCTATTTCCTCCGGTCCACTCAGTGCAGGCGCGGTGGAAGAAGCCAGTCACAACCCACTACAACCTCCTGTCAGCTGTAGAGAGCAATGAGGTTCTCCCCGAGCCTCCTTTTCGGCAGGCTAAATAACCCCAGCTCCCCAGCCGCTCCTCATAACACACCGCGCACACCGCCGCATTTTCCCCGCTCCTTTTCCAGGCGGTCCGTCCCCGGAAGTGACGCTCGCCTGGTGGTTCGTCACTTCCGCAAACAGGGATGGCGGAGCGCTGGGCCGGGTGAGTGCTGGGCCGCCCTCTGTGCCTCCTTCCCTGCCCCAGGCGCACTGGCGGCGGGAAGGAGGGCCCGAGGCCCGAGGCCTCGCTGGACGGCGGGGCCGGGCCGGGCCACAAAGAAGCGACGGGCGCCGCCGCCCGGTTAACGGGAGCGGAGGCCCTGAGGCCTCCCAGCCGCGTCGTGGGGGAAGGGAAGGAGGGAAGGAAGAAAGGAGGGGGCGGGAGCATCCCGAGGCTGGCGGGGCCATTCCCACATCGCTCCAGCGTTCTGAGCTCTCCGGCTGAAGGAGCTGCTGCTTCCGCTGGGCGCTTGGTTGCCATCGCTAGTTGTGAAAGTTGAATTGTTTTACAGTTTAGACCTTCAAAACATCTGCGTGGAACAGCTAGGTGAGGATAAGGAAGGGTCTGCTGCTGCTGCTTCACAAACCAAGTCAGGTGTTGCACAGTACTGGAAGAATTATTTTCATAAAGTTGTACTTTGAGGCCATTTGTTTTGAGGAAAGCTGCTCTGGTGCCTCTGTGTAATTGCCCACTCAGTGGATGTGTTCTGGTCCTCATTAGGAGGTGAGCTTGGATATGGTAGATTTGAGTATATTTTTTAATTTTTTGGTTTTTTGGCTGATTTAGGCCACTGTTTCAGAAGAGGAATTGCCAAATTGCCCTCTCCCATGTCTTGTTAAAAACTACGTGCTCTGCTTCCCAGCGGTGGTGTAAAGAAGGCTGGGATGTACTGTAGATCAGATGAGCTTTGGGGCAGTTTTTTGAAGTCCTGCAGCCTGTGTGGGTATTTGTGAGGTGGAGATGTGGAAATGCAGGTGCAGCTGAATATTCCACATATTACTTAAGCTCAGAGCATAGTGAATATTCTTGGTAAACCACAGCTGGTAAGAAAATTTTCTCATAAAAGCTCATCTTGATTTTTTATTTGAAGACATCCATTTCAAAGCATCTCAGTTTAAATAACAAATTTACTAATTTGAGAGAACCTTTCTGTTTGTGTTTCTAAATAGAAATTGATTTGTAGGTTATCTTTTATGGGAAGAGAAAGAGAAAAAAAACAACATTTGGCAGTTAAGTCAATAAAGATACATAAGAATGACTCTAAAATTAGTAACAATTTGTCTTAATTTGAACTTATTTAATGATTACTTTTAAGTTCCATGTATTTTTATTAAACAAATAGTCAAATTTGAAGTCTGTATGGGTTATGTTTGAAAGTCACAATTGTAACCATGAGTAAGTGAAGTTCAGCACTGAAAATTCTTGGTGGTTTGTGTCTTTTCCTTCTAGATTTCCCTTCTGATCAGTGGACCAGTCAAAATGGCTGAAGTAACCCAGAGAGAAGAACAGCAAGCAGAGAAGAGTTTGGATGAAGAAGTGGAGAAAACACCTCATGCTTTAGAGTCAGCTTTGGGTGTCGGGTGTGAAGGCAATAGTTCTGCTTCAGGTACAGATCAGTCCACTGAAAATCAAAAGCAAGTTGATAGTGGTGATCAGGATGGCAGAGCAAAGACAAAGAATTTAGACTCTGAAGATGAACCTTCTAAGAAAGTAGTGAGTATCATCTGTTTTGAGCTGTTTTCAAATCCTTGTTTTGACACCTTAGCTCAAGAAAAGATTGAAAATATTTATGCTAGACATGTGTGAGCCAGTATGAAACACCAAGTATGGAAATGTTTCCTAGGGAAGTAACAGGTGCACTAGTAATGTTGGGCTTCACAGAGGAGAAAGAGGGCTGGCAATTAGAGTGATAATCTCAGCACATACTTAGATTAGTCTGATTAGTCTGATTCTAAGCCTGTTCCATCATCCATGGGGTAGCAATTTGGTACTGTAGTGTAGGGTTTACTGGCATGAGTCCAAGTTCCATATCTTGAACTCATATCTCATGTATGTTGTTTAGCTGTGTGTTAGTAATAGTTACCTTAGTGCTTGGGAAGTTCTTCCATAAGGTAATTTTGTTGTTTTATTTCCTTGGTAAGGTACTGTATAGTTTGTAGAACTCTACAGACTGCATCCTCTGTGATATAATTTCGGTATGATTTGTTGGTAAAGTGAAGCAGTGAAAAACTTACAGGTGCTTCATTATGTTTTAAGACTACAAAACCAGCAGAAAAATAAATGTTCTTTTATATGTCCACCTGGGAGAGTGAAAAGGATAATGTTTTACATTATTTTGTCCTTTACTATGTATGAGCTTGTAGAAGCTGATGCTGTAACATCCAATCTAGTTCATCCTTTTGGGATATTTAAATATAATTTGAAAATATCTGACCTCATGTTTTGTTTCTTTGCCCATAATTTTCCCAGGAGGTTAATATATGGCTTAGCAGTCTGGCAAAATAAAGAGTGCCCTTTGTTGTGGTAGAAACATTATTAATCCTTTTATCCTTTTAATAAGGGGGAATAAGGCTTAGATGAACAAGAACTATGTTGGGTTTGTATAGCCTAAGGGTGTAGAGAGATGACTGAACGTCGCTGGCACCATCTAGATGTTGTTGCTGATGGCTGTTTGCGGCTGAAATGTGTTAATGGTTTGTATGAATATGTCCCCCACACTTGTCTGAGTCAGCTGTTCTAGCTTCTGTCACCTTCAGTGGCCATTCAGGGAGCCATCTGTGCTTACCCCGAAAAAGAACAGAAGTCATCAAAATATGTTTGTATTGGTCAGCCCAGTGTGGTAATAAACAGATGATGAGACTATAGAGATTTCAGACAAGTTAGGCTGTGCTCATTCTGAATGTTACCAAAAGTATATGAAACACTGAAGAATTCACATATTTACATATATCAGCCAACCTTCTCTTCCCTTGGGGAACTGCTGTTTGAATAGTAAGATGCAGGGATATTGACTTCTGAACTGTTAGGAATGCTTTTAATGGCTTCTGGTTTGTACTGTTATTTCAAATGCTTTTGTACTTCACATAGTCCATGCTGGTTGTCTCTGTTCTGTTACTTTGGATTTTATTTATAATTTATTTTCACTTCATGTATATAGTTGAAGATTATTTTCAAGGTGGTGAAATGTTGGGAGCATAATATCTGGGTGTAGTCTGCATCTCTGTATAACAAGAAAGAGAAGTGTTAAAGCTAAGGCTGGAAAGAAATCTCTTGGAGTATTTTGAATTAAGGCTAAATCAGAGACATTTCTGCAGCTAACTCTTAAGCATTAGATGGAATATGTTGTCAAATGATTTCTCTCATTCCTTTATCATGATGTGTTTAAAACTCTGTCAGTAAGGTCATCCACTTGCACCAAAGTGTGACATCAGCCAGTTGGCATTTTGGTTAAATAGGAAGTTCATACACTTGTCAGATGAAAACACTGAATTTCTGAAACAGGCTCTTTGAAGAGGCTTAAAGTTCCTTGAGAAGGAACATCCTCTTCTTCTGTCCCAGATGTAAAAAGAATAAAACGAGTTCTTTGAGAGTGGTTGGTATTAGATAAAGAGTGTATTTCGGTGAAGGAAAGATGCCAGGCAATATCTGTTGTCCAAAAATTGCTTGAATGAACTGAAAAGGGGATTAAATTTGTGAGTATTAATGTGATAATTGAAGTATTGGTGTCAATACCAGATACAGATATGGGGAAGTCTATTTTTAATGATGGTGCTCTTCATAGTATTGCTTGTTTGCCTACTTAAATACTTGAACGTGTGTCTTGATTAAATGACAAAATAATAAAAAGAATTCACTGCTTGAATCTGTTCCTTCTGTGGTGTGATTTCCTTTCTGCAGCGTGTGATTGGCCATGGGCAAGCTGTAGCTGCACATTATAATGAGCTTCAAGAAGTTGGATTGGAAAAACGGAGCCAGTCTCGCATATTCTACCTCCGAAACTTTAATAATTGGACGAAAAGTGTCCTCATTGGTAAGCTTCCTTAATTGATTGTTCAGACATGATTAAAATGTAACTAATTTTTGCATCAAAATGTAACTTCTTATGTTTTCTGATGTTAGTATGGCACTTCGTCTCCTAGTACACAGTAAGTTTTTCAGCTGAAATAAAATGTTTATATTTCTTTTGAATCTCTGTTAAAGTGTTTTGTATTGTTGGAATGCCAAGCATATGCTTACATTTTAAAAGTCAAGTGATTTAAAAAGTTCGTACTGCAATCTTTTCTTCTCCGTGACATTTTTAAAGAGAAAAGCAGTTTTAAATCATAAATTATTTAAGTGTTCTTAGATTCGAGCAAGAGCAGCTCAATCTGTCTCAAATCATTTTTGAGGCATTTTCCCAAAGCAGTCTCTACTCAGATCCTAGTGGAGCAATTCTGCTGGAAGCTTGGACACAAATATTTTTTGTTACCCATAGTCAGTGGTTGAAAAGAGGGAAAGCTAAGGGATGTAGTTCTTTAAGAATCAGCAGGTTTTTATTTAAAGGCAAAGTCTGCTGTTCCACAAATTAATTCCAAATTGAAGAAACAAAGCCATCAGATATCTGCCAACAAAGAAAAGAATCATCAGCACAGCACCACAGGTTCATGGAGAGGGATCTGTGCCAGGAGATGTTGGCACCATTTGTCTTAGCATGCTGCTTTTTGTTGTGTTGTATCAGAGCAGTTAGAAACAATATTTAGGTTTCTGTAAAGCTGTTCCTGAAGTATGTGTTGAAGCCTTTCTGTCATAAAGAATTTCAGCAGTGTGGCTTTATAGCAGTTGTATCAAAACATATTTCATGTCTCCTACTGTGAAGAAAAGTTGCTAGCATGCTGATATGTTTTACATAATATGCCAACATCAGTCAGAGCAGAGACAATCTAGACAGCGCTGAGAGAGAAGAAAAAAATGTAACTGGTGTACGTAGGGTAGAAAGACAGCAAAAGAGTAGCTACTGTTATTGCAAGACCTGGGAGAGTGAGTGAAAAACATTATGCATTTTTGTGAGATGACTGGGAGGAGATGTTGTGGTTGATGCATTTAATTGGCTTTTACTACTTGCAAAAGACTTTCCCATACTTTCAAATAACATCTGCCTTCATTATAATGCTAATGAAAGGGAACCCTGTTTCCCTCCTCACGTACAGGGTGGTTGTTTAGTTAGCCATGTGCAGTTTTGCCTTAGCCAGGGAAACAGTTCAGAGCCTCAGTCAAGTTACATGCACAGCACACTAAGCACAGAAAATATTCATGTCCACAATTTTGAAAGTTTATGGTTCCTTTCATCGTTCTACAAAGAAAAGAGATTTAAGTTTGTAATATTAATAAGATTTATGGGCAAAGTAAGGTCTGAGGTGCTTTAAAATTCTCCACCCTTTTTGTTTTTTTAGTCTTTTAGATGCAATAAAGTGTAGAGATTATGTGCAGAAATGTGTTTATATGCTCCTGGTGGTTTTTTTTCTAGGTGAATTTATAGATCGGGTACGACAGAAGAAGAGTGATATAACTGTTTTGGATCTAGGATGTGGGAAAGGTGGAGACTTGCTGAAGTGGAAAAAAGGCAGAATTAAAAAACTCGTCTGTACTGGTAAGAAGATAACTTTCTAGGGAAGGTACATCAGGTTTTATGGGAAACCAAATACATCTCCAGTATTTTATTATTTTTTTTTTCCCACTCAGTCAAAGAATGTAATGAACACCTTTTGTGAAAGAATTCATCTTGTCTTTTAGTCTGAAGATACAACTTGTCTGCCAGCAGAAGTATAAAAATCATCAATATTTAGCTTTCAGTTCAACTCCTAAATAAAAACTGGTATCACTAAAGAAAAACACCATTTCCTCAGGTTGCCTTGGGCAAAAAGGGGGCTTGGGGAAAAGACTGACATTTTCTACTTTGTGTCTTCTGGGTCTCTCGTAGTATTTTTAATTGTTCTGAAACACATACAGGAGAGTTGCATTTAAAAAGCAAATAAACCCCCCAATGTTGTGAGAAAAAATGGTCTTGGGTGTTACAGTCAGCTAAAGATTTTCAGAGTCAGAAACAGGGAAGAGCTGTAAGCCAATTAAAAAAAATTCTTGTCTGAATAATTGTCTTAGATGTTGGGAGAATGATACCATCTTCCCTTTTCTTAAAAGGTATCCCAAGGATAATTAGAGGAAGTATTATTTAATTCCAAATTTTAAATAGGTACTAAAATTCCCTAAAACCCTTTCAGTGGGAATTATTTTGAGTGCTTCTCATTTTATAGTTCTTTCTTGCATTATTCAGTGGGCATATTCAAATACACTTAATTGATCTACTTACAGAGTTCCTAGGTAAATTTATTGCATATTGTCAGAAACTCAGTGACTGAGAAAGAAGCAGTCTTAGAATTTAAAACAATTCCCATTATGTGACATATCAGAAATAATTGCATTTCTACATCTTTTGTATTTCTAAGAATATTAAGAATCCCAGAGAGCTGAGCTGTTTTAATGGAACTGAAGATAATTTTTTTTTTAATCCTGCCATATTGTACCTTCTGTGTTCCAGTAATTATTCCAATTTTCTTGTCTGGGGTGCAGTGTGCACACTTTTAAAAATTTTTTTATTGTATTTATTATCTTTCCATATATAGACATTGCTGACATTTCTGTGCAACAGTGCAAGCACCGCTATGAAGAAATGAAATCCCGATGTCGGTATAATGAACATATTTTTGATGCGGAATTCATACAAGCAGATAGTACCAAGGTACAGTTCCTGCGCTTTGTAGTATTTTGGAGATTTAGTGTTTTTTCTGGCAGTGCTGTTACATTTTGGGTGTATGTTTTTTCAAGATCGGATTATTGTACTGCCAGGAGACTCTGCCATAGGGGTTACTGGAAGGTTGCTTAAGATGTACTTAGGTGCATTTTGCTGCTGTTGTATAAATGTAACATTTCTGAAGCCTGAATGTCTTTTCCAGGTAGTAAATCTGGTACTTTCACTATATTTTACTTGACAAGGGGAACAGAATGACTGTTTTGGAGCTTTGCAGTTCTGTGAGACAGCAGGGGATGTCGGAAACTATTTTGGTGAATGCTGGGATAAATAAAGGCCCTGATTTGACTTGTACACTTAGAATTTTTTCTTTCTAGTGGCATTTTGGTTACTATAATAGATAACTTTAAAACTAGTGTGATAGAGCAGGTTTCTTAGACTGTCTGGAGGCAGTGATAAATACATGACTGAGGCTTAGCAGACAGTCTTGTAATAGAACAGCTTTTGCTTCCTGGCAGTGCAGGCTGAGAGTATCCTGCTGA
>VRYO01001463.1:52957521-52973979 GCA_009812075.1 Sialia sialis
AGAATCACTGCCAGCTGGGTTTGGTGTCAGGTGCTCAAGCTGCAACAGTTTTCAGAGACCAGTGAAGCCTTTAAAGGCAGCCCCAGGCGTCCTTCCTAGCTGGCTCTCACTTCCTGGTTGGCATTTCACTGGCATTTGTCTATAGATAAGCTGCTCCTGAATATAAGCCGCACTACTGGGGTAGGCTGGATTCTTCAGTGAAAAAGGTGCGGCTTATAATCGTGAAATTACTGTACTTGGTCTGGGATGGGGAGCAGTATGCTGGTGATAAACATGGGTGAGAATACAGACAGGTACAACTCAGTTGGGCAGGGCAAACTACCATGTTTGAAGCAATCCTTTCTCCTCTCAAGTGCGTGTTTAATGGGTCAGTTTTCATCACAGAGACTTAGTGAACTGAAATTCATTTTATTGCAGAATTTTTTTCCAGGCAAACGGTGGCCAGTTATAAAACCTCCACAGTAAAGTACTTCTGGAAACTATAAGTTAACTAACCTTGGGTTTTGGTCTTTCAGGTAGCAGTGTTACCAGACAACACAAAAAAAATTTTGTGGACATTATAACTTTGTAATATGTGCACATATTTGTTGTTTCTAAATGTTGTGTATGGTTTTCTGTGCCAGGGAGAGCTTATTCTTGTTCTTTTTCATTTTGTCTTTGTTGAACTTGTAAAGGAATGGGAGCTGAAAGGAGAAACTTCTGAGAATTCAGTGAAAGAATTACGGAAGTAGTACATCTGTTGGAAGATTTAAATGGATCATGCTTGTTTCTGTAGTTCTTTTTTTTTATCTGTTACAGGATCTCTTGTCTTCCAAGTACAGTGATCCAGATATGCGCTTTGACATTTGCAGTTGTCAATTTGTTTACCACTATTCGTTTGAGACGTATGAGCAGGCTGACATGATGCTTAAAAATGCTTGTGGGAACCTCTCTCCTGGAGGTTATTTCATTGGCACAACTCCAAACAGCTTTGAACTTGTGTAAGTACTCTTACGTCCTGTTAGTCTTACAAAACTCTGTGAAGCATTGTTAAGTGATAGGTCTTCTTGCAGTGCTCCAATATGTTTGTGCAAACAAGAGCAATTTTTTGGCAACAATTTTGTATTCTAGTAAAAAAAAAAAAAATCTCATTTGTGAATTTGACTCAAAGGGGTAAAGCAATTCTAACCCTTGTCTCTTGTCCTCATGACTCTTCTAATAGAGGGTACAGGTCTTCATACACTTCATCCCTCTGTCAATAGTAATAGTGTCAAAATGGGCATAGCCTGGGGAAAAGCTGTCAATATTTTGTGGTTGTTTCCAGAAGCCTGTCTTGTCCAAGTAGGTTGTCCTTGTGACTGGGCTAAAGGTTCATCTTCTAGGTCCATTTAGTCCTTGGTATGTTGTATGGGAATGATAACCTGTTAAAAACCAGTATGCTGTTTAATTTCATTGTTTCATTGCGTTATGAGATAAGGGAGGTGGGAAACTAGAGAGATCATTGAGTGTTACTGGGGAAAACACTTTTGGCTTTGTGTAGTTTTCTCTGCCTGTTAAATACTGGTCAATGAATGTTTGTTTATATACCATTCTGTAGAAAGAGACTCGAAGCTTCAGAAACAAATTCATTTGGGAATGATGTGTACAATGTGAAATTTGAAAAGAAGGGAGACTACCCATTATTTGGCTGCAAGTATGATTTTCATTTGGAAGAGGTGGTTGATGTCCCTGAGTTTTTGGTATACTTTCCCTTACTGGAAGAGTAAGTTAAGTTTTAAATTCATTATACAATAAAAGCTGTCGAACATAATTAACATTTTAGTTTATGCGTCTTTGCATAATGCTTGCAGAAAATTATGGTTTAGCTTTCTTACTATATTTTTCAGTTCTTAATTTTTTGTTGTTGCTTCAAATACAGAGGTTTCTTGCATTTCCATCCACAACTCTAATGTGTCCATTGAACTGTGTTAAAGGCGCTCTGGTCAGAAGCTGTGAGGACTTAAACTCTGTCTCACAAGGGAACATCTGATCTGATACATTGGATCTGTCAGCAAATCTTTAGAATCATCATCTTTTTCTTCTTTAATTGTAACTTTTTGAGGGATTTCTTTCTACTCCATTTTTAGTCTTTCAGTAAGCTTTCCTGTGTATCTTCTTCATCATGGTACCTCTTTCTTGTCTTCTCCACCTTTCCTTAGACGTTCATAGGATTTTGCTATGATTAATTTTTTTCTTCCTCTAAATATATATATTTTGCTGTTGCCTCTGTGTGACTCAGATTTGGTTTTGCCAGCTCTATCCTAAGGAACAGACAAAACTTTCCGTACGGGGATTTTTCCCTGCCGTTGAAGCTCAATAAGGTTAAACAGTACTTAACTTTCCATTCGAGCCTGTTCAACAACTTCATTTGTAGTTGTATTTGAAAAATAACAGCATCTGTCGCTGACAGCTCTAACTTCAGTGTTGCATGTCCATGGTATCTACATATAATTGAGATGTTAGCCACTAAATACAATAGAAAGAACTTCTCTAAACATATTTATGATATCTGACATGATATATACTGCAGGGAAAAGTGTAATGTTTCTGGAGGTCCACATGGAACTTTTGTATTTCAGGAGAAGAGACTCTTTCTGGTAAAATGTTTATAAAATATCTCTGTGTAGATTTGTGTTGTCCTAATTTTAAGAAAATAAATGCAATTTGTGGTGGAACTGCAGCTATTTTCATCTAAATGTCTTTACTATGAGAAAAAAGTTGTAAAAATGTGTAATCCTAGTGAATACCATAAGATGTCACTGTAGCTTAAAATTGTTACTTTGGAAATAAAGCTACAGTAATTTTGTGGCTTCCCTAATAAAGCTGATTATTTTGACAGAATGGCGAAGAAGCACGGTATGAAATTAGTCTACAAAATGACATTTCGGGAATTCTATGAAGAAAAAATCAAGAACGATGAGCATAAAATGCTGTTAAGGAGAATGCAGGCCTTGGAGGTAAATTTAGAGTTGATTTGTTTGATTTTAATAGCATTTTACATATGTTAATTTTTGTGCAATAATTGAAATTCCCTTTGTGAATGTCTTGCAATTAAGAGCTAGCAATAGAAAGCATTTAGTTCCCGGGGCTGAAAGTGTGACTCTGGTTGTTGACCTTGACTGGCTGCCAGACACCCACTGACCTGCAGTCTTGTTCCCTCTTCCCAGCAGGATGTGGGGAGAAAAAGAGAAAAAAACAAACTTGTGGGTCAAGGAGATTGCTTAGCAATTGCTGTCACAGATAAAGCAGACTAAACTTGGGGAAGGCTAGTTTAATTGATTGAAGTGAAAAAATGATAGAAAGGTGAGAAACACGAAATCCTAAAAACACCTTTGTCCCACCCAGTGCTTGTTCCAAGGCTCAGCTTCATTTGTTCACTCGTGACCTTTCTACCTTCTCCCTCCCTCTGCAGGAGAGGGGAGCATTGTGGTCTGCTCATAACTTTTTGCCTCTCCTTCCTCCACATACTCTTCTCTTGGTCCAGCATAGGTCCAACCCAATAGATGATTCAAGTTTTGAAGATAATATTTCAATATTGAGGCAAGCTTCTGTTCTTGTGAAGTAGCAAACAGAAGCCCAAGAATCATGCCAAGTGTTAGATGGTGATGACTGTCATCCATTCCTTCCTCAGCAGAGAGACTGAAAGTTGGATCTTTGTGCAAGGAATATTGACCGAAAAGACAGAAAGGGATCTTTGTAGGAATAAAAAGACAATCTGTGTTCACAGAAGAAAATTGTACTTAACCGTAACTGTGCATATGGTTTTGCCCAATGTTTTTGCATTTTTTTATCCTCAGGCTCTTACCCTTGATAACTTTAGCAGCTTCAGAGAAACTTTTCCAGGCTACCTCTGAGGCTTTGGTTTTAGTTGCAGTTCTCTGTGCTTCCCTCCTCCCTCAAACAGTAGGATTCTTCAGCAGAAAGCTCTCAAATCAAGTAATTGTTGACTATTCAGCTGAGTCACAGACTGCAACTTGATTACACTTGTTGATTCTGAAAGTGCTGGTCCTAGCACAGATCAGAGCTAGCACTAGCACAGAGACACAGCTTTTGACCTACCATCTTCCTTCTTAGGAAACTGAGAATTGTCTTAAGGTAGTGGCCACTTACAGCTGAGGACTGAATTTTTACAAGCAGCTTTATTTATACAGATCACTAGTAACTGGGATCCTTAATAAGTACATCTTAGCTTTGAAGAAGCTGTTGTATGCTTATTTTACAGCTTGTGTGTTATTGAAGCATTTTAATTGTTCTGCTTGAAATGTTAGTTGCCATTTCTTAGTACTTCTGCTGAAGAGATGCTGGTATAGTTGGTCTTCCAAAAGAGTATGCTCTTAATGAACTATACATGAAGGAGAGTGTTTAAAGTTACTGTTTCCCCTGCTTTAGAGACATAAGATAAAACTTAATTTATAATTCTTGGGTGTCAGATTTTCTGGTAAGTAGGGAACATCAGACCTGTTCTTGAAGATGCTGTAAAGGAGAGACCTGAATTTAAAGTATTTTTAAGGTTTACTGACCTCTGTTGTGGCCTGTGTTGTGACCAGCCCTTTACTTGATGTGATTAATGTATCTCACTGCTCAATGTTTTATTCTGTGTTCTCCAGCCATATTCTACACTTGGTGATTCTAGGCTTGTTTCGGATAAACCCGATGATTATGAGCATGCACAAGAGTTTATCAAAGATGGCAAGGCAAAGTTACCATTGGTAAGTTCCGTTATACTTCACTAGAGATAATGATGTCTTAAAATTGGGTCGTGGTCTTTCAAACTGTGATGCCTTCTTTATTTCAACTGCAGTGAAGAGGGTATGAGTGTCTTTGCATGTGGAAAATTGTAGAGCTGCAGACCTGAGGGGTTCATTTAATCTATATCCCATTTTCAGGGATTCTCTTAATTTGGTAGCTGATAAGGAAGTTGTAATAATGCAGAAGGGAAAGGATATTTTTTCCATCTTACTTGATAGCTCTTCTTTCTAACTATCCTTAATTTGAGGAATCTTCTTATATTTCTGGGTCTTCACGATACTGATTTAAAGCATTAATTGCCATCCTATGATGGGAGATTTAAAAGCTTTCTTCATAACACTGTATATATTTGAAATCATTCTTTCCTTTTCCATCAATACAGCATGAGGGTGATCAGCTTAAAGTTTTTCCACTTGGTTTTGTAATTTTTAATTTATTTTTTTTTAAATCATTGATTCATCTACTGTTCATGTTCTTAATTCTTGAAGATGTAGTCCTCTTACTGCATGTATCCTGAATCAAGAGAGAAAAGAAACCTGCTCTCCACATTTGAAATTTAAAAAAAATTGAAAAGAAAAATGCTTGTTTTAAGAAGTAGGCTTAAGAATATGATATAAGAGCATTGGCTTTTGCCAAGTCAGACCAAAGACATTTGTTGCCAAGTGCTGTTTTAAAAGGTGAACTGCTTTCTCAGATTTGGTCAGTGGGTAGCATATGGGCTAAGTTATGGCCCTGGTGAGGACTCCTTGGATGAGGATGGAGTGGGCAGAGCAGAAAATCAGCTTCTTGTCATTGCCTTATGTTTCTTAAGTGGTGGGGTAAATGGCAGCAGCTTTTTATTTGTGGCTTGCCCTGCTTTCATCTGATCAACTGAGCTGGGAGTTTCCTAGGCTGGAAGGCAGGCTGTTTTTCCAGAATGTGTCAGTGAGAATGAGAGTTAGTCTCTTGCAAATAGCCTTTCTGTGGCCTGTGGGATGTTGCTAGGTGGAGGCTGGCAGTGTTCCTGAGGAAGGTGGCAGGACCACAGTATAGGGCCTCTTCTGTACTATGGGACCTTTTCCTGACTTCTGCACAAATGCTGGGCATCTTGGTCTGAACAGCAGCTGGAGCCAAGTCAGGTCACAGTGGGTGTCCTGGTGTGTGGTAATGGACACAGGCATGCTCTGCATTGCAGAGGCATTCATTCCAGCAGACTGTTGGCCCATCCTCCTGTACCTGTTTAATTTAGGTGTGTTCCATTATCTGGGTCTTCCAGTTCCAGAACATCATAGCTGAGTTTTAAATATCTGTGGTCTACAGTAATGCTTTTCTTGCCCTTAAATAGCCAGTCTTTGTGGGTGGTGAGACACTGGTCAGTGAAAGATGGAGCTAAATCAGTATTTTATTGTTTCCTTATTTTTTGTTGAAACTGTGGGTTTTTTTGTCCCCTTCTAGGGAACCTTGAGCAAGTCTGAATGGGAAGCAACAAGTAAGTCGTGGTTTTGAAAACAGTATTGACTGAATGACTGCTTTGAAAAGTGTGTAAAACAGCCTGTTAGTCATGGAAGAAAATCCGGATTTTAAATATAATAAGATGTGGTTATTTGTGTAATTCGAAATGGCTGTGTATAGATCATGTAGTGTGCACATCTCAGGAAATTGGGAGGGAATGCCTAAGTGCAGCCAACCAGGATTTGTGTTTTTACAGGCCATTACACTGGTTGTGTTAGTAGTTTAAAAATAAAAAATGCTGTTTAGTGCACAGATAAAAATCTTCACTATGTTTTCTTAAATTATTATCTAATTTTTGAATCTATGAATTCTAAGGTAGACATAAATTCCAGCAATCTAGAAGTATTATCTCAATTATGTGAGAGGGACTTTCAATTTAATTTTATATCCTTTCATACCTGAAAAAAGATTTATACCTTTAAAAGGTCTGTGATTACTGTGTTTACTAAGTGGTCTATTTTTCCATAAACATTTGGAGTGTTGAGCTTCTGATTAGAGTATAAGCACAACTTATTCCTTACATGGAACTTTGCATTGTTGCTGAGAAATATCTGATAAGCTTATCTTGAAAGATTGGCAAGTAGCTGTGGCACCTCAGTCATTAAAATAAAATTTGAATTCAATGGAAATCTGTAAATGTTTAATTAGACCTGTGGTCTCAAGTAACTGGTTTAACATATCTGTCTGATAGGGAGCACAGGAACCTCTGGCATACCTGACATAGATTATATGCAACTAAGAGTTTTCCAAGGGTGCTGGTGTGGACTGTATTCATTAATAGAATCATAATGTTCTGGACTTGAAAAAATGCTATCATTTCATCTTTGTACATCAAAATTTAAAAGAGCAAAAAACTGTGAATGAATTAATGATACATATTATCTTTTCAATTAAAAAATGAAGTGAATCACTTTAATCCTGATTGTCTGTTGCTGCATGTATGAAGGAGTCTTTAAACTTAACTTGCATTTGACTTTTTATGTACTAGTGAATGTTCATTATATGTAGAATGGCACAGTAATTTATGAATTTCATTCACATTTCTGAAAACATGTAAAACTATACTAGAGTGGAATGCTAGAGTTACTAACTGGAAAACCATAAGATCTTTTTAATTTCAGTGGTCTGCTAAGAGGTTTTTTTGGCATAATATCAACCTGTTTATATGTTTCAAACCTAGTTGAGTCACCAAGAAACCTGAAACTTTAAATACTCTATTTTTTTTTTTTAGGTATTTACTTGGTATTTGCATTTGAGAAGCAGCCGTGAAACTTCACATACTGGATGCAGCAAGAAGAGATCATATCCATGTGCAAATTGGAATGATCAGAAATCCATTGTGGCAACTATTTTTTTATTTTTTATTTTTTAATTGTCAGATGTGTGCAGGACACTACCAAAAACTAGAGCAAGCTCGTGATTCAGAGTTACATTGCCTGTCTGTGACAGATGGACTTGTGTGTGTGTATATAAGAAAGATTCTGAACCAGTCTTTTTAAGCATTTGTAAGCAATCTGCATACTCTCAAAACCTGTGTTTGAACTTGGATAACTTTGTTAGAAACAAATGTTTTGTTTGTAGAAGTATGTTAGTGATTACAAGCCTGACCCTGCACTTTCTGAAGTTGTTGGAAGAATGTTGACTTCGATAATGCAGAATGAGGGCCTAAATACTGTTCTGCAGAGATCAGTTAATTCATATTGAGACCTGTTCAGCATAGAGGGTATGTCTACATTGCATGCAGAACAAAAAATTACCCAAGTCAGTTTGAGAACCTCTGTGCTGTGCTCAAGCCTGCATTGTAAATCTACCTTAGTGGTATTCATGGTGTAGTTTACATGGTAAAATCCCATGATGTTCTTGTTTTTCCTGCTTGCTGATATGTAGTGTCACTTCATGGTGCTTTTGAGATTAAAGAAGTTTGTTCTGTACAAAACTGCTCTGAAAGTACTCAATTTCTAATGTTTTAAGTCTCTACTTTGTTTTCTAAATATGGCTATGTGGTAATCAGTAGCAGCTGCTTAAGTTAGATTTTTTTATTGTATTAAAGACTCTTCTGACTTTTCAATAGTTTTAGTGTTTCTTGAAACTTATTAGACAGGTCTTAGGATATCTTTCTTGTTTCATAAAATTCCAAATGGGCTCGGCAATAGGATGAGCTGTTGGTTGTGATGGGGACCTCAGTGCAGTTTTAAGGCATTAAAAACATGGTCATGTCATGGATCATGAACCAAAAGGGGGGCCTGTGTAATATTTGAGGATACTAGCAGTTCCCTCTGGAGGGGAGGGCTGTGTATGTGCATATACACTCTGGTACCTGTGGGTAACAATCCCCAAATTAGAGCCACATGTTTTGTTTGGGAATGTAATCAAATGATACCAGTAGGCAGAATTGTGTCTAACTACCATCATAACTGCTTGTTAGTCTCTTAGAGCTGGCTTAGGGATTTCTGTGCAGTGTTTGCTCAACTTTCCATGTGCTTGTAGCCACCTGTTACTGAGAAGGTCTGAATACTTCATGTTTTTTCTCTCCAATTTTGGGCTAACAGTACTGATGGCTGCTGTTGGCTAATCAGCTGAACACAGATCTGAAATGATGTTGGTACATGAGTATTTTGAAAAGGTATAGCATACCTAGAAAAGAACATTTCTGTTAAAACTTAAATGTTCAAATTATAAGTTTTTAGTTGTATTGCTTTCCCCCTGTAATTAGGTTGTACTTTCCTCTATGACTTCTAATTTTTTTTTTTTTGTCTAGAATACCTGTAGCCTTCAGTGAAGCAGTAGAATCTGTCAGTTCTGCTGCTGAAATTAAGACAGGATGTTCTTGTCTGCTGGAATTAGTACTTATGAAAGTAGCTAAAAATGGTGGCACTTTAGAAGTGCTGAAATGTTTCTTTGAAATTTGTGTGCATCAAAGCTAGTTTTGTTGGATTTCTTGTATTAAATTTCATTTGAAAAGACATTGTTATGCTATTTTTGGAAGAAATAAGAATAATAAAAGCAGGAAGTGGTGTGTCTTTCCCCTTTTAAGTGAATCTTAACATGTCAGTCACATAATCACATAATGATTGAGTATGGAGGGACTGCTGGAGGTCATTTGGTCGGACCCCCACCCCTGCCCAAGCATGTTCACCCAGAGCTGGTTGCCCAGGACCTTGTCCAGACAGCTTTTGAACAGCTCCAATGGTGAGGACTACACAGCCTCATTGGGCAACCTGCACCAGTGCTTGTTCACTCTCACAGTAGAAGTTTCCTGGTGTTCAGAGGGAACTTCCTGCGTTTCAGTGTATGCCCACTGCATCTTGTCCTGTCACTAGGCACACAAAGGCCCTGGACCCATCTTTACAAGCTCCTTGTGGGTATTTGCATTGATAAGATTACTGCCTATGGACTTACACATGTCTAACTTGCTTAAGTATGTCCTGACCTGATCCTTTTCAACTGAGGACACATCTTTGTTGTTCCAATCTTTGGTTCTGGTCTCCAGGCCTGAGATTCCTGAAAGGAATGGTTCCGTGTAAACAGAGAGGTGATGAAAGCATTTGAGACATTTACCTTTTCCATGCTCTGTGGCATAAGTGTCCCTGCCCCATTCTGTGCTTTTTTCCCAGTCTTCCTTTTTTTATCCATAAACTTACAGAAGCCCTTGTAAATCTCTGGCCTGATTTAATTCCAGCTGGGCTTTTGGCTCTCCTAAGTGCATATTCCTAGTTGGTTACCTGTCTGTCCTTCCGTTCTCTGTATGCTTTCCTCTTGTGTCTGAATTTAGTCAGGGGCTCCTTGTTCATCCACACAGGTCTCCTGGCATTTTTGCCTAACTTCCAATTCATGGGGATAGACCTCTCTTGATCTTGGAGGAGGTGATCTTGGAATAATTATCAGGTTTATTGAACCCCCTTCCTCCAGGACATTATCCCATCAGATTCCACAATGCAGACCTTTGAGGAGGCAAATATTTGCTCTTCTGAGGACCAATGCTGTGCTTGATTTTTGCTCTGCTAATGCTTCTCAGGATCCTAAGCTCCAGTATTTCATGCTCACTGCAGCTAAGGTTGCCTTTGACCTTCACATCCTCAACAAGCTCTGTGCTGATGGTATGAGGTTCCACAGAGCATCTCTGGTTCCTCTATGACTTTGGTCAGGAAGTCATTTATGCTCTTCTGGAACCTTCTGAAATCCTTTTATCTTGCTGTGTTATCCCTCCTGTAGCTGTTGAGGACCAGGGCTGTAGATGGAAGCTGCTTCCAGCCACAGAGACCCTTGTCCACTTCTCTCTGTTCGGGTGTCTTGTAGCATCACCTCTACTTGTCATCTCTTTAATCCTTGCCCTGTAAGAAAACCTCTTCATTGCAGGACTCCAGTCATACAAGTAATTTCACTATTTCACCATGATTCCGGCAAGACCATAGCCCTGCAACATTTCCTGATAAGTATGTGTGTTTCCAGGAGCACTATATGACTTCAGAGAAGCAATTAAAGGTGAACAAAGCATTTAGGTTCTCAGGACTGCTGATGAGACATTGAAGATGGAGGAGTGCTAAAATCATCTGAGTTGGATGAATTTTTGCAATGGAAGGAATTTTGGTAGTCTCCTGAATTGAGAAGTTGGAGGAGTGATACCAGGTGCTGCACCAATTAAGTGGTTCCATTTTCAAATTCACTTTATACAATAAAGGAAATCAGAAAGGTCAACTGAACTTTGTAGGTCATTTTGTCTTCCCTCAGCTAGGTGGTTAAATGCATGACCTGGGAATAGAACCTAGAAAACATGTAACCTTTTCTTCTAGTTTCTTCCCTAATGGCAAACAGTTGAGAACTGTGCTGGAACTGAGTGGCTCAGCATGTAGTTGCTGGGGACGGCCAGCAGAGCTGAGAAACTGTTTTGTGCTCAGGTTAAGTAGATTCCTTGCTGCAGGAAATGCCTCAGTTTGCCATGAGAATGTATGTATGCAAACTCTGTAGTAAAGAAGAGGTAATTGTTCCTCGTTTAGATACTCTGAAACCTTATAGCAAAACCAATGAAATGAGAAACTTCATTTGTGGAGGAAATGTGGGATATCAGTGCTATATTGTAGAAGTTTGCTTTTGTGACTTACACACTAGAGTGGAGAAATTGCTGCCAAACATTTGAGCATGTGCTGTGTTTCATGCTTAATTTTCAAGCAAATGCTAAAGCAGCTGTGTTGCCTGGTGGAGGGTATTTGATTGAGTTAAGGAGACAGACTTTGAGAATGGTTTTGATTGGAAGGGACCTTAAAAATAACCTAGTTCTAGCCTCCCTGCTGTGGCCAGGAACACCTTTCACTAGAACAGGTTGTGCAGACTTCCATCCAACCTGGCCGTGAGCACTTCCAGGGATGAGGCACCCACAAATGCTTTGGGTAGCCTGTTCAGTGTCACATCACCCTCAAACTAAAGAATATCTTTCTTATATCTAATTCAAATCTACTCTCAGTTTGAAGGCATTTCCCATTGTTCTGTCACTACATACCTTTGTAAAAAGTCCCTCTCTAGCTTTCTTGTAGGCTCCTTTTGGGTGCTGGAAGGCTGCTCTAGGTCATACCAAAGGCTCTTATCTAGGCTGAACAATCCCAATTCTCTCAGCCTTTCCTCACAGGAGAGGTGCTGCATCCCTGTAGTCAACTTGGTGGGCCTGCCCTGGACTTGCACCAACAGGTCCATGGTCCATATCCTTCCTGTGCTGGGACCCCAGAGCTGGATGCAGCACTGCAAGTGGGGTCTCACCAGAACAGAGCAGAGGGGCAGAATCCCTCCCTGCTGGCCACACTGGCTTGGATGCAGCCCAGGATTCTATTGGCTTTCTGGACTTCTAGCACACATTCCTGGGTCATGCCCAGCCTCTCATGCAGCAGAATCCCCAAGTCCTTCTTGGCAGGGCTGTTCTCAATTTGTTCATCTCCCAGTCTGTGTTGATGCTGGTGGTTATTCTGACCCAGGGGCAGGATTTTGCCCTGGGTCTTGACCCTCAAGAGATTCTCAAGGGCCCACTTCTCAAGCTTGTCCAGATTCCTCTTGATGGCATCCTATCCTTCAGGTGTGCTGCAAATCTTACACATACTCCTGTTACAACACTTGAATAGTTTAATTTACATAATGAACATCTCAGTTCTCTGACTATAAGTGTTTTCCTTTTGAGTCATAGTCTATTTTATAAGGCACTCTCTTGTATAATATCTATTTTTGTGAAAAAGAATAATTATATGCTATGTCCTAATTGCTAAACTGTGTTTTTAAAGACATTGAAAAACGTTAATTTCAGGAACATTTGACTGAAGAGCAACAAGTTTCGAACATCTGCAGAGTAATCAAAGGGCTAATAATCAATCCACTTTTGCAATCCACTCATTGCCAGAGTAATAATGCTTCTGGAGGAAGCAGGGTCTAATATCATGTAATTACAGTAATCTTGTAATCTCAGTTACTGGTGTTCCTTGTATACCACAAATTAGAACCTCTGTTTGTATGCAAATGAGGAAATGGACATCTGTTATTGTTACTTGTGAATGTAAATATTCCTGATTTTTCAGGAATTTGAAGCACAAAAATCAGGTCATTTCAGTGCCAGAAAACATGGAGACAAATGTTTGAGTGGTTTTTGAAAAAGAAACCTCACCTGAGATTTAAAGAAAAGGTCTGAAATCTTTGCACTGGTGACATTGTGAATGCTGTGTACTGAACTAACAACTGTCACTGTAGTTTAGTTTTTTGCAGCTTCATTTTATGTAGATGTACTGCTGGTGAAATGGCTTTCCCTTAACCTCCCTTACAGCATATCCCATCATGGATTTGTGTACTGCATTGAAAGTTTCTGTTACTTAGAGAACAGATATAAGGGGAAAAAAAGCTAACTTCATCAATTAGGTTTTGCTAAGTTAAAGGTTTTCCAGTGCCATTTTAATGGAAGCTGTTATCCTTTCTTCATTTTATTAATGCTGGTTCTCAACATTGCAGTCTTTTTATTTGGGTTAATCTGTCTCCCAGCAACTGAGATCCATTTGCAGGATAAGGTGTTTGAACATTTCAGGTCTGACTGAACTGTGCTGTTATTAGCTTAAGCCCAAGGAAAGGATTTTTTTTTAATTCATAGGCCATGTTGTTTCAATAAGCAGCTCTCTCCCTCTGCATCTCACAGTATTGTACGAATTCACCGAAGCTGTGTTTCTGAAAGTCTGATTTAATCTCTAATTGTGATTAAACTAGAAATATACTGCTCGTAGGACTGGCATGAACCATGGGATTTAGAGTAACAGTGTTGGTGTTGCTGGAGTCATACTTTCTCCCTTGGTTCTTAACTTTTATGGCACTCTCACAGTCTTGGAATAAGACCACTCAGCTGGTGACTTCCTAGCTCCCAACTAGTAACAGCTTCCTTCTCAGTTTTCACTCACTTCCAACTGGACAGTGATGGAATTATTCTGACTTCATGGCTAGTCTCTGTAGGTTTTAAACTACAAAAAGCTACATGAAATAATAAGCACAAAGAAAGCCTTGGTTTATAAAAAAACACAGCTTGTAAGTCTCTAATTTTTATAGTCTGAGGACACATCTCAGTGGAGCAGTAATTTTCTGGCAGCAGAATTATTCTGAATTCTTTGGTTCAAGTAGTCCTTTTCTTTCTTTAGTTTACTTTGATACCTGCAGTGTACATCTCTGCAACAGACAGCTGGAACTGAAGCCTGCTTCTTTATAAAAGAGCTGCGATCTGAAAAAATAACAATAATTACAGAGTTTGAAAGTTTTGGCTTCTTTGTATAATTTGTAAAAGATTTAATTAAATATTTCTTCTGCTAGAAGCAAACCACTGATTCCTCTTAACAACAGCCTCAAGGAGGAAATGGGCTGCAGGACACTCTGCACCTTCATTATAATAGTGTACTGTTGTATCTCTCTCAGAAACTGGGGGATCTGGGCTGGCTACCCAGAGCCTGAGCCCACAGGAGGCTTTTAGGCAAAACCATGGAATCCCGGCTGTCGTAATCAAGAGGCTGATTACACAGTTTGCCCATTGAAGGTAAATTTTATATAAAATGTAGCACATATTGAGTGGACACTCCTAAGGTGCCAGAAGACATGCCTCAATGACTAAATTAAATGGTATTTTTTCGCTTGTGCGTTGTATCACTAGCTTGTGATGAGATAACACTTGCACGTTTGATGCTGTGCGCACAGATGCAAGAATGGATTATTCTCTAGACCAGTCCTTAAACCAAAAGACAATGGTTTTCTATGTTGCCCTTCTTGGAAGAACATTGCCTTCCCCTCTCTAGTTCTCTGATTTTGTGCCTGAATAAAGATGAATTCATGTTTTATTTTAATTCTTTGAGAATATTTTGGCTATTTCATAGATACACAGATTGGTTCGTGTTAGAAGGGACCAATAAAGATCACCTAATCTAAGTCTCCTGCTGTGGGCAGGGACACCTTCACTTGACCAGGTTGCTTAGTTAAAAGCTTGTCCTTTTGCTATAGGCCCTGATAAAAAAATTAATTTCACCTATTTTATAAACCCTCTTTAAATATTGAAAGATGTAATAGTATCTCCCTGGAGCCTTCTCTTCTCCAGGCTAAAGGATCTCAAGCATTTCTCATTTATAATGAGAAAAACAAAATCTTTAAAGAATTTCCCCCTTTTCTTCTTCCTGGGATCAACTTCCCTCCTGGATTCTCTACTTCCACCCAACCAGCAGTACAGGGGAAGGGAATAGGGGTATATGGAAATACATATTATAAAATTACTGTTTTATGAAACTATTCTCATTATGAAGATGGGGGTGCTGTTCCAAATCACTAGCAATGTTTGAGGAAAAAAAGGCAAAAAGAGCAAGTTTTATGGTTTTTTTTTAATAGGTCTCTGTCAGCTCCTGAGATAAATGGGAAGGAAATGTCTAATTTGGCCACTGCCTTCAGTATTTTCATATACCAAGCAAAATTGTGCCCCTCTTTTCTAAGGAGGGAAGAGAAGAGAGGGAAGAATGTCCTGCTGGTAGAAGTTCATTAATTCTGCAGCACTGTAACTTGTCATTCTTGTGGCATTATTTAGGAATCTCAAGACAAAACAATGGAGCTTTATAGTGATGTCACTTTTAAAAGACTGTCCAAAATGTTGGTTTCTTAGCTGACTTTTATCTATAGCCAGCCTGACAGAAGAGTGAGTGTCTTAAATTATTTTCTTCTATTCTAACATTAATTTGTAGTGGAGTTTTTAATTTTAGTCATCATTGCTGTTGTTAATTAGTGCTAACTTCAAAGGTGATGTAGATGCACTGATGAAGAACATGTGCAGTGTCTGTGCACCTGTGCATGAGTCACAGCTGGAGCCTTCCTTTGTGTGTTGATCAGTTCAATTTTTGTAACTAAGACTTTTATAGTGAGAATATTTTGGGGAGAAAAACATTTATTAACAAAATGCATTTTCCAGCTTTGCAGGAGTTCCTTCAAATTGTAATGCAGAATAACCAGTGCCCATTTCTCTGTCTTACTCAAAATGAATTTCAGTCTTTGCTGGTCACTGCCTTAAATAATCAATTCTTATGTATGAAACACATCCATTTCATGTGGAAAATACTATGGATCCTGCAGTACAAATAAGATTTTGATGGGCATATGCATGACAAAGCAATGTAAACCTGGGATTAGCAGGCAAGGAATCTTCCATAAATTGTCCACAGTGGGAAAAAATATGACATTCTGCTTTCAGATTCAAGGCCAGAGGCAGTTAATGGCACAGAGAACATCACCTCATTGCACTCTGAGTGGCAATTTCTCCTAAAACTTAATGTCTTAAATCTGGTGAATACTATCTTTCTTCCCTTCTTGAAGATGTATTTCTCTCCAGACAGTATTTGGTTTGGCTTATCATGTTATTTCTTCTAATAGCTTCCCTTTCTAGAAGCAATCTCTCTGAAGTATGGCTTACAAAAAGAAAAATGAATTTTTCACAAGGTCACCTCTCAGCCATTTGGTGTGCTGAGCCAGATATGTGGGCATGAAACCAAATACTGATTGATTGAGGGTGTTAATATTGCCCACTTCATCCAGTATAAAGATGGCTGTGCTCAATGTGGTGGAGAAAAACCCAGTGTACAGTCTGGATTTCTGTACTCAGCCAGTGGGGCTAACCACATTTCTCCTCAGCCTACAGTAGTTTCACGATTATAAACCGCACCTGAATATAAG
>VRYO01001463.1:52974979-53032705 GCA_009812075.1 Sialia sialis
GAAATTACTGTAAATGAAAAATGGCATTTATTCCCTAGAGGACATAGTAATTTTTCTTTCATTCATTAACAAAACAACCTGGCTAATCTCAACTTTGCACTTACACAGTAAAACACTTGTTTTACTTTTGTCACCTTGAAACTATTTTTAGACTTAAACATATTAGATGTAAAAACATAATGTGCTTTGATCAACTAAGGTGAGAACATTTATGCAGACACCAGTGACAGGATTGCTTGTAGATCAATCAATAGACCAAGAAAAGTTTCTGCAATTCAGCCGTGTGCTTTGAGGCAAAATTTTGTTCTGTTATTTGGCAGGCTTGGCACGGGATTCTACAAATGGCAGGTAATACAGATGTTCTAGATTTCTGAAACTGGACAGAGGAGGAGTTTTAAGTATTTGGGTTTGAAGTCCTGATTCCCACACACCTGCTCAGTAGACTCTGAATTCTTATAGAAACCATTCCTCTTTTTTAACTTCCCCGTTTTTCTTGCTTTCCCCACATTTGGCCTCTTCTGTGTCTGACTCCTTGAGAAAGCTGATCCAGGGGGTTTGCTCAGACTATGTTGAGCAGAGTAAGTATAGTCTAAAAGAATCTTTTTTGGGGTTTTTTTTGGTTATTTTTTCAGAGTTATTTCATTGCTACCATTTTCTGCAAGGAGAAGGGACAGCATGACAGCTGGGATAAAGGGGCAAACACTCAGGCAGAACATGTTCGTATTTGTACTACAGAACTTACATAACTACAGCTGAAATCCAAACTTCCTTTTACACACTGAAATCAGAAAGCAGGAACTAAGACAAGTAGTTCAAATTAGCACGAACGTTTACTTACTAGTCAAATAAGCAATAAAAAAAATTCCCAGCTCCTTGTTTACCCTATGCTTAATAAAGTGTGAGATAATGAATTAGAACAAATTGCTTATTAACGGGCAACAGCTTTGTCAGAGGGATGTGTTGTCATGAACTACCAGAATGAGGTATAGATGTCTGTAAAAATGTCAGGTCCAAGTTGAAGCCAGAGCTTAGAGATTAGCTTATAATCACTTTTGTATTATACAGTGAATAGTTTTTTACAAGTAAATGACATGCCACTCAGTCCTGCTGTAATTAAAGAATGCTAATGAGACGTGCCAGGCAGTGCTCTGATGGGCAATTATACCAATTCGTAAAATGATGTATGGCAGGCAGCAGAATGAATGCGGGGTGGACATTCAGACCACCAGCAAGAGCTCAGGGTCTGGGAAATCCTGAGCTAGTACAAATACATGAACAAGTAATTGAATTCTGATATCAATTGGTATGCTGATAAAGAAAGAGAAAAATGACTCAGCAAAGGCTTTGTCTGGTGTTGCACACAAAAATATTTCTGCTCTCCTGTCAAGAAGACTGATTTAGCCAGAAAAGAATTTGTAAGGAGCAACAGGGCTACTCTGTAGTGTTTTAGCACTGTCAGAGAATCACTGAAAAGCTATTTGATTCAGCTCTAACTGCTGGTTGTTGGCTTTTAGGCCGATAAAATCACTGTTTTTTTCTGCTGGTACCATAAAGCAGGAAACATTTTTAATAACATAACATTTTGTTCTGCCTGTAGCTGTTATTATTTCACTGGTAAGTCCAGGTTGGCTCTTGTATTGTTGTCCTATTCCCATGCATTACATGCATTCATATACAGAGCTGATCTGATAGTGTGTGTCTAAAATTTCCTCTTCTTTGCTTCAATGAGTTTCTCTCAGAACCAGTTCTCCATGGAATATAATTGCAGCATGCCTTTGCTCTCATTTTCCCATGGCCATCAGTTTCTGACTTAGTTCTTTGGACAGTGCCTGTACAGATTCAGTCCAAGTGAGCCATTCTTCAGCCCAAATGGTAGCTTTTGACCAGAGCCCTCCTTGCATTAAAAAGGGCTGGCAAACCATGTTCTCTGTTGATAGAAATAGGAGCAGGGTGGGAGAGGGAAAAATGAAATCACCAAAAATTTATTTCACACTTTCACAGAATTTTATTTCCAATCCTCCTCAAAGTCTTTTCATTTGTTTCCAGAATCCAGAAAAGAGAAAATGATCAGTAACTTTAAATGATATTTTGGTTTGAATTATGATTCAATAATCTATTCAGTTGACGAACATTTTATTAAAAGAAGAACATAAGATATTTATAATTTTTACTCTGCTTGGGAAATAAAAAATCCAGGAGAGGTGCTTTATGGAGCACAAGATACTTTATTTGAAGCTGAAGCTTATATGCAGATCTCCAGCTTGTTACTGAAAAGTGGAGTAACTGCAGCAGGGCAGTCTTCTCTGGCTGCAGGCTAGCTGGTACTTGGAGAGAAAATCCCTTATTTAGGCACGATATCCTCAAATGGCAGAAGTGAAGGTAGTAAGATCATATGGAAATGAGGGGAGAGGGTGTTTCCTTGATGTTTAGTATGTGACCTTTTCTGTAGTCTCAGGCTTGATGGCAGCACTTCCCGTGCCATGTAGTGACCACCATGAGAGTTGTGTGAAGCTGAAATAAATGTGCTCAGTGTCACGGTTGTGCCTGGTATTCAGAACTGCAGAAAACTCTGGTCAAACTACCAGAAAACCAAAAAAACCAAAGTTTTTCAGAGGGAAGGAGTGTAAGCCTGTAGGTAGTAGATCTATGCCAATATAAAAGTCCAGTATTACATCTGTCAACAACTTACTTTTCCCAAAGTTTGTGAGCCCATTTAAGCTTGAGTCCCCTCAAACTTGCTGAAAACCTCTGTTTATCACAAGCTATTGGGATGAAAAGCCACATGAAATGAAGACCAAACTTCAGTCTGACCTCCACTGCAGTCAGGAAGTTTTCCAGTTATGTTCTGTAACTTGCCCCTATTTTGCTATGCAGGAGAACCTGGATATATCCACATTGGCTGCATTGTGTCTGATTCCAAACTAAAAACATATAGCTTGTAGAGTTAATTTTATCCTATTAGCTGTCTTTTTTTAGAAGTTAGTTGATCCCTTGCCTTGCTGATTTCAGCACTAACTTTCCTTGCCATTGCTAGAAACCAATTGATACCTCAGCACTTGGAAAGCATTTCCATAAATCACATGGGAATTTCAAGCAAATTCAGAAGAAGAATTTTCCAGGAGCTGCAATTCACAGACAAACCCATTAGTGACACAGACCAATTACACTTTGACAGAGGAAAATAAGTCAAGCATAAAATAACAGATATTTCCTTAATCACATCAGAACGCTGATGTAACTGGGAAGACACAATCTGTTGTAAGTTTTATTAGTAGGCTGTTGCAGCCCTTAAAATCATGCTCAATATATCTTTAAATTTTGTTTCTTGCATTAACCATTTGGTGATACAATTATTTTTAGGGATCCTCATTACTTGAAAACCTTTAATAATTTTTCAAGTGGTCCATGTATCATGTAGCCTCTGTTCTGGAGGATATTTAACTCAAAAGGTTTCAGAGCCTCACATGTGGAGTTTTCCCTTTCCTTTTCATAGCAACAGGAACACTGTGAGTATTGCATATTTAGTATGTGTATGTCTACTCTGTTGTATTGTGAGGACAGTAGTTCTAAATGTAATTATATAAACACTCTTTAATGTAAGAACCCTCTATCTTCTTTAATACCTCTCTTCAGCTCCCAAAATAGCAGGGGCTGGAATTTCCAAGGAGACTACAGAGATCTAGGGTGATTTTTTTAATCCCTAGCCTTTCTAGGCTCCTTTTAAGATTTTAACTTTTGCCTGCTTTCAGTAGAGTCCGGGGTGGAAAATACTGTAAAAAGAATAAAGTTTTTTTACAGACCTCAGGGAAGCAAGAGTAGATGGCAATTGGGACTCATTGTATGCTGTGTTTAGAGGAGTCACTGCCCTTTCCAGTTTCTGATGCTACCAAAGAAACACTTGTGAAATACTGATGGAATCAAGACTTCTTGTGCTGGAGGTGGCCTATTTTTGCTACTCTCAGTGCGTTTAGCTTGCTAGTGGAGCCATTATACCTTCTTTGAGGAGGGAGATTTACAATCTAAGGAAGTGGTTTGTAACTGCGTTGGTTTTTTTTTATCAGCCTGCACAATTATTCTGTCAAGGTAGTTCACAGTTCAACTTGTTCCTTGGTGTTGATTTTGCCCAGATGGGATGTAATCAGAATGCAGGCTCATCACATGGTCCTATTAATTCTGAGGAGCCTAGTGGTTACTCAGATGTGAATCTTGAACAGGTCCTCTTTTGGTACTTTTCTTTTTCTCTTTGCTGAGTGGTATCATGAGTGGGAAGATTTATGGAGGTAAAACCAGTGGTGCTTGTCTTGGGGGCACGAGGATAAAATGTATTCTTCTTACTCAGTCCCCTCTTTGTCAGCCCGAGACCAGGGCCAGGTTTTCTCATAGCAGCTTTTCATTGGAGTTCCACACTGCTCAAATCCAAGACTGCACTCTTCTAGGACAGGGTAATTTTTTTCTTGTCTCTAGGGTCACCCTGACAAAACCACTGAGCAATCCAGAGCACTAACAGGTGTAGCATACTTCTGCAAGACTGTATATTGAGAGAAAAAAAAGTGCTTTGTGACCTGTGTGAAGCTTTGCGAGGTGCTAATGCCCATCCTAGTAAAATTCAGGCACTCTATTACTCACACAAATTATTATTTTTATTGGGATTTTTTATTTTAAAATGAAAGTTGTGTGTTTTATTATGCTGAATACATAATCAAAGGCAGAGATTTAGACATCTGCAGTCTCACTCTTAAAACTGAAGTAATGCTGAGGAATAGCTGCTTTAAAAGTATAGCTGTCCTTTGCTACCAGAAAGAGGAAAGAGAGAGTCCTGGGTACAAGGTGTGGCTGGGATGGAGCTCCTATCAGCCTGAATGGTGACAGAAAAGGTGGGCAAAGGATTAATGGAATTAAGGTGTAACTAAAATCTAATAGTTTAGGTTTTTCTTGAAGGTAGAAGTCGAGTGTCTGGTTGTACAATTAAGCTGTGATAATTCAGCATTATAATATATATTCTAGTTTGGATGAGGGTATTTTCCAAGTACAATATTGTAATAAATACTTCAGGCATTCTAAATTATTTTACTGCAATTTCTCTTCTGCACAGGCTGAATTCTGAGGGCATTATCTTACCATTTATTATAGAAGAGTTATTTGCATTGCCCAGTGATTTGCCATCAGCATACATGCTAAAAAAAGAGATGGAATAGCACAGGGTACATAGACAAATCAGTACTGCCAAAGTCTACAGGAATTGTGGAGAAATAAAATATGGAAAGTATTTGTACAGGATGACATTGGTGTGTGTGACAATTTGCTGGGTGTGACAGATTGGTATGGAGAAGACTCTTGGTCAGGTGTGAGAAGTATGACACTGATTTTGTGGATGATTATGATCAGGTTTATTGCTTTTACAGTATCTAAGTATTGCCAGTGCGGTATCTAATACAAGCAGGTCTAGAGGATTATAATATGAGCAGGTTTGGATAGAAATATACAGTTTTACATTCCTTGGCCTTGCAGAATACACAAACAAAGCACCTGAGGAGCTGCTTTAGGAATTTATCTATGATGTGATCAGAGCTCAGAACTTTTAGTCACCCATCTAAAACTGAGTGTTCTGTGTGCTCAGGCTGGATGTACCCTGCAGACATCCCTGTCAAGGGAAGCATCCACCAGAAGCTGCCTGCGACCTCGGGATACCAGTTTGCCCAGTTGTCCCAGTGTCCAGTATCACTTTATAACCTTTTGCAAGCAGATGTGTTCCTAAGACAATCACCACAGCTCCTCCATTTCTGAAATATATTCATTCATACAATTCCTTCTGCAATTCCCACCTGATATTATAGGATGAATCAGACTGCCCATCAGAGCCAGTGAGGGGATGTGTGTGTAGGACAAACAAAAAGACCTGATTGTCTTTCATAGCTGTCACACTGGGATGGAGCTGGTATCAGTGAAACTGTGCTTTGCACTTGTGACAAAAACAGTGCTGATAACACACCATTGTTTTGGCCACTGCTGAGCAGTGCTATCCCAGCACCAAGGTTTTCTTCCCAAACCACTGCTGCAAAGGCCAGTAGGCTGGGGAGAGGCAAGAGGAGTGAGGAGACACTGCTGGGCCAGCTGACCCCAGCTGACCGAAGGGATGTCCCACAACATATGGTGTCTAGCTCAGCAGTAAAAGCTGAGGGAAATGAGGAAGAAAGGAGGACATTTGTGGTTGTCCTGATTGTTATGGTGGTTGTTTTCCCAAATAGTCATTGTGGATGCTGGAACTCATCTTTCCTATAAGACGCTGAAAATCTGGCTGCCAATGGAAAGTGATGAATGAATTATTTTTGTTTTATCTGCGTGCAACACTTTTGCTTTTCTTATTAAAATGTCATTATCTTGATCCATCAGTCTTCTAACCTTTCTATTTTCTTCAGTTGCCAGAACAGGGGGATGTAAGGCAAATCTCAGGCTGGATTTTTGGTTGTTAGTCAGGCTCAACCCACCACGCTACAACAACAAAGCTGAATTTTAAGAAGCTACTGATTTTAGAAATTATGTTTTAAGGCACCTTACTAAAACTAATATCAAGAGATCTGATTTTTAAAAGATGACCTGTTTGGCAGTCCTTGAAAATCAGATCCGTCTGGAAATCCTGCAAGTATTAATGAGTATAGAAAGCTACTTCCATTAGCTGCTAAATTTATTTGTGTGCAAGGATATTTGAACAGCAGTGTGTACCACAAAACAATGAGTAACATGATAGCAAGATGACCAGGTTGGAAGTCTACAAGTTACAAAGATGAACGCAAGATTATTGGTGGTGACTGCTTTTATATAATGTATTTGAGCTCCATTCACTGAGTAGTAACACAAGGTGATTTTTTCACAGCTTCAGCAGATGTGTCTCTTCTCAAGTATGTGTAATCATTACAGTGATCTACTCCATCATAGCTACACAGCATAAGTTTTTTCTGCCTTGAGACCCAATTAAACACTTGTGGCATATAGTGAAGATTTTGTTTATCAGTGCATTACTTTAAGTTTCAAAATTTGGTGTCTGTGCAGTTAGTGTAATGAAGTGACAAGTTGGAGTGCGACATGATTACGACTTGTTATTTTGGAGGCAATTAACAGTGTATGGGAAAGGTGCTAATTACTGCAGCTGTTTGAAATGTACCACTTACAGTAATTTCACACTCATAAGCTGCACCTGGTTATAAGCCGCAGTTCCGGGTAGCCGGGAAGACCACAGAATTTGTCCATAAATAAGCCACACCGGGTGATAAGCTGCACTTTTTTTTTTTTTTTTAATAAGCAAGGATCCATGTACAACAAAGTAACGAGTTAGTAACAGAATCGCGAGATCGCAGGGTTTGCTGTCAGGTGCACAATTTACAAACAGTTTTCACAGACCGGCGAAGCCTTTAAATGCAGCCCCAGGCACCCTCCCCATGCCGCGGGCCCTGGCACTCCTGCCCCTGGTGCTGGCTGCCGTGGATCCCTGCACTGCTCAAAAGCGGTGGCTCGACGGGCTGGCAAAAAGAGGCTCTGGCAAAAAGCAAAACTGGCAAAAAGCGGCAGCAAAGCAGCTGCAAAGTGGCTCGGCTTCATGTGAAGGCAGCAAAGCGGTGGCTCCCTCCTCGGCCAGCTCGCACTTCCGGGTTGGCATTTCGTTGGAATTTGTCCATAAATATGCTGCACTTGGTGATTAGCTACACTTCTGGAATTGGTTTGATTCTTCAGTGAAATAGGTGCGGTTTATCAGCGTGAAATTACTGTAGTTTCTTGCCTTTGATAAGTTTGGAGAAGAAACTAATTTTTGGGGGAGTTTGGTAATATACACTTCAGAGGTGTAGGCAGTTTTGTAGCAAATTTGTCCTTGATACCTCTTTATTCATTGCCATTCCAACTTCAGGAACAGAGTTTTTTCACTGCTGGCTTTGTAAGAAGCATTTTTTTTGGCCAGACTTGCATCACTTTTTATTACATGTCCATAAAGAAATAAAGACAACTAAGAGAAAAAAACTAAGTATCCAGTTATTTTTAGTTTTGCATTTATACATTCACTAGAAATTGCTGAGCAGAAAATCACAGGATTATTATGTTGGTTTTGGCTGGCAGAGAGTTAATTTTCTTCATAGGAGAAGGTATGGGGACATGTTTTGAATGTATGTTATAACAGTCTGATATCTCAGGGACATTTTCATTATTGCTGAGCAGCACTTGCACGGTGTCAAGGCCTTTTTTGCTTCTCCTACTGCCTTGCCAGCAAGGACAATGGAGGGGGCTTGAAAACCTGTGAGGGGACACAGCCAGGAAAGCTGACCCTAACTAATCAGAGGGATATGGTGGAAAGTGGTGATTGAATTCCTTGTTCTGCTTTGCATGTGTATGTATTTTGCTTTCCCTATTAAACTATCTTTATGAGTTTGCTCAGTTTTACTCTCTTAGTTCTCTCCCCTGTCCTACTGGGAGCAAGCAGCTGTGTGGTGCTTAGATGCCATCTGGGGTTAAACCCCAAAAATTGTCTAATCTAAAATGAAGATGAGGAAGAAGATCTGTATTGCCTCTTCAACACCAGTAAAACAAGCAGAAGAGAATATTAGATTGTACAATTCTTTACTGTAATAACAGCAGCCACATGTACCCCAGGATATAAAATCTTGCCTAAAACTTCAGTGTGATTTTGAGTAACTTTCCATGATTGTTTTCCAAGGCAACTTCCAGTAACTTCTGTGGGTAAAATACTGCTGTGGTGACCTTTAATAATAGCAAAGAAACACAGAGAGGCAAACAGGGTGAATTTCTGGACAAGGCTTTGCTCAGACCTGAAGGTCACAGCAACCTGTTTAGTGCAATATTTCACTTACATCTGCTCTAATCTGTTCCTTGAAACTTACAGTTTCCTAATCTGTGGTCAAAATGCCCTTGAAGAGAAAAAGTCATATTCGAAAACAAATTGGCTTGAACTACTTATGGCCAAATTTACCATTATTGCTTTACAGACTGGGCGGAACGCTCCTGTGCAAAGCTTAAGGATGGAATTTTCACTAAAGCTGTGCCTTGTTGTTATTCTGAGAACTCCATTGTTTTCTCTGAAATCAGTCAGTATTTCTGTGTGGAAGGATAGGTCACTGTGCTTTCTTTGCCTTTAACAGTAGAACAAGACATGCTGCTAATTCACTACTTAAAGCAAATGTATTAAGAGGAATCTTCCATTGCCTATCTTCCATTGTTCAGAAAATTTTGCCTTAAAACATTTTCATTTTTTTTAAACTGGATTTTAACAGTAAAATCCTGGTATGACTTTTGTGGTTCGGAAAGGGAACAAATTACTTCAATCTTGTATGCTTAAACTTTTCTCCTGACTGAAAGCAAACAGTTGAATTTCATCTAATAGGAAACCTGGAATTTGCAAAATACTATTAGTTTGTTGATACTATTACTAAGAAACAAGCCCACTCATCTTATGGATCAAGCAGAGGGTACTGGCTTCCCAATGCTAATTGAAACAGAAACAATTAATGAAATAACATTTCAACTTGGACTAATAAAAGAAATTAGGGGGCAGTGGAATGTATTTCTGTGGATTCCTTTAATTTCTCACCCTTGACAGAGAAAGGTAAGCAACATTTTATTTATTGTGCATCACTTGGGGTTTCTTGCCTTCTGCTCCAGTTCCACTGTCTGAGCATTTTCTCCAGCTGCCTGTGATAATTGGTCCTCAATACGCATGTTTGCTTCTGGCGTAGATACAATACTTTTCCTCTTATCACTTTACATATGGTGCATAAATTGAAAAAAATAAGAAAAAATGCTAGAGCAGCCATCAGACCCTAGTGAAAAGCCATTGTCATTAACTGCAGAACTCTGACTTTCAAAATCAGTGGTAATATTTGTTTGTCTGCTTATGATTTCCAGCCCCCCAGCCCCAGATGCAAGCCTGTACTTGCTGAAGGTGTATTTGTACTGCTCGGACCATTTACAGACAAAAAGACAGATGTTATGCACAGAATCATCTCTATCTCCTCAAGTAATACTAGGTGTGAACTCTCTGGTAAAGATGTCACATCTCTAGTTGATATTTCAGTTCTGAAATAGACGGTGGAAGCTGAAATGCAATTTGATCTTCCTCTCATGATTGTGTGAATTCCCAGCCTTCAAGGCTTTGGAATATTATTTACAGCTGTGTGTTCCAGCTCTTGCTCCTGCCCTGCCAGCATCACTCACTTGGTGAGATCACTTGACCCTGCCCTGTGTCCTGGGACAGGGAGGGAAGCTGCTAGAGCTGATCTTTTTAACCTTTGGGCTGTGTCTGACACACTTTCTATCATGATTACACTGAGATGGGATTGTAGGTAGAATAAATATAGCATTAACTGCATTTGAGCCCTGCAAGCAGTACAGGAGGTGCCTACCACTCACTGAATAGTCTTGGGGGCCAAGCTCTCACCCAGGCCAGTGGTGCCTCTATTGCAGGCCGCCTTGGAGTCAGGGGCTTCAACTCCAAAGCCTCCCACCTTCTAAGGAATAAGAATTGTTGATCCAAGAGACTGCTGCAGGAGATGCTGTTTGTTGAGTCTACCCCAAAGTGAGCTCTCTGGGTAGGCAAGAGGATCAAATAAGTGTTAAGTATGACTTCTTAACAACAGCCAGTCATCAGGACTCTCCTCTGAGATGGGAGAAGCTGGTATTAGTGGCCTTCTTCTTTGGGCCGTTCTATCAGCACAGTGTTCGAAACAGCAACAAACAGTGCTCAACTCTTATTCCTCTTAAATAAATGAGTATGTGGTCTTTAAGGCTAAATGCTATGATTTGCTCCTGGTGAGGAGAGCAGGAATGCAGGTATCATTGCCATCCTTCTATTGGGGGTGGTCATTTCATTGCCCTCATCTACTGATTGGCTCCCTCAGCTAATCTGAGTGAGCTCTCGCCCTTGTTAGTGGTAGATACAAAAAGCATTTGCTATACATCTGTGCTCCTGATGATAGATGTAGTTTTTTAGCAAACATATCCATGAGTAAGGTCAATTGTATTTATTTTATGTGTTTATAAGAACCACTTAAGGTAGCAGAGTGGTTTTGGTGTCTAAGGCTGTGGCTTGGCAAAGATTTCCTTTGGTGGAGTTAGCCTTTCAGTCAATACTTAATGACCCAAACATATGTCCTGAATCTCAAAAGCAATAGTCATTCTGCAGCTATTGAAAATCTGTTCTGAAATGTCTTTTGGAAAAAAAAAAATCAATGCTTTTCTAGGTCAACTTGAAGAAACACAAAAAATCAAAAGTTAAGAATAAAATAAAAATGGGCTGGCAGAATATTAAAAAAAAATTGCTCAGGGCTAAAAAGGTAAAGTTCCTGTGTATTTTGTTGTTATTGGCTGTGTGTGATGAGCACATATTCACATGGAAAGAGCCTTATTAACACAATCACAAGCAGTTAGCACATTAGCTTGCAACGCTAAATTGTCAAGAATAACAGCTAGAAAGGGTGTAGGAGCTGCAGTGTGAATTTGCAGTGAAGTTAATGTTCTGATCTTCTGTTAGGAATCTGGCTGTGATGCAAAGCAACATGGGCCCATTCAGCTGGTTCAAATTTCTTTGAACAATTTTGATAGCTTAACTTGATAGTGTCATGCTTTGGGGCAGTGTTTATTGCCCCTCTGCCGCATTTTGTGCCAGGTCAGGCACTGATCATCCTACTGTAAGGCATTGGGTTAAATCCAGCACAAACCATCAGGATAAAAAATATGTCTATTCCACAGACTCGGGAGTCCTGAACTACTCATCACTGTATCCTCTGACTTGCAGAGGATATTGCTTCTCAAGCAATTCCTATGGCCTTCTTGTTATTCTGGCACTTCATGAGCCTACTGTGATAATCTCAAAATAATTTAAAGAGACTCTTCTTGCATCTAGTTACTGACAAATTAAAAAATTTAGAAGGACTAATGAAGATGAAGGGGTGGAAATTCATGGAATTAATTGATTAGATTATCTCTCTTATAAATGCTGTGATATTAAACTTTCATTTGCCTTTTTATTTTAATTACTTGTATTATTTGTAACTGAGAAGCACTGCCATTTTTTTCCTAGTCTTGCTTAGTCTGCTGAAAATAGACTTTTGTAAACCTGGGAAAGAAGACTTTTTACTTGCGTTACTGCTTTGTTTTCTCATGGCTATAGTCGCTGCATTAGTAGCAGTTTATTTCAACTCAGCAGCAAAACCATCAGTTTATTGCAAATCTCAAATTATTTGAACACACTCAAAGAGATAATTGATTTTCACTAGTTTGTTTCTCACTGTGCCTTAAGACAAAGTTCCAACTGTCCTACTGCTAAGCCTGAGTTTGTGTTGTACTGTGAATATACTTTGTGTTTCCTGTTTTTTTACCAGAAATGGTGGTAATGTTGGTCCTGCAGGTCAATATTAATTCTGTTCATAAAATTGAGATGTACACTGACCAAGTTTCTTTCTCATAGCTGGAAATGAGGCTCCTTTTGTTTCATCTTTTGAATAAGAACCTGTGAACATGCTCTCTCTGCAAATTTATTCTCTGGAGAAAAGTCAGGAGACTTGCAAGTTCTCTTTGTCCTGATTGTTCTAGTTCATCTAAATATTTGGATTAACTTTCTGTTGAAAAAAACAACCATTCGCATTTATATAAATTTACTACACAGCTACTACTTTGTCTGAACCTTTTTTTTACCCTGGAGAGGTTAATTCTTTGCTGCAAATTTGTGCATCTGTAAGTATTCAGACTTTAATTGTTCCCTGCTGGCCTTCAGGAATTTTTTCATATGAGCTTATCATTGACAGACCAGGATATATCAACAGAAGTATACTTGGTTTTAGGAATCAGAGCCATGTTCTGTAGCTGTATGTGACATTATTGGAGTTATGCTAACAAGTGCAATCCTTGCTGTATAAATCTCAGTTACAACACTGGTGTCCAGAGGAGAGCACAAAGAATACTGAGTCTCCAGAACTACAGAGCCATGCTGTTTTGGTGGTACCAAACTGCTGGTCTATTAATGTGTCCGACATGGACATGTGGAACTGAAGCTCCTGTCATGTTCTGGTGAAAGATCTACACAATTATATCTTCCTTCTCAGCTCCCCAGGAAATTTCTTGAAGAGTGCTGGAGTTTTCTGACTGCCAGCCCTGGAAGCCATGAAGGCTGGCATCTCAAGTACAGATTCTCAGGAAAAAAAAGGATTTTTCCTAAAGATTAAAGCTTAATATTTTGCCCAGAATTAGGGGGGTTTGTCTTTCATCCCCAAATGGAAATATTCCAGCCTCTGCTTTCAATTAGACATTGAATTTGATGTGCATGGTAAGTATTCAACATCTTTTGTAAGCACTTCTACAAGGATGCAGGTATTCACCACTCTGAAGGCTGTGATGTTTAGCCAGCATTGACCTCCACCCTATAATTAATGAGGAGCTGAACAAAAGAAAGTAATAAAAATTGTAGATGCCAAGTATATTTGTTTCTTTTTATTTATCAGCCACTAGAGATGGAACGAAGAAATGTAATTTAGTTGAGTAACCATTGCATAGTCCATCTTAGCTCTTGCAGAAGTTGATTTCCCAACTGATCCAATAGCAAGTGATTTCTTGGAGACACAAATCTGCCATCCCTCTTAGCTGAATGATTAATCCATGTACTGGCTCAGGGTTAAATTTCATCAGAACCAGAGCTTGCTTGTCCTTTCTTATGTTGTGGTTTGTTTGTTTGTTTGTTTGGGTGGAGAGAGGGAAAGGAAAGGGGTTTTTGTTCACCTTTCAAAATATTCTTAAAGGAAATTATCATCTAATCTTTTGTAACCAGACACTTAGTAAACTCAAGAAAGCCAGAAAGGTGCATCATAGCAGCAGCCTCACCAAATCAGTATGACAAGACTTTTCTCAGGTTCACTTTTAATACTGGATCAGACACCAAATATATCAGGAGACATGGTTCCTGCTTTTGTGAGGGGTTAATGATGCTTGAAATTTTAAATGCTAGGAATAATGAGAGTCATTCGAGTTTTATATGTCAGCAAACAGCTCAGCATTGAGGAAAAGGTATTATCATAAATTATTTAAATTCTCAATAATAGCATGTGCTGGTTACTGTGGTATAGAAGATATTCTGCATTCAACTACTTTCCTTTCTGCAAGTCTCTTTGGTTCTGGCTAACATAATTTACCTTTTTAATTTTGACAGCTTTCATTTCAGGCACAGCAATACTCCACCCTCTCACTACTTAGCAGGTGAATGCTAGAAGGAAAATGAATCCAACTTCTGAAATGATATTGCTTTTTTTTTTTTTCTGTTAGGATACAGTGATTAAAAAAAAATCCTGACATAACAAGGTACTGTTTATTGCAAGCCTTTATTGCCATAAAGATCAGAAAACATGGTGTAATAAGGAACTGACAGAAAAAAATTGAGCTCTGAGCTAAATGCTTATATTTAATTTTCCCTCTGGTGCACTTATTAAATTAAGGTCCACCTCATTAAATAGGAAGTAGCTGTATTTTTTGCCAACCTGAACAGAGAGTGAAGAAAGAACCTATATAGAGTACAGAGGTGTTAGATTAGCATTGAACCCTTCTAAAGAGACAAATGTTGATATTTTTGCCAGAGTGTTCTTGAAAATTGCCTGTGTGCTGCATGGATCCATGCTTAGTTATGTGCATCGAATCAGAGACATTTGCACTTGCCTTGGTAGGAGCAGCACTCACACATTACTGCATCTGCAGTTTTCTGTGTGTAGCAATGTCTCTCTGTGACACAGAGAGTTGAGGATTGTTCTCGCTGTGCATCTCCTGGAGGTTTTCCTTCAGTTGCTTTGTTACCTTTCCATATTTGTGCTGTGATGAAGCGCCAACACCAGGACAAAGAGACACCGAGTTGTCAAGGCTCTCTGCTCAAACCAAGCAGCCAGGCCAGGATGGGGAGCACTGTGCTCCCAGGGGAGGGTTCATGCTGTGCTCCTCTGCCTTTCTGGAGGAAAGGAAGGTGGAAGTCAGCAGCTTTGCAAGGGATCTCTTTACACCAGTAATTTACTTAAAAAGTCAGAAATCAGAATTTTGTCACTTATTCCAAGGAATGCATGCCTCTTTATGCTCAAATAAAGTAGATTTGAGCATATACTTTGTACTGAAATAAAGGGGAGAAGGATGATCTAAGCACTATGTATAGAAGGTTTGCTCCTTGCTAGTAGGACCCTGCATTTGCCTCTGTTGTATTTCAGACTGTTCTTTTTGGCTCATCTCTCCAACCTGCTGAGGTCCTTTAAAGGATTTTGCATTACTCTGGGGTCTCACACAGTCCTCCCAGAAAGAAGTATCAAATCAGCACCTGCTGGTTTGTTCTTTTTTTTATTTTATTTTTTATTTTTTTTAATTTTATTTTTTTATTATTATTTTTTTTTAAATCTCAGTCTCTTTGTAGATTATGGTATCAGCTCTCTGTCAGAAAGTGTCTACAGTCTACAGTCTCTGTGCCTTTTGGAGACAGCATCTGGCTCTTCTGATCCACCAGGTCTGTGCTGCTGACACATCCTCTACCAAAAGGCTAGGGGGTGATTCACTGTCCAATTAGTGGCGCATAAAAATGATGGTTACTAAACCTCTTATTGTTCTTTTACAGTTTGGGAGGTTGGTTAAAACATCATTCATTTTAGGTTATTAGGAGAAGTCTTTCTTAAATGCCTTTTGTACTGTACTTGTACTGTACTGTACTGTACTGCATCTTTCTCAGCTTGTACTCTAATGCAAGAAGAACCACTGATAGAGACTAAGAGGGGCCAGTGACTATCTCAAACCATTCGGAAGGATTCAGATAAAAGAGTTGGTGGCAAAAAAGTGCTAGTGCAGTCATACTAAATATGGTTGATCCTACCCTTTAATAGGGCACAAATTGATTGATATTTTGATGCCATTTTTTTAGACTTCCTTTTTTTTTCTGGGGGAAAAAAAATCAGATGTTGATCTGAAGATTAAAGCCATGATTTAAAGGAAAGTATTCACTTTGCCACTGCTTACTGCAAAGTCTAACTCTTAGGCTTTCAGACACCTCCTGGACAGGCAAGGCGACTGAAATACCAACAGTCTGTCAAATCTGTCATCACTTTGTTTTTCTAAAAAAAAATCTCAATTAATTGACTGTCTTTACTAAAGGCTAACTGACTATAATGCTGAGGAGCTAACAGTGGGGACCTTGATGGGGGTCAGACAAGGTTGCTCAGTACACAGGCCAGGACAAATAGTCTCCTCAGTCTGAGAAATTAAAGAACATTTGTCATGCAATTTGAATGCAGAGAAGGCCATGATCTTCCCTTTTGGTTCAACCACAGCTTATCTCTAGTGCAGTCTGGAAGGATTCTCTGTGACTTTGAAATTTTTATGCTTATGAACAACATGGGCAAGAATTAGACCGAAGAGGGATTTAGTAAATAGGCCAAGAGCATCTATCCCAGTTATGTTTTGCAGAACAGAGATATTTTCATCAAATAGATAAAAAGAGCTACAGAAAGATACTGGAATTTAATTGCTTAAATGTATTAGCACTAAACAAGTTTGGTAAATTTTTATTAACATCACTAACGCTCTTCCCTGAACCTGTTAAGATTAACATTGATGAATACCAGAATGCATCTGAGTGTAACCGGCTCTACGGCAGAAACTTCTTGGGGAGTATGTCCTTCCATTAGGCTCATTTATCCATTTATTGATGAAATCAGAATCTTGCTATCATGCAGGTGGCAATTCCCTGCTGGTTTTGACATGATGTAACTTGCCCTAGGTGTCAGGGTAGCTCCAGTGGATGTGCAGGGTGAAGAGGAGCTCTGGCTGAGATCCTGGTGGTGCTGACAGCAAGCAGGATCTGGCTCTTTCTGCCAGCGACATTGTCACGGCTCCCAGCCTGGTTGCTGACAAAGCCTGAGAGGCAAATATGTGTCTAGAGTGACTTCTGCTCTTTCTCACCACCTAACAATTGAAAAGGGTGGCATGGGACTGAGACAGGCCCTGACATCTCTTTTTCTGCCAGAATCCTATTTTTCTTCTTCTATTTCACTGATGTCTTTCTGTAGCAGTCTCTTTCCCTGAACTGAAAGAAATTTCTTGGTTGAGGGAGCTAACATTGAGATCATGAGCATCTGAAAGACAAGCTTATTTGTTCAGGCATCCTGCAGCTGGGAAGCTGTTCTTGGGTTCTTCCCAAGACAATCCAAAGATCTGCTCCCATACTCCTTTACTTCAAATCTTTAGAACTCACTTGCCTGCTTCCACTCACTGCTGTTTATGTATCCCTTCAGTTACTTGCTTGTCAAGCTATAACACTAATGAGCTGCTTACTGCAGCAATATAATGATAAAACTCTCTTTTTTGGAGGGGAGGAAAGGAAGTATTTTTTTCATTTCACCCTCTAACATGAAACAAATGCATCTGTTCCACTGCAGGCAGGCAACTTTTCTGCAAGCTTTGTAAATACTTTTTGGTGTAGCATAGGCAATTATATCAAGGTTTACACCTGTGGTATCTCGCTTGTGGAACAAGAATCCAAATGCTGATTCATAATTTGTATGTAAGAAATTTGGCATTGCTCTAAGGAATAACAGCAGAACCACCCAGTCTGATGTGTAGTTTATTTCCTGCAATTGGCTGGTTTACTTGAGCCCTACCAGGTACACTGAAAACTTTTGTAAAGCAGTTAAGCTGGTCTGCAAAGAACCTAAACTGAACATACAGATGAAATTGTAAATGGAAAGAACAGGATTTAACAAGAGACAATGTGATATACAACAATTAAAACCAAGTTGGGATACTGAAAGAGAAATAAGTGGAAGGGGAAAGAGTACAATGTTCGCACAGATCTTGCTAGATATAAGAACACAGGAACAAGTAAAATTTTACTGACAGGGATCTGACTTCGGGATCTGCAACGGGAAGATCAAAAGCTATGCAAAAGATAACCAAAGTTAACAAAGGTAAGTTAACTGAAAACATGCTTTACATTAAAGAATAGAAAGAAAACTGTAGATGATCTTTCTCTATTCTTCTATTTTGGTCATAGCAAAGAACTAAGAGCTCAGAACTGGCACATAGGTGGGATACAGCAGGGAGTGTGTGTGTGTTCAGCAGCTGGCATTCTCCACTCAGATTCAACAACTGCACTTGAGCATAATTTGTGACTTCTGTTTGTGATAATCTAAATTCTCTTTCTAGTACTGGAGAGAAGGGATAGGCAAAATTAATCTCCTGACTATAACTCTGTAATGCTAAAAGAACCATTTAATTCAAAGTGACAAAGAAACCTGTCACCCTTGGTGCAGGGACTATTTGTACATAAAAATATTTCATATAATGGCCCAGGTGTTTCTACATCCCTAGAGTGAAGGGTTAGAGAGAGGCCAGCAGTGACAATAGAGAAACCTCCTTTGGAATATTGTAATTCGAAATAGGCATTTATCTTCTTTTCAATGATAAATCCTAGCTGAACACTGAAAACACTAAAGTGGCACAGGATATAACAATTAAATTGGGATTTGTTGGTGGTGATGCTTTAAGAAAAATGCTGTAGGTTAAAAATAACCATTTGAATCTGTTACACAACATGAAAAAACCTCAACACACTAAGTTTTGGAAAAGTGGTGATTTGGAGAAGCAGAAACTTCCTGTGTCAAGTTGAATTCAAATCCTGCGTGGTATCTGACTGTCTGGTTAGCAGCTAAGAAGAAGGGCATTTGGCAGTGTCAGGAAGGTGTGAGCTTTGCATCCTCCAGCCTGCACCTGGAAGCAGAGACCATTTGTTAAAGACTTGAGCTGATTTTGCCACACTTTAGGTAAGGCCCAGAAGGAGCATTGGCTGCCTCACTGCTAGACAGAGAAAGTTCAGCTACTGGAATACTGAGCACTGAGTTTAACAAAGCAGCTCTTGGGCCCCTGGGCGAATTCACGTCCATCTATGGGAGCTTGAGCTCCTGGCATGATGCACTGCTCCTTCCATTCCTACATTGAAATCTCTATTCTAGCAAGGGGTACAGAACAGCTGTTTGTTCAATTGGTTTAATACAAATTATTTAAATATATTTTCTGTTAGTGGCATGGTGGCTTTGACTGTGTGTTCTCTAAGTTTTGTAACAGTGGGGTTCTTATTTCTGAAACAACCCCAGCAAAGCTGAACATGAGAAAAATGCTCATAGCAGTTCTAAGCCTCCCACTTCAATAACATTCTTTTCTCCTCTTTTGGAGTACTGTTGCAGGATTAACTTTTTGTCAGTGTACTAGAAACAGCAAAGAAAACAAACAAACAAAGGAAAGGAGCATGTCTAGTACATTTCTCCCTTTAATATTACAGAAAGCTCATAATGAATTTCAGATCAGAATCCCTATTCAGTTAGAAAGAGAGGGGAAGGCCACTAGATGGTGGTAAAAACCTAAGCCTTTGCTATGAGATCTGTGGAAAGAGAAGTCCATAGGGGCAAAGAAGGGGAGGAGGAGCCACACTTCGAGTACTGAAGTCATTATTGCTTGGAGTCTATAAAAAGGCAGTTGCACAGTAAGTAATTTATACGTGGTCAGCTTTGACTCTATGGATTTACTAATTCCTTTCCCTCTATTATTTTTCATCTTTTGCCACCAAGGAGTCCCCAGCCCCAGATGTCAGGGGGGCTGAAACTTCAGCTCTCTGGAGAAAGCATTGCAGACAATGAAGAGGAAAAGCAGCTGAAGGACCAGCTCTGGTAAATAGGTACAGTTAATTCTTGATTGCAAATAAAAAGTGGCCTTTTAAAACTGAAAATTGTTTAGCATGATATGCTTTGAATTCTATTTGCAACAAGACACTGACAATCTGCTCTAAATGTTTCCTTTATTAAAAATGTAATGACTAAAAACTTTCCCTAAATATTGTCATTACCAGAATATCATTGAATAAAATATTCTTGATTTGGAAAACTTATTTTACAATTGAGTTCTACCCACACCAATTCTGTAATCTTAAGTGTATTCTGAAATGCATGGATTTGCCTTGGTCATGTGTTTAATACCATGCTTTTAAATGAACATGTTAACACTGCACAGATAAGCTGTTTATGACACAGTTCATGGCAAATTAAATGTACAAAGGTTAGGAAGGCATTTAAATCTCTTACAGAAAATGTTTAGTTCTTTATTGTGTCAATAATAGAAACTTCTTTATACTGTGTTCAAGTGAGGAGTTTCTGCTGGACCTAATACTACATCCTCCTGCATTTCAGGGGTCTGAGAGCTGGGACTGGGAAAACTATTTTTTATTTGTTTTTCAGCAGAATTTCCAGGACATTCTGTGGAAGTATTCCAGGGAACCAGATAGAATAAAAAAACTGTGAATGAAGAGTGAATGAATCATTTCAGCAGTTTTTGATTTTAATTTCTGAGTAAGGATAGGTAGAAAATCTCTGAGCCAACAAAGTTTAATTTAAAATCAATGCAGAAATGTGGTGTGGAAGAGATGGGACATGTACAAGCCAAATTAAATAGAAATGGCTGGTATTTATGTTGTCAAATTCTGCCTGTAATCTTCATGCTGTATTTTTTTTTTTTTTGGCAGGATCTTCTGCCTTTTGCAAAATGCATTTACCACACTCCTTGGCAAGCCCTTCAGAAGGAAAAGAACGTGTTAGCTCCCAGAGATGAACACGTCCTCTCAATTCTATGTTTCTGAACTAAACCTGAGTGCCTTCAGTACCAACTTTACTCTGCCTACTGCAAAGAGCAAGTCACTGCCATGTGAGCAAGTGGTCATTGCAGCTGAGGTGTTCCTAACTCTGGGCATTGTAAGCCTGCTTGAAAACATCTTAGTTATATGTGCAATAGTTAAGAACAAGAACTTGCACTCACCCATGTATTTTTTTGTTTGCAGTTTAGCAGTGGCTGACATGCTGGTTAGTGTGTCCAATGCTTGGGAGACCATAACCATATACTTAATAAACAATAAACACGTCGTTATGGAAGATGCCTTTGTCCGTCATATAGACAATGTCTTTGATTCCATGATCTGCATATCTGTGGTGGCGTCCATGTGCAGTTTGCTGGCTATAGCAGTAGACAGATATATCACTATCTTCTATGCTCTGCGTTATCACAACATCATGACTGTGAAAAGATCAGGGGTTATTATTGCATGCATCTGGACCTTTTGCACAGGCTGTGGCATTATCTTCATTCTTTATTATGAATCAACTTACGTAGTCATTTGTCTCATCACTATGTTTTTTACCATGCTGTTCCTCATGGTCTCACTGTACATCCATATGTTCCTCCTGGCTCGTACTCACGTGAAGAAAATTGCTGCTTTGCCTGGGTACAACTCTGTCCGTCAGAGAACCAGCATGAAAGGAGCCATCACTCTGACCATGCTTCTTGGCATCTTCATTGTTTGCTGGGCTCCATTCTTCCTTCATCTCATCCTGATGATCTCCTGCCCACAAAACCTCTACTGTGTTTGCTTCATGTCCCACTTCAACATGTACCTCATTCTCATTATGTGCAACTCGGTGATTGACCCCTTGATCTACGCCTTTCGTAGCCAGGAAATGAGGAAAACCTTCAAAGAGATCATTTGTTGCTATAGCCTGAGAATGCTCTGTGGGTTATCAAACAAGTATTAAGATTACTAAACCAAACCATAAAGAGAATGGAAAGGCAACATCTTCCTGCATCCTGTAATTGTGGTGAAATGCCTATGGAACATTTTCTCCATTCAGCTGTCATGATTCCCGCAGCAATCAGAAGCCCTTTCTTAACATGTGATTTTTCATTTCTTTCCCTCCACACTCCTCTCTCATGCTGGTCGTTGGAGCTACTCAGTGCATCTGTATTGTGGGGATAAAGAATGTTTTGAATCTCCTGTACCTGACTGAAGATTGGAATTTATAAGAGGATTATACAGGGAAAACTTTATTTTTATTTCTGCTGAATGCAATGAGTGAGTTCTGCCATGTGAATGAACCACCAGCCTCTTAATGTGTGTTTCTTTTGGTGTTATTTGTCTCTCTAGATTAAAGAAAAAAAACTTCTCTCTAGATAAAAAAAAGCATGGCTTATTTTGATGCCCAGAATTAACAAGGAGATTATTTGCAATTTCCTTCTGAAGACATAAAATCAGAGAAGTAGCTCCAATTATCAAGCTCCACATACCTTGGCCAGCAGTTATGATCAATACACATGCACATATCGGCAGTCCTGTATTCCAGTCATGACTGTTACTGTCATAAAATACATATTGTATAAGAAGCCAATGTTACCATAAGATTTTCCAGGCTGCACTCCATACAGCACTTTGTTATATATGACAATATGTGTTCAAACCACTGTGAAGCAAGATGTACCAAAGGTGGATTTTAAGGCTGAATATGAAAGCTGAGCTGATTCTAGTTTGTCTGTTTTCTTTATTTGCCAGGGCTAGGGAAGCAAAGGGAGCACAGCCTGTAGGTATCTGCGTAGCGTTTTGTGGAGATGGAAAGCTTGAGTGAGTGGCTGTCTTTGTATAGACATTAGAAGAGCCTTTTGGCTCTGAAGAGCTTGCGTTACTGTCGATTGCATCTTTCAAGCTGGGAGAGACAAAACAAGTTTGATAATCAAATGCGTGGCAGATGATGGCAAAAAAAGCATTTCAAAACATCAGGCACATGTAGCTGTAACAGAGTCCTGACTTTTGCTCCCCAAACAAACATTTTTCCTCTTAGTTGAGAGGATTCTAAGCTGAAACCCTCATGTCTTTTGTGTGAGTACTTTGCATCTAGTCATGCTTTCATAAACCTGCTGTTCTGCAACAGCTGTGTAATGTGCAAAACACTGGGCTTACAAAAGAGGGAGGAAGTGCAACTGTGGTATTTATTGACGACCATGAATGGTGCATATCTTGTGGTGTGATTTAAGTTATGAAAAAATTTCAAGCTTTCAAGTGCTGGTAAACTACTGACTAGATATCTGAATATATTTTGAAAAAACAAACACTTCCTTCTGAAATCTGTAAGAATAACGTTTGTTTTATTTGGTTTATACATGCTGTAAAACTCTTATCTATCAACAGAAGGTTTAGGATTTATTCCATGAGTGTTAGGTTATACTTTTGAGGCTTATTGGGTTTTAGGAATTTTTTTTTGCCATAAGGGTGGTCAAACATGTGAACAGGTGCTCAATGGTTGTGCAAAATCCATCTTAGAGATATTTAGAACTTGAGTGGACATGGTCCTGAAAAATCTGCACTAAATTGAAAGTTGACTCTAACTTTGAAGTTAGCCCTGCTTTGAATCACTAGGAGCAGATTACTTCCACAGGGGCCTTCCAACCTAAATTATTCAGTTATTTGATGACACAGTTTGTACATTATGACAAAATTATATTTTTTTCTCCCCTAATTTTATCTCTTGTTAAGAAAAATTGGAAAGTATTCTCCTCCATGCACTTACAGCCTACTTTATGTCTTCATTTGCTTAGGAGGTCTCTGACAGAAGTAAGGTGCGCCTTTAGCACCAGTTATACATTTTGTCTGCTTAAAATTTACTGTTCCTCCAGCTCACCTATATCTCCCTCTGACATGAGTGGGAATGTTATTCTCAGTGGAGATACCTTATTATGCTGACTGATATACTGATTATATCAATGCATTAGAGGCTGAATCTTCCTTCAGCTATATCTGAAAATGGGATTTCAGAGTATGTTAGTGGTCAGTAGTGAGAATCTTTTCTTGTTTCAGTCCATCTCTTAATTCTATCCATAAATATACTCTAAATGTTGACTCTTGTAATTATGAATGTAAATGACAAAAGGAGAAGTTTCACTGCATAGTGAAAGGCACCAGCTGATGTAAATGAATCATTAAATCTTCACTGGGTATTGCAAATAAGACAATTTTGTACATAACTGTAAATCAACTAATGGGAAACCAAAACTGTAATAGCTTTAGGTATTTTCTTGAATTGTACACTACTCCTTTTTTGTTTTGTTTGAAGTCTGATGTATAAACCCAGATATATGAAGAAACTATTAAACTGGATTGCTGGAAACCCCTACATTTCTGGTTATTCATTTTACTATTTCTGCTACATTATTCACAGAGGGAATATTGCATTACAGAATTTCATGTCTCATTTCAACAGATGCCTTCTGAATGAGAGCTACAGACTAATACAGTGTGTTTACATTCATATCTGTGTTTCCCTGGGTGCCAGCATCACATCTTCATTATAAGCTTTACAGGTGGGGAGCTGAAACAACTTGAAAGTGAAATGAAAGCATTTTCAAAACAGGCTAGAACATTTCCTGCAAAACAGACTGTTTAAACTCTAGTAATGAATATAAAATACATATCTCTGGGAGACCATGACAAGCTGAAATATGTTTCTTTCTCCAGTTTAGCTGCAGAATAAAAGGAATGTTTAGCATACTCTCATTTCAGAGCCTGGAAAACACTGAATGTCGTGATAGACTGGGACAAGCCAGCATTGTGTAAGCAGGAAATTTGTTGTCACAGGACAGTCATGGAAAAATTAGTTCTAGACTGTCATTGCACCATTGTCCCTACAGTTAATGAGACTATTCTTGCTTATCTAGCCAGTCGTTTAAGGGTTAGCTTTAGTCACTGCAAAAAAAGGCTCAAATCACGCTACTTCTGTCCCAAAGCACAAAACCAATTTCTATTGCCTGCTGTTGCTTTGATGATAGAACACTTCACTGCTTCTAACTCGTGTGTCATAATTTGGAAGTTCTTAATAAGCAAGTTTTCTGATCTCCCTCCTATTGAAGGTGGGATCAGCTTCTATGAAGTCATCTGCATTTTAAGCAGATTAATAGCAGAGGGAATTTTAAAAGAAAAAAATCTGAATTCTTTCTCCTTTCCATGGCCATGATAAGGTTCTGGGAAGTACTGGTTTCCTGAAAAGCCCTAGCATCTCCTGTAACACAAAATGGTAATAACTGGATAGAGCAAAGATGTTGGTGGTCCTGGGCTTCACCATCCTGCTTCCCAAATGGGCACAAATCTGTCACAAAAAGCTCTAATTAATGAGTACCTGTGCTTCTGAGTCTGGGCTGGGAGGGATCATTGTTTTCAGATGTACAATCTAGTCTGCACCCTTTGTGCAACCAGTGTCCAGCAGTCCACTAACATAGTGAAACCCTTGTGAGAGTGGGTTGCACATTCATTCCCACTGCTTAGGCTTATCCCTTTAGGAAATCTTCTCAGAATGTCACTCTGGATACTGGAGCTGAATTTTTTGTGAATCCTGCATAAATAAGTGCAGAAACCACAGTAATTTCCTGCACACACTAACTTTAAGAAGGCAGAAAAAGTTTAAAACCTTTGGGAAAACAGCTCAGCTCCCTCACACAGCCTGCTCTCTGAAATCTTCAAGGACTCTGTTTTATTCCAAAGTCTTGTTGTGGATTCTCCTGTCTAGTTTTCAGTAAATGCTTCTTCTGCGGCTCATCAGCTTCTTGCACAGAAAACCAGTTCATGGTGACCACTGCTGTGTTCAGGAATTGCAAAGGATGGTCCCAGTCTTCAGATGTGTTGCTTTTCATGTACAGTGCCTTTCCTGTTAGGGAGGGTGGGTGAAGAAGATTTGGGAACACGGATGTGAAAGTGGGAATCCTCACATGAGAGACAGAAAGGCTGTGGTGGAACTGAATTAGACTCTCTGCTGGTTTATCTCCAGATGAGATGTTTTCCCTCCTTTTCTAATCTTATCCCGTGTTACAACCTGAGCTGTGGGTATCTTGAATCCATCTGCTCTTCATACAGGACAGAAAAGTCTGAAGTGTGTGTATGTCTACACTTTTACATATGTCTTCATCAGTTCTTACTCCCAAATATAAAGTACAATCAAAGATGATATCAACAGTTGAAATGTGTGTGAGAATGTATAGTTCCTTTTTCCCTAAACTTTCTGCTCTTTGCTATTTGTTACACTGCTTTTCTAACTGCATTGTTTCTCATGTATTTCCTCTACCTGTGATCAAACTAGCCACAGTCAAATTCTAAAGTAGAAGAAAAAAAACCTCAAGTACTTTTTGCATCTTGAGGTTTTGAAAAATATAGCAGATTAGTGTGGCAGAAAAGAGTTCCCTCAGCACCACTTAAACTAAAGATCTGTTAAATTTGTTGAATTCTTATGGTCCCTAAGCATTATTCCCACAACAGTTTCTTTTTGAGAAGCTTGCCTAAAAATGTCCTAAGAATGCATGACTGGCTGTGATGAGCAAGGAGTGAAGTGTTTTCATCAAAACAAAGGGCAGCTCTTTAGGGACATTATGTAAAGTGTGGAGCTGTGTCTAGTAATCCTCTGGAACACCAGCAGAGCTGCCAGCAAGCTATAGTTTAGGGACTTGGGCAGCAGGTTTTTCACAATTTATGGATTTGTGACCAATAGGTCTGAATAATTGTGTCTTACACAAATTTACCTAATCACTCTTGGATCTCTTTATTTTAATCTGAAATGTCTTGTTTCACAAGTTAGACAAGTTGAGTGGAAAAATGATTTTTTTTCTCTTATAAAACATCTACTTGTAAGTTTTCTTCAATGCCCTGAAGTCCTTATGTTGCAAAGGAAAGGAATCATTCCCACATTGTAAAGAAAAGAAAAAAGTAGTCACCATTCATTTTCCTTGTGACATTCATTATCCTACTCCCTTATATTCTTCTATAAATTTAATCTTTGCCAGATAAGAATCCTGGCCCATTCAATCTCTACTGGTATCTTCATACCTTTTTGCCATTATGTTGTTCCTGAACTATTATATTGTTTTTAGCTTGGAGGGGACCAGACAGGCAAGTGATAATCCAGATCTAGATTAAAACTACATTTCCACAGTGCCAGATGCTGCTGCCTCTTTTGTTGCCTAATGCAGTATGTAACAATATACTTCCATTCAGTACAACTCTGTAATTTGGAGAATTTCAAGATCTCTAAAATGCTCATAGGAACAAATGCTCTCTGTTCTCTACATAAGCTTTCATTTTTGATGGCAAGAACATGCAAAGCTTGTGCCAAAAATGCATTGCTTAGGGGTGTTTCTGTCTTTCCAGGACCAAGTATATGCCTTGGCTGTGTCCTACCTCCCTACCAGAACTCATCTGCTGGACACAGCTTTCATTTCCTTACCTCTGATGAGATGGAAGCCTGGCCACAGAGGCTGGAGGGGCCTTGTGTCCCAGATGTGCTCTGCATGGCTGAAGATCCCAAGTTCATCTTCCCCTGGAAGCTCATCATTTCCTTGGGAAGGGTGGCAAGCATGTAATTTGCACAGCTACCTCCAGATGGTGATTCATCACTCCCCTCCTTTCAATTAGACTGGTTTCACACCTGATTAAAGCACGATGAGAAAATGGAATGATCAGCTTTGTATGCTGGCTCCAGATGATTTGTAAAGGCATCAAATGGCCTTTTTCATACTCTGTTGCATAAATGCCTTAATTAACAGCGACAAAACAAAAACCCACAAAGAAAATGAGATTAATTTTTCTCTTTAGTTTGCCAGTTTTTAACAGAGAACAATGGCTTTCGGCAGGCAATAAGTAAAGCTGCCCACAAATTAGCTTTTTCGTTGGTATTTTTCACAGAAATTTTGTGCCTACTTCACTTACTCTGAAAATATGACCCTAGGAGTAACTATCATCTTTGTATCATACATTTTCTTTGCTCTGAACTTATTTCTGAAAAGCTTTGTATGGCTTTTGAGTCAGAATGTAAGTCCCTGAAACTCTGTATCCCCACATTTCACAGTTCTGGGATAGCCTTACATAGACATTACTATTATTTCTGCTCCAGAGGCTACTTCAGCATTTTAAAGTCAGGATATTCTTCCATTCAAAGAATAGTAGAAAAGATTTCTCTACTTTAACCTTGTTTTAAATATAGAGCAAAAACATGATTAGTAATGCCAACATTGACCTAAACTCAGAGATACTTCACCGAAACTAAAAGTAGTTCTTTCACAAAAGCTTTTCCCAGAGAACATAAAGAGCCCTGGTCATAAAAAGGACAGGACATTCCTCCTGTCTGCTCACAGAGTAGTAGATAAGAGGTGGAGCTTGGGCAAGCAAGAATTCTAAGTCTGTTTTAAGTTCACAACTGACTCTTACAAAAGATGAACAGCATTTTCCTACTGTGAGGAGTAGGCTATGTTAAAAACATCCTGGTCCACATACTTGTGCCTAACTCAGTTTTAGAGCAGTAGAGTCAGTGAGCTGCTGGAAACTTGGCTGAAAGCCTGTGTGCAAGACCTTCACCACATGTGACTGAATCCTGTTCCACTGAAGTGTCTTGTAAGACATCTCCCCACAAAGCCGTATACTAGGAATTCAGGATAGGGTGTCTCTCAAGCTCATTCTCCTTCAGAAAAGAATACAAAAAATTTTAAGCATTAGTGGAAAGTTGGTGTGTCAAGAAAGAAGTTCATTTATTATGTTCCTCCGACCAAGAACCCATCTTGGTGGGCCCCCAGGGTTGTGGCTAGGGGGTCCCTGCAAGGTCATGTCATATGGTATCTGCTTACGTCACTTGGAAAAGGTAAGTTAAAATTTTGACCTGTCTTGATCTAAAGTGCTCTGCTTGGTACTCATAGTCTGAAAAACAGGTGCTTGAATAGTCCACCTTTCAAATGGCAAAGAAAAGAGATGAATAATTTGAATTTAATGCAGTTCCAATGACAGTTCATGTCCCTGCATAAAGAGCATAAAAAATGAAGAGGTAGTAGGTAAATCCTTGAATGAAATCCAAGTTTTTAATCTCATAGTGAAGCTGCTAAATATTCACGTTTTCACATTGAAAAGGGACATTGGAGTGGCCACCTCTGAATCTGGATGTGGATTTTTGAGGGAAAGCCTTGTGAAGAAAAATATGTTATTTGTTGTGGCTGATGATTTCATTACACTATGGAAAGTTGAATGGTCCTATTGGTAAAACAAGAGAAGAAACATATTTTTTACTAAATTTGACTGAAGTAATTTTTAAGATGGTATCTGTGGTCTATTGGTTCTTGGTTTTCCTGCTGTCCAAAGCAGAGGAGCTCAGCTTCCAGAAGACTGGAAGGTGCAAGGATTTTAGGTATAATTGACAGGTGAATTTTTGCTCCCAGCTCCTTATGCAGCTCCTTGGTTTTTCCTAGTGCTATGGACATGTGCAATTAATATCTGAACTTAGCCGTGACATTTCAAGCAATACACTTTATACTCTTATTTAGAGTAGGGGATATTGAAAATATGTCCAGCTTAATTGGAAGAGAATGGAAAAGAGGAAAGCCACCCTAGAGCTACCTCATGGGAGACAGCACTGGCATGCAGACAAGCGGGAGATCAAAGGCCTGTTGCACAATGTAATGAGTAAATAGATGACAAACACAACATTATCTCTGGACCTTTAGAGGGGGAAGGCAGGCAATATTAGGAACACTGTGTGTATTTCAGATGACCTTTTGTTGAAAATGTCAGTAAGAAGACTGCACTGAATTTTTAAAGAGAGTAATAAATAACTGGGCTGAATAATAAAAGGTTTAATTCTCAGGGAAGAACCAAAGTGAAGATGCAGGGAGGCTGAGCATCCAACACTACACATACTCTAAAACTTTGCTGAATTAATAATGGCCAGTGTAGGGCCAGTGCTTTTGGTGCTGGATAAAAACAAAAGCATCTAATGACATGAACAGGGCTAACAATAATGAAGGAAATCTGTGGTAAACTAGCAGAGATGATAAAGAAGAGACCCTGTGGAGGCTGATACCAAACCTATCTTAAAACCACTGCCTGCAGCAGGTGCCCTTCATGTACACTCCAGCCCTGCATGGGAATGTCCATGTGGCTCTGGAAGTCATTAATTTTGGAAGAGATATACAGTAATTTTGTGACTATAAGGTGCACTTTAAAGCCTAAAATTTTGATTTGAAACCCAGAAGTGCGCCTTATAAGCTGGTGCACCTTAAATATGGAAAAAGTTTGAGTATTGAAGGGATCTCAAAACAATTTCTGTTTCACATTGTGCAGCAACAAACATGAAGCTCGCAATCAAATGACAGCAAGCAGCGAGAGCTGCACAAGCTGCGCGAGCTTTGAGAGCAGTGAGCACAGTGAGAGCAGCGAGAGCAGCAAGCACCCCATGCTGGGGGTGGCTGCAGGGTGCGGAAAAACAGCGAGCAGGATTGCCGGGGCCCGCGGCACTGGGAGGGGCCTGGGGCTGCATTTAAAGGCTAAGCTGATCTGGGAAAACTGTTTGCAAATTGAGCACCTGACAGTCAACTCCATGATCATGCAATTCCATTACTAATTCGTTACTTTGTTGCTCGTGGATCCTCGCTGCAAAAAAAAAGTGCGCCTTATAATCTGGTGCGCCTTATATATTGAAAGAGTTTGGAAATTTGCCGACAACACGGAAGTGCACCTTATAATCCAGTGTGACGTATAGTCGTGAATTTACTGTACTTATTCTCCTCCATGAATAAATAGGAAGGTATTTAACCATCTTCAATTTTACTTTTGTTGTGTTTTGTTTTGCAGTTTATTTTTCAATTACAGTAGTTTCACGAATATAAGCCGCACCTTTTTCATTGAAGAATCCAGCCTACCCCAGTGGTGCGGCTTATATTCAGGTGCAGCTTATCTACGGACAAATCCCAGCGAAATGCCAACTCGGAAGTGAGAGCCGGGCTGGTGGTGGGGTTGCTGAGGAGTGGGACAAGCTGGCCAGCAGCGGGGTCGCCGCCGCTGTCAGGCAGGACGAGCCGGGAGGGCTGGCGGCGGGGTTGCCGCTGCTGCCAGGAGGGGTGGGCCGGCGGGGGAGCAGTGCCGATTGGGGCCGCCGCACTTCCGCTTGGCGCGGGGCTGTGCTGTCTCGCTGTGCCGCCGCTCAGGGCTGTCCCACTGTGCCACTGCTCGGGGCCGCCCCGTGGTGCTGCCAGGAGCAGGGGACCACCTGCAACAGGGGCTGCAAGAGGGCAGGCCGGCTCCTGTGCCACCAGGAGCCATTAGGAGCAGGGGACCGCTGGGAGCAGGGGGTGCGCAAGGGCGGGCCGCCCCCTGCTGCTGGGAAGCTGGGCTGCGTGGGGCCGGGCCAGAGTGCCCCACCCCCTCTGCCGTGTGGAGTTAAAAAAAAAACAAACCAAAAACAAACAAACAAACAAAAAACCCCACAAAAAAAACCCCGCGGCTTATATTCGGGTGCGGCTTATATGTGGACAAATCCCGTGGTCTTCCCAGCTACCCGGAAGTGCGGCTTATATTCAGGTGCGGTTTATAATCGTGAAACTACTGTATATTTTTGATCTTTCAGACTGGGTAAAATAACTTCTGACCAGAGCTAATTAGGCAGATATGTATAATATTGTAGCATCTCCCTTCTGAGAATTTCAAAGTATTTTTCAAACACTAATGAATGAAATCTTGAACAATGGCTGAAAGATTGCTTGCAGAAGCATAGCATTGTCCTGAGGGTGCAGACATGGAGGTAAAGATGAGGAATTTTTGAAAGCAGAGCTCTAAAATACTGATATCATACCTTTGTAGTTAAGTAACACTTCTCTTTTTTTCCTTCTTCTTCTAATTTCTCAGCTATGGCTGGCTGCCAGTGAATGATATCTTTGCAACAGGCCTGAAATGTCCTTGAAGCAGCAGCTATGATCACTGGTGTTCGAATAAACAAATAAATACATTGCTAAAACATAGGTTAAGGATAGGGAGCAGGGTACTGTGACATTCAGAAGATGTAAGTGTCTCGAGGCTTTTTTGAACTGAGAGCATTTTGCACACAAATAATCCCTCTTAAATGCATCCTTATTCCTCTGAAATGCTTGTCTTGAGTAGGATAGTCCTTTGAAAACTAACCAAGTACAACCAATTTTCTTTATTAATTAGTTTTAACAGTCACAGAGGAGAGGAGAGGATTTCAAGGCTTAAGCATGCCATAGTCATTGCTACTGTTATCAATGGTCTCAGCTGTTAGGTAAGGTCAGGTTTTATTAGACTGTTCCTTTTATAATAAGCCAGACCACAAGGGAAGCACATCTTAAAAATTGTACTTGAGGGGTTTCTGCATTTTCCTACAGAGGTTTTAATTTAAATGTACTGTCAACATATCTACTTTCATTTAAAATACATTTCAGACACTGAAACCTTGTAAGGGAGAGACAGGATAGCACACAGATAGCAAAGTGCCTCTAGCCTGAAGTAACCAACTTGGCAAACTACTGATTCTTAAACCAAATAATTCCTATCAGATACTGCAATTTGAACGTTTAGGTCTATGTTCTTTTAGTTTTGGCCTGTAGTGTGGGGCTGAGTAGTTCCAGAAGGAGGCATGCTCAGACTGTGTTTCAAGGACTTTAAAAAGATGATGGTAGTCTTGAAACATGGTTTGTAGTGCAAATGCCTTGGCAAAACCACAAACAAGGCAAAGACAGAAGCTTATGTCAAATTCGCCCTGTTACTTCCTGTGAGAATTTGAAAATTCTCTTTAAAAAGGCGAGTTAGAATATGAAATGTTGTTTCTTACCTTTGAAATTGAAAAATGGATGGAAATTAGAAGAGATTTGTTAATGACATCCAGTTTTAAGCTAATATTTTGCTACAACTTGAGTTATTTACAAAATCAATGAAAGTGTCTTTTATTCTACAGAAATCATTCTTCTTGTATAGGATAGGATTCACTTAAAAATTCTTTCTACTTCTTTAATAAGGCATATTTGACCCCCTGTTTGTTGGGGGCATTAGGGCTATTGCTGCTTAGATTTCTGTGGCCCTCTACAAATGTTCCTCTGCTTGTGCAGCACTTGAAGCAGCTTTAATTCCAATTCACAGAATATTCTGAGTTGGAAAGGACCCACAAGGATGGAGTCCAGCTCTTAAGTAAAAGGGGTTTGAACCCAGTCTTGGTGGCATTAGCATAATTCTCTAAACAACACAACTAATCTCATGGTAATTACAGTAATTTCACGAATATAAGCCGTACCTTTTTCATTGAAGAATCCAGCCTAACCCAGTGGTGCGGCTTATATTCAGGTGCAGCTTATCTACGGACAAATCCCAGCGAAATGCCAACTCGGAAGTGAGAGCCGGGCTGGTGGTGGGGTTGCTGAGGAGTGGGACAAGCTGGCCAGCAGCGGGGTCGCCGCCGCTGTCAGGCAGGACGAGCCGGGAGGGCTGGCGGCGGGGTTGCCGCTGCTGCCAGGAGGGGTGGGCCGGCGGGGGAGCAGTGCCGATTGGGGCCGCCGCACTTCCGCTTGGCGCGGGGCTGTGCTGTCTCGCTGTGCCGCCGCTCAGGGCTGTCCCACTGTGCCACTGCTCGGGGCCGCCCCGTGGTGCTGCCAGGAGCAGGGGACCCCCTGCAACAGGGGCTGCAAGAGGGCGGGCCGGCTCCTGTGCCACCAGGAGCCATTAGGAGCAGGGGACCGCTGGGAGCAGGGGGTGCGCAAGGGCGGGCCGGCCCCTGCTGCTGGGAAGCTGGGCTGTGTGGGGCCGGGCCAGAGTGCCCCGCCCCCTCTGCCGTGTGGAGTTAAAAAAAAAACAAACCAAAAACAAACAAACAAACAAAAAACCCCACAAAAAAAACCCCGCGGCTTATATTCGGGTGCGGCTTATATGTGGACAAATCCCGTGGTCTTCCCAGCTACCCAGAAGTGCAGCTTATATTCAGGTATGGCTTATAATCATGAAATTACTGTAATTTTTTTTTCTGTTTTACTCTTTCACCAGTCTACAGATCCAGACTGGTAGTATTATGGGTTAACTGAGGACCTGTTCCTTAAGTAATCATGGACTTTGATAGCAGCTTGTAATAAGCACAGCAACACATTCCTCTGCACTGCAGAAACAAACTGGATTTGAAATGGATTCATCCTATGGGAAAGACACAATCAGTGGTGAATGAAAACAAGCCAAGTTTTCTAAGGCTGCTATCTTTGATTACTCACCTTATACAAAGGCACTTGGTCCAAAATCCCCTTAGTCCATCTGCAATTATACAGTTTGAGGGCATTTTTCCAGTTTGCAAGTTTTCTTTGAAAAGATCTGTAGTTGAATGGCATGCAGCGTTCATTAGCTTTATGGCAGCATTTTTGATTTAGTCTCCAGTTCAAGCAAATTCATAAGAACAGGCTGCTCCTCACAACTGCAAACTATATTCCTGAAATCTGCAGGAGAGCATACTTGATGACTTGAGGACAGGGGAAATATGCTTAGAGATGCCACTACTACACCCAGTATCCCAGCAGAACAAAGGAAAATATGGCTCATGGACTGACTTGAGGGCCCCAGTCATTTAGCCACCTGAAATTTGGTGTGTAGCAGCTGTCTGCTGACACTGCTGCAGCAGTGTTATGCTTCCCACAGCCTTGGGACCAGCTTGCCTAGAGCTTCTTTAAAGATCTCTGCATTGTGGCCCAGTGCAAGAGGTGGACAAATGCTGAGTAAATTGCTTAGCTGAATCATTTTCTTCATGTTCTGTGCTTGAAAAATTCAAGTGCCTAAAGATATGACATGACTCATCACACAAATTGTGTTTGCAGAGTCATTAATCTCTGTTATTTCACTGTCATTTCTCCATACAGTGTGCATGATTCATATTGGAGCTGGAATAAAGCAAGAAAACACAAGTAGAAGGACTATGTAGACACAATCAGTGAAGTAATTTTTTTCCACAGATATTTGGAAATGTAACTTTTCATGTCTTGTGCTATTATTGCATTAGAATTATAAATCGAGAGGCTCTGAAAACAGTAGTGGGAAGGACATGATGAAACTGCATTGTTAATAGTGAGGAATTAATACACCAATCACCTTGGTGCAGAAATTACAGGATGAGATTTTTATGGCCTTCATTATGAAAGTCAGGCTGGTGGGTTGTTTTAATCCATTCCAACCTTAAAATTTTGAAACAATTTAAATTAAAATTTAGCAGATATTCAGGTTTCGTTCCCAAGGAGGAAGGTGCACAGTGATAAATCTGCCTTCTTAAGGGGTAGATAAATATGCTCCAAAGGAAATCTTCCTATATTTATAAATGGGAAACTTCATGGCACAAGATTTTATAAATTCAGGTTAAGACCAGACCATAAGAGATCGATGATGTTTGACAATAAGATTGAGCCAGAAATCACAGTACAAATGACCAGCTTGAACTGTGAAGCAGCTTTGTACAAAATTCTGATGGAACTAAGAAACATTGATGGAATAAATTAATTTACTAAACCCCCCACCAAAACAGGAAGAATAAGGTTCATGGAATAATATATGCTAAAACTAATTTATTCAGATCTATTAATTTTATTAATACTTTAATAAATAGTGTATTTGACTCAACCTCGATTAGCTTTATTTAGTCTTATTTTGCAGTGATTATCATTACTGAACCTCTAATCATCTATAGCCTTGGCTTTTTGTGTATTTAATTCCCAAAATATTTAATATAGGTAACAAGGAATTACAAAAGTTGGAGGAGGTAAAATGCAAGGGAATAATACAAATTACTTTAAATTCATATCTGACAATGTTCCTGTTTAAATTCCCTAAAGTGAAGGGATGAGCCATCATTTCAAACAACTGTTCAACCATCAGGATGAAAACTAGTTTAAATAAAATTGTAAAATATAAATGAAAAAATAATTCCTGAATGACATGAAAGAATTTCTTTGGGATAAATTTAGAAATAAAAATTTGACTACAGGCTGTAGAGCAGTTCTGTAGTTTTGAAGAGTATATTTAAAATTTAACTTGGTTTGGGCAGAAATCCCTTTCTAAGTCTACCATCAGTGATGCTTGCATATCATTTTAGTAGCTCCATAATCTAGTGGCTTAAAAATTATTTTCAAAAAGATGCCTTTATTGCTGGTGCTTGCACAATGTAAATTTCTGTTTATTTAGATCTTCTTCTTCAGTGGATCCACTTAAAATTTGTTTGAAGTCCACATAAAATGTGTTTGGGATCTCCTGATCCAGGCTGTTCTGCCAGATTCTCTGTCTGCAGAGCAGGGATTGCAGCCATTGGGATTTACCAGCCTCTTGACCTTTTGTCATAGGGAGGAGCAGTGAGGAATGGTGAGATACAAAGACTATGATTAAGAAGTTGATTGGAAAATCAAAATGAGCATCATAAGTCCTTATGCAGTGGGCAGGGCATTTAGAGGCAAGACACAGATGTTCTCTGGTGGTACATTTTTGTTTTCTTCTGCACAAGATGAAAGACAGGGAGAGCTTTAAAAGACATGATTAATTGCCATTTACATGAATGGTATTATGCTGATCTTCGTTTTTCATACACCATTATATAATATATGATAACATATAATTAAGAGACAAAATCAAAGGTAGTCATTACTGGGACTCTGAAGATATTCTTCCCTGGAATGATTGTTTCTTTAAAATTCTTACTAAAGTCTTGAATCATTCTGATTAAGATTTTTTAAATCTTAATGGACTTAAAAGAAAATGAACTAATGAAAAAATCAATTATACCTCAGACTTTTTTTCTCAAACTAAAAGTGAGTGAAAATGCTGTGAACACAGGGTAGGAATTTCCCAAAGACTGTCTCAGCAGTAGAATCCCATTAGACATAAAATATCTCTAAATAGCCATTCTTAGTCCAATAACAGATTTCCTGGAGTACAATTGGCTTTTTAAATGTATGGAGGGTGAAGAGAGACAGACTATTTGAATCATGCTGAGGGATGCTTCATATTGCACATCTTTCTACTTATTTCGGTTCATCAACTTGTGGGCCAGTTGTATGAGGCAGGATTTTTCTCGTTTGTGACTTAGACTGAAAGTTGCAGCCTGGCTATAAGGGGAATAAAAGAACTTGCAGAACTGTAAGAAGACAATGGTGAAAAGAGGAGTGAATTATAATTCATTGTTCCAGTCATCTCGAGGTCATGCATTTCCCTCAGCCAGCTGAGAAGGGAAATGGAAAGTGCTGCCCTTGCTTCTTAGTGTGAGACACCATGGGAAGTAATTTTTGCCTACTTACAACCAATTAGCAGCTCAAGGGCACTTTATCCCATTGCTCTTCTTTCTCCATTCAATGCTAAGTGTCTAATTGGCCTGGAAACTGGACTTGCAATATGCTAGAATTTTTTTTCACCTCTGGTAATATACTTAAGCTGATCTTATTTTTGTGACCCAGATTTGCTTCTGAAACTCTTAGAGTCAGTCCAGTTGTTTGAAGAACAGTGTAGGCAGAATAGATTTGACAAAAAATGAAAAAATTCCAAGAAGTACCTGCTACTTTTTTCTGATTTACTCTGAAGAGATTTCCTCCCAGATTGCAGCATTTGTCTGCAGCTAGATCATGGTGTATTCCTCATTGGAGCAGGGTCATAGAATTACAGAATGGTACATGGTGTAAGAATTCTTCAAGGCCAGCTAGTTCAAACTGCCCTGCCATAGGCAGGGACACCTCCCACCAGACCAGGTTGCTCAAAGCCCTATACAGGCTGGCTTTGAACACTTCCAGAGCTGGGCCAGCCACAGCTTCTCTGGGCAACCTGTGCCTCATCACCCTCACAGTAAAGAATTTCTTCCCAATATCCAATCTATATCCACCATCTTTCAGTTTGAAGCCATTCCCCCTTGTCTTGTCATTATATACTCTTGTAAAAAGTCCCTTTCCATATTTTTCGATAAACACTTTTATATCTAGAAGCCCTATTTATCTCATAAGTCACAGAAATATCTGAACAACAGCTGTCAAAAGGGAAAGACACTGTGGATCTCTTCTTCTTACAGACTTGAACTCTATGTTTTCCATAAGCAATTGGATTATCAATAACCAATTGAATTTACAATAAAAATGTCTGACACAGAGGCTTGCATTTCCATGGTGAGTTATTTTCTTCTGTAATTATCAGGAACAAACATTTCCATCCAATGGCTATCTTATACATCGGAAGTTATGTATATGAACATTCTGAAGATACAGGAGCTTCTCTGTATGTGTCTAAGATGACTCTTCTGTAGGAGCGCAAATGGTGCAAGATCTGTTTCTCTGCAAATGCTTTTAAAAGGATGTTCTCACTGAAGGAGTATCGTCTTCTGTTATCTTTTTCTCAGAAAAATCAATAATGACAAGCCAGTTAAGATGTAATTTCTAAATTACACCGAGACTTTTTATGCTGAGGCTCTAAAGGACAATATTTAAAATATTTGTATTCATTCTGGCTTATCATTTTGCTATCTCCTTTTATATTAGTTGAAATATGGTATTACTTGATATTTCACTACTTTGTTGCCACAAAGCAGGGAGCGAGGAGACTTTTCTGGAGAGGTGGATTACACAATAAAAATCAATCTTTCTTTAAATATTGAAAACTTGAAATATATCGTTTCTTTTGTATAGTTCTGCTTCAGTGAGCAGCTAATAACACTCAAGTTAAATAACACTCAGGAGGATGTGATAATTTCCTACAAATGGCAACTTTGAAAAGGAATGTGGCTGCAGGAGGACGTGGTTAGCCTTTAGACAGCTATAGGAATATCTGCTAGTCTAGATTAGACCTGTGGACTTCTGCTAATGTATCATAAACCAAATTTGCAAAAATGTACTTTATTCTGATGTTGGTCCTGTAGACTGCCTGAGCTGCATTAACATCAATTCTCTTAATGTTCACAGGAAAAAGGTTGTACCATTTATTTCTGTTCTGTAGGAACATTTGACTGTCTTGCCCCAGAAACCACAGCTTTTTCCATTAGAAAATGTGAGGAAGTACAGGTCCTTGACCATTCCCAATGTCTCAGCTGAATGCAAGATACAGTACTGTGAGTAAAAACAGCAATATTCATCCTGCTTCTCCACTTTCACTTAATGAGGTTTTATTCAAGCTCACTTCAGCTGCTCTCTCTGTAAAGCAGAAGTGACCATATTCAATATAAACAATAAAACATTTTTGTTCTCACCTGTTGCATTCATGGGAAAGCATCCATTTGTAACAATAAATTTTTTGTATAAAGGAAGAGTAAGCACAAAATAGAAACCTCCAAAAGGGGGATTAATCAATCTTATTTGTCCCATTTTCTGTGTCTGTTTTAATATAATTTACTGCTGTATCTGATAACTAGTACAGTTGTCCTCTATAGTAATACAGTATCTACTAAAAATACATGTGAAAAATCCATAAATGATTTAGAATTTGAAGTCCCATCTTTGAAAGCAATGAGGAAGCCATAATCTGAATAGAACGTTCCTGGCATATTTTCTCACATTGCTGATCAGTGCTTACACAGCATCAAGGCCTTTTGAGCTCCTTATGCTGTGAGGAGGCTGAGGGTGCAAAAGAAGCTGTGAGGGAACACAGGTGGAACAGCTGGCTCCAGCTGGCCAAAGGGACATTGCATACCATATGGTGTCATGCTCAGTGATAAAAATATTCAAAGAAAGAAGGACAAAGGGGCAACATTCATAGAGATGCTCTTTTCAAAAGCCACCGATGTGATAGGCTGATAGGCTCCTGCTTTCCTGGGGATGGGAAGGCTGAACACCTGCCTGCCCATGGAGAGTGGTAATTGAATTCTTGTTTTGCTTTGCTCGTGTGTCCAATATTCACTTTATCTATTAAACTCTGTACCTCAACCCACAAGTTGTCATACTTTTACCATTCCATTCTCTGTCCATATCACTGCAGGGGGGTGAGGGAGTTGTGTGGGGCTGAGCTGCCACCTGTGGCTCACCCACAACAAGTGGCTGCTTAGAACAGAGCAGGACTCATATATAACCAGCAGAGATGAAAGAGATGAAAGAGTGTTTCATAGAAGCAAAAGCCTTGCCCTTCTTCTTAGAAACCTGTGGTGCTTGAGCTGCAGATATTACTATGGTCCTCTGAAGAATTTATTCCAAGTAAAACTCTGTGGAAGGATAATTTCCTAAGGCAAGCTATGCTTCTGCAGGTCTAAATATTGCAGGATGCTGGGAGCATGTCTCTGCAAAACTCTGCCAAATTCTCAAGCTCTTTCTGGCATTCTGAGACACAAGAAGAATTTCTGTTCCTCTCAAAGCCTTGGTTGTGCAAGGTGAGGAATTGTAAAGGTGCAGAAATAAGAAGATAAAAAGCTGACTACAACTTCACTGAAACATCACTAAAATGGTGACAGGGGCATTTCACAGATCACAAGTGTCCCAAGCTGCTTTGAAGGCATGACACTGGAGTTCATTCCAACTCAGCATTCTGACACAAGCTGAAAGAAAAGGAGGAAATTTCCTTCAAGCAGTTTTGATCTGTTTGAGCAATTCAAGTGACTGAAAATTCTGTCATGAAAAGTGAGGCTGTCAAAGATGATTCAAGAAGTTTAGGGACAGGTAGAGAAAGTAATGGGTTGACCAGGACAACAGAAGTCATGGAAGGATAGCAGGGCCGTCATAAATGAACTAGAGCCCTTTTCTATTTTCTCTCCTTTTCATTGCCCTGCTATGACAAGGTTAATGAAGATTATATACATACAACTTCTGAATTATTAATATTTTTAAAACCAAGCTATCTCTTTATTAAGAAATCTTAGTCTTACATAGCATTTGGTAGCACCCAGCACATGCAGACGGTCTGACATATTTTCCCACTTTCTTCTCTTTCGCAACATGTGCTGTCCTTGACAAGTTATTTATCAAATTTCTTTACAGTGGATTTTGTTGCTGAAGTGTTTTTGTGAAACCTATTGACAATTGAGGGGAGCTAGAGGAATTTAAAGGTCATTATCTCATAAATAAAAAATGGCTTTACCTTTTCCTGGCTGCTTTACTGCTACAGCATGGTAGCTCTTGAGTTGTTTTTTTCTATACTACTTGAATATGCAATTCCCTGAATCATTCTCATTTGTACCCCTGCAAACTGCAGAGCAATGGCTGTTGTTACCAATCTTCCTTTGTCAGCTTCAGGTTCCTTTGGTGGTTCATAGTTTCTATATGGAGCAAACTAGAGGGGTTTTTTTCCCCTAGGTTCTCTTGGTCTTGCTTGCATCATTGAGCCAAGTAGTTTCATGAGTTTATCCACAGCTATTAGGCTGCTGGAAGCACAACCCTAACTCTCTCACCCACTTGAATTTAGAACACTGTGCTTATTCTCCACTTGTAAATGCCACAGTTTTAGAGAAAAGATCCTTCCTTCCTTCCTTCCTTCCTGATAGAAAGTTGCTTGTATTCCCCTTTCCACCAGTCTCAGAAAAGACAGCACTACGATTATTTTCCTGAATCCACATCACACCTTGACAGACACCTCAGCTTTAAAATAGTGCAAAAACAGTTTAGAAGAGAATAGAATTCATGATGAATATCTATTAGAAGTTTAAAAGCTGTAAGTTCTGGAGGAGAAATAGGATGGATCCCTCAATACTATGACTGATATAGTATATCACTTGGAATGGTATAGTAAGGCATTGGTAGATGGGGAAGAAAGTCTGCATTTCTTAGACAGAATGCTTTTATCCCAGGATATTCTTTTCTTCCTTACTCTTTTGGGTGGGAGAGTGCTATAACCTTTTCCACATGTGGACCAGGTGCTGTAGGGAAAAGAATTCTTGTTTTGTATGCTGACTAACTAACTCTCAATCTCAAAGTATAGTAAAGCAGAGTGAGTGGATGTGCATCTGTGGCTGATGTCATGCCACATATGATAGCATGTGAGCAGCTACTGCTCAGGGACATGCTGGCCATGTGAATTGCTTGCAATCCAGAGGGCACTACAGGATTATTCCCTGTAAGTCACTTGCCTGGAAGATTCAAACCAGGAAGTACAAAGATTGCAAGAAGTTAGGATACTCTGCAAGAAATAGTGGGCTCATATGGAAATATTCTTGCTGTGCTAGGGAGTCTGTTCCGATGGAAAGGAGGCAGCTTTCCCTCGACAGGAAACATCTCCCTGTCTGCTGTTTCACAATTGTTTGGGAAGATGAGGAAGGATGGTTTTACCCTTGTGACATCAGCTGGGATAGAATCTTACTAGTAAAACAGAGGTGAGAGGAAGTGGGATATGCATGGGTTGGGGAAGAGTGTCTGCTTGGATAGGAGTTTCCAGGTCTTTAAGTGCAGTTTTCCAGTGACTCAAGACTGACTTCAAGCACCAGAGCTGGAGTGCTGCTGAAGTGGTAGCACAGGCCTGTACACTGGAATCCCACTTGTTCCAAAGGAATGTGTCTCCTTGAGATCATTAGGAGTGGGAAGAAATGTGGATGCAAACACAGACCTGAAAGCACCATTCATTGTCTTACTGCTGTTGTGCCTAGACAAGACAAAGCTGCTGAGAAAGGTGGTCAGCAGCCAGAGCAAGATACCATGCCACATATTCTTCCAGGGTAAGACACACAATATTCCCAGCTGCCTGCTTGCTATTTTTCCTTTGTCATCATTACTCTGAAGCTCACAGCATGTATTTATTCATTGCCTACAAACACACTCTGTCTGTGAATCCTCAATTACTCACTGTAGTAATGATAATAGTAATAATAATAATAATAATAAAAGCTGAAACATGTTTCTCTGAAACACAGATATTTATCCCTGGCTAGGTAAGGGACTAATTAGTAACCACTCACTCTGGCTTTCTGCAAATTTAGCAACTTTTTTTTTTTTTTTGGCAGTACTATTAGGTTTGTTTTTCTACTCTCTTTCAAAATCTTTAGTTATGCAACTACTAGAGATGAAGAGGACTGTGGTTACCAACCTTTGTCCTCAATATATCTGCCTCCACATTATCAAAGTGCCCTTGTTCCATTTATCATCCCAAGTAACATTTACAATTTTCTACTTTGTGAATAAAAAGACAACCAAACAACTGATTTTGTCGTGTTTCTGTTTGAGATATTTTAGTTTTGCTGTCAGCTTTTACAAGTAAATTCAATCAAGGGTTCTTGAAAGAAAAGTGATTTCCTTGGAGAACAATATTTTTATTTTCTGGGGAAAAGGTAAATTTTTACACAAGAAAAATAATCCATGAAGAGCTTTTTGAGTAATTTTAATACACTATTTGTCAAAACAGAAGTTACAGTGACTGAGAAAGCAATGAAGAACACTTTGAATATAGCTGCCATGGTGATAATGTTGTAAGCACTTAGATTCAATCTGACATGACTAGGTAGAGAAATAGCTTTTTACTTTAATCAACATAGCAAAAAGGAAGTGAAGAAGTTATTGTTTTCTGATAGCCTTTGATTTAAGTAGATGTAATAAGACTCAGTGAAGGATAAAGAAAAATGCTTCACCTCCTGCCAGTGTGACATGTCTGTTACTAAATCAGACTGGGATGTGTCTTTTAGAAGAGAATATATATTAACATTTTTGATAATGATTCCATTATTGTTCTTTGCTTAATTACTGTAATTGTTTGATTTTTCCTCTGTAAGAGATACAAATTTTTGATCAGTGGAGCTTTCAGAGGCCAGACAAAGTAATGACCTGTCTGCAAAGTATGTTAGGGATTTCTTTCCATTCCATTGGCTTTAAATCAAGTGCTGTCATGGCTGAGAGCATAAAATTATTCTGTGCTTACCTTGAACTGCAAAATTGTCATGTTTTTAAAGCCAATGGCTGCAGCAAGAAATTGGGAAACACCTGTTTGTAAAAGCACTGAAGAGAAGTAGCCAGCCCCTTGCATGCTGGCACACAAAATGCTATTCCAAAATGAGGCATAAAATATCAGACATAGCTTTAAGCTTTCATCTCGAGAAATTTTGGACCTTTCCTTGGGCTGAAATACTGTTTTTGGCACTAACATGAAAACTGTCTTCATTGGTATAATAATTTACATTCTCAGTAATAAAAGCTGTAGCTATAGTAGTAAGGAGATTCTGCCTCCTTCTCCCCCTCTTGCCGCCCTTCATATTTGAATCATTAATTCCTTAGATTTTTTTTAGAGATTTCCTTCATCATTAAGGTCTTGAACCTCATCAGTGCTGTAGTGGCAACACTATTTTTGTTTTTTTTTTGTTTCTTCAAGGATGTGAAGTTTTAAATTCCCCTAAAACCACTGTCCCTTCATATGTATTTGTTAGTGGGAAATAGTCACTGTCCATTGTACTTTGATAAAATTGGCATCATTATTTGCGCTGCTTCTCTTTATCCTTTCCAAAAATCCATTCTTCTCTTACCTCTCAGCTTCTGTCTCTGAGGCTTTTATGCTGTTTTATTGAGTGGCCAACTTTTCTTCTGAAGGTGCAAAACAACTTAATAGTGATGGAACATTTCCTATTTATCTATCTGTCTGTCTATCTATCTATCTATCTATCTTCTATCTATCCTTTCCTTTATGACACAAGTTGGTTATCTAAATGCTGACAGCTCATCAAACACATTGGAACCTTCTGATAAAATTTTTAGGTGGCTATTGCTAATCTTCCTATTTTGTCCATGTGTACAAACAGCTCTATGAAATTTCATCCCATGTCAGAGATATGCAGAGAGTGCTGGCAGCTAAAAGAATATGTGGTTCAAGAATCAGTCAAGAGGAGACAAAATTGTGAGGTGATTAGTTAAATGTCAAAGAACCACCTACTATGTCTTTTCAGTTGTTTTCAGGGTATGTAGAGCTCACCCCCTGTAAATGAAGGCAAGAGAACTGGTCTCTGTAACAACCTCCTTTGAGAGACTTTCTTTGGATCAGATTCTGCGTGTCATGTGTTCCTCCAGCTCTTCCAATTTCCCCTACAGCACCACAGACACTTATAACCTTTCTGAGGGACCTACAGCCATGCTGGTGTAATAGCTCATTTCTTTATTAGGAAACTTGTGCAACGAGCTGAGAATTATAGTTGGGAAAGACATTTTTCCTAGAACAAAAGGGTACTGTACAACAGGCATGTGTATACAGATCCAAAGGTCATGGGCTGAAAAACTAAGGAGAGATTCAAGCAAGCTGTGCATCAGCATGAAAGACATGCAGTCCCTTGTCAATTGTTTCTCTTGTCCTCATGGGTTGTCAATTTATCATTTCCTCATGTCTTAAAAAAATGATCTACTGCTTCTCCCTGTTGTTTGCTGCTGCCTGCTTAGCCTTGGGCACGGGTACAATTGTGTTTCAAGTATATGTGATTGTGGTTTTGTTAACTTGTGAAATTGTCTATAAAAGATGCCAAGGATAATACACAAATTTATTTTAAGACAGCTGAGGACACACTGAATCTTGATCTATACTTGGAGCACATGCATATACATTTGAAATGTAGACAGCAAAAGGTGACCAGGGAACAGAGAGGAAGCAATGCTGCCTGAAGTGTGGGTACTGCCTTCCATTTATTATGGCTAATTTGTTCCCTTGGAAGTGTATGTTTGGAAGTATATTTCAAATATCTACTATTTACTCTCACCATTATGCTTTGCTACAGTAGTTTTCTCCTGAAGAGATGCTACTATTCCTTATGGAAGCTACTGTATGGGCTGTTAAATTCCACACAGTAAATCTACTGTTCTTGTTGTGTATCTTTGGTAAAAAGAAGAGTCAAGCCCCTCTGATATAAACAGAGACCAAAATCCCATAAAAAACCACACAATGTTCAGTCTTAATTACCAAGTATTAAAACAAATTGATTCACTCTGTTTATTGTAGGCATGGTTTTTCTACCTTTCACTTCTCTCTTGCAGGATAAGCCATGTTTGGGCTTTGACACATTTGTTTTCTTCCCTCCCTGGAATATGATCAGCTGTTCCTTACCTTCTCTTTCCTTAACTTCCTCCTCAGAAATAGAAGCTGGCTGCATTCTGGCCTCTGTTTCCAGACACAGTCTTATTTTGGCCAAATAATGATTCTTGTACTTTAATTTAATGTACTAATTCCATTAAAGAACATTTTTTTCAACTGTACCTGATGCGTGTGGAGGGGTGTGTGTGTGCGCTGACAGCAAAGACTTCCTAGCTTTTGGGATACTTTATGTACGGTGGTCAGGGTGGATGAAATGTTCTGTAGCTTTTCCTGTAATGCAGCTCAGACACTATTATTAGTCTGACCCACTTGGCTTTTTTGGAGGAAAACATGAGAGAGCTCCTGCCTGTTACAAGAACATGTCCTCCACATGGTCACAACATGTCCTTCCCACTTTTCAATGCATTCATTACTTTATCAGAGGATCTTCACTCCAGCTTATATAATTTTAATAAATTTAAATATTGCCATTCAAGAAAATACCCTGAGATAACTAGCCTAGGAGAGCAACTTTAAAATTCCCTCTTGCAACTAGTTAAAAAAAGGGGTGAGTGGGTCATGACAAAAGGTGTAGAAGATTTAGCAGCAAAGAATAAGTCTTGAAACTGTGATTTTTTAAAAACGATTTTTGTAATGCAGAAAAATGTCTCTACTGCTGATGCATAAAAGGGATTATAGTTAATGCAGGAAACAACAAACAGAGTATCTTTCAAAAGCCAAACAGTTCAAAAATCAGACTGAAATTCAGGTTATTCACAGATTGCCAGGTTTGAAGCAGGTATGTTAGAATTAAATCCTTTTTTTACCAATTACATACTGTTTTTAAACTTAGTTCATAATATTCTGTCATTAGTCCTTTCTCATTTCTTGTTTCTTGGCTATTGTGGATGCCACATTATCCTGGGTGCAGCGGTGGTTGACATTTTGCTCTTGATAATTGACATTATTTCTATTGCTAGAAAGCAGTGCCAAAACAACACAGTGGGTCTCTTTGCTTTTTTTTTTTCTCTTAAGCTACATTTGCTGACCACTCCTTTGCTCTGTGTCACCCATCCTGTAGGTCTGGCTGCCCTGCTTTGCTGCAGAGGTCTGTGCACTTAGAGATCTGGCTTCTCCTACCAATATCTCCTCTCAGAACCTGGAGGGACTGACACACAGCTGCATCGAATTCCTCTCATATGGAAAAAGCCTCTTCTCCCCAGTGCTATCCTAATTCATGGAGCTCTGTCCTGGGGACACAAACTCACAGACAAGGCAATCTGTATTTCAGTCTGTTGTGGAGAAGCTGGTAACTGGTCAAGTGCACAAACCAGGCCAAGGATACCTTTCCAGGATTTACTCAGCAGACCTAAGCAAATATATTTTTTGGAAGAGATTCACCGAAGGACAAAAAAGTGTGCCTCAGCTTGAAATCAATGTGATTAAAACTAGTCTGAAGTAAAACCACTTTCATTTTCATATTACTTCATCTGTGACCCAAAAACACTGATATGAAAGTATCATTAAGAGAACAGATGCATTTTTGAACTACCAAATGCTATTTCTGGCTCTTATTTTAGGTATTTGTTTCAAAACATGGCCAGTTGGAATGGCATACTCCTTAGGGGAAAGGCTTTTTCATTAATATATTCAGAAGGGCTGGAGGAGCAGACTAACTTAACGCAGAAGACCTTTTGCTTCCCCTCATTTCCTATCATGTTGTCTCAGGAGAACATTTGCCAAACCCTTAAACTGAAAGATTGTGCTTCTTCAAAGTTAGCTGCAGGGATTATGAGATGATTTAATGAAATTATCTTTGTTCTTTAGGGGAGAAATCCTCCATTGCAGGCTTAGTGTAATACAAGGAGTCATCTGAGCTTGTGTGTCTTTGCTTGCAAAGAAAACAGAAGCAGATAAGGGTCTTCCTCTTTCAGGCACCAAATTCCACTAAAATCCTTCAGTTTATTTAGTCCTCCTTTTTCACAGTACTGCCTTTCATTCAAACTTTCTGTTTCAAATATAAGAAGACAAACATTTGCATAGACCATTGAATGTATGTACAGCTATTGCATTAGGTAATTTTAGTCACATAAAAGCAAAATATTGCATTCATGCCTCAGTTGCTGGAAGGACAATCAGCTGAGGAAAGTGTACTGTAAGGTGTTTAGTTATAGAGTGTATGTAAAGCATATAATGCATGAGATATTTTTGAAACATCACCATCTGAAATTCAAATGACTGTGCAATATATTTTAAATTTTAAATGACCAGGTTATTTTTGAAATATCAGAAGCATCATGCTTAATCTGACTATAAGATGACTGACCTCCAGACATGATACATTTACAGGGACCTGGATCATTACAGAGAATTTTATGATGATGATTGAAGGAAGAAATGGAACATTTTTGAAAGGAAATGAAAAACAAATTAATAATTAAGCTGTAAAGCACAAACATCACCCCTGTTTGCATTATAAATTATTCAGAACCTGTTTTGAATTCCTTCCATGAGTTATGGTATCACTTTATTTACATATATCCAAAGAAATAAGACTTCAAGGTGTCTTTGATCTTAAATCAAACGGTTGTTATTGCATATCAGGAGAAAAAGCTGTGTTCTGGACATCTCTTTCCACTCATTTCAGCATTTCTGTTTGTCTGACCATGAATGTTACTTCTTTCATTTTTTACTTCTCTCGGCTCTACACGCTTCTTTCCAGCAATGCAAAGTGAATAAGTCCTCTCTACTCATTTCTTTCTTTCTGCTGCTTACTTCCATGCTGTGCTATCCACTCTTAGAAATTACTCTTTTCTCCCCTGCCCTTGTCTCTCCAAACCGGATCTTGACTTCAGTGGCAATGTTTCCAGCCTGGGAACCCAGGGATGCCTCTGTGTGATGAGCTTTCTTGTGCCCCTGAGCCACTCAGACAAAACCTTCAGTAAAGACCCCTCTGTGCAGAAAAAAGCTGAATAATTGATTTTTGCTCATTGAACACTGTTAATTAAAAGAATTATTATTCTCCATCAACTCTTTTCCTTGGGCCTGTTCCCAGGTTTTACTGCCCCTAGTGCCAGCTCCTCTAATGGGAAACGCTGCCAGTCTCAGCCCTTTATTAAGCAGCCCTTACTTGCAAGGCTGTGCTTCTTTGCCTGCTCACCCAGGAGCGAGAAGTTCCTTTTATCCTAATCCCCCCTCTTTCAAAGGCTCTGCTGTGATCAGAGAGGAAGCGAAGTGCAGATGAGAGCCCTGAAGCCTCCCTCCATCAGTTCCTCTCAGCTTGCCCTCTGACACAGGCTGCTCCATACTGGGATGAAGCCCTTTTTCCCCTCCCTTTTTTCTTCATTGAACAGGCTGGCAATTAAGACAGGTTTAGCTGTCACACGGGATGATATGATTACCCAAATTAGTTGGCAGTGGTTTCATTTCTCAAGTAAATGAAAATGTAAGGCTGTGGTCTGTGTGACTGAAATGGTGCATTAAGCAACTCTGTAGATCACTCTTTAAGATCCAAGAGAAAGCTCAAATGCATATTTAGAATGATGGATAATAATAATTAATTTTGAAAGTGAATAGCTGCTGGAGTCTCTGGACCGGGAAGTAGTTCTGAATTGGAAGACATCTACCCAAGACTTTCAATGCCACCAAACCCAGGGACCAAATTTAAATTGTCAGGGACAATTAGCCAGAAAAACCTATGTGATGGGATTTTAAAGGGGCTGAAGACAATTCTTGCTGATTTCAGAGGCTGCATTATACCTCATAGTGTTATTCTGACACCAAGACTTCCTGCAGGGCTAAATGCTCTTGTGATAACACAGACCCTCCTGAGAGGTTTCAGACACTGTCAAATGTTTAAACTGTTTAATTGCCTGACCTTGTAACCACCAGGTCAGAGTCAGGGCACTGCAAGGCCCATGGGACTCCTCTGGGCTCCATCAGGGCAATCTGTCTTTTTGTCCTGGAGACCCTTCTCTACAGCTAACTACAGCTGAAATGTCAATACAACTGCTCCCCCCAGGCCGTGTTCTCCATCTCCTCTGTCCTTGGTTATGTTGTCAGAGGGTGAGAAGCTGCCAATGGAGAAACTCCACTCATTTACAAATAGTTTTTGACTAACTGTGCCCTTGTCCAGATAGCTAATACAAAGTTTAGGGGTATCTGCTCAGGGACTGAAGTAGTAATAAATGGTAGTGTAAAGGTGCTGATGAAGCAATGGAATGGGGAGTAACAAACCCATCTCATAGTCTTATTGTAAAATACCCCACGATTCTCAAAAGAAATGAATAATTTTAGTTACTCACTAAGCATTTGTTCTCCAGATGGGTTATCCAGAGTAATATGACAGGTAATGGTCACCCATTAGACTATGTGTGACAGCTCAATAGCCTGATTTTGTCTTACAGATGTGAAGGGATTTGAGGATATAAGAAAACTGCTTTCAGTGGACATGAAACGTTTTTGTTTAGTGGTCACTCTCAGCTCTCCAGAATTGTACTTTAAATTGTCCTCTTTGAATTGGAGGCTTAGAACAGCACTGTGTCTTCTGAGAAATGACACTTCCAATAAAGCTGTATTAAAGTGCTCTTGAATGATAAGGACACAATGAGTAGCTCTCTGTTGAAATTACTTTGAGAGAATTAAAAAACCAGGCCCTACTTGGGTATAATTCTGTTTGAACAAATGTATCATTTGAAGAGTATAGTTCTGTTTGAAAAACTGAAATTTAGGCACCTATTTTTCTGAAAGTCATGTCCAGAACCATAATTCATTGAAACAAGATTTTTCTTACATAAATAAACTAGATCTAAACTATGTTTTCTCATCAATAAACTGTGTTTGTCTTGCTAATTAGGGAAAAAAAATCAAACTGCAAGTTTGTCTCTCACTGGCATACTGGCTCAGTGGAATTAATTCCCCTGAGTGCCTTTATTAGATTTGTTCACTTTATTCCTGAACATGAAGTTCAGTTCAAAACAACAAAAAGAGAAGAGGAGATTTTCTTCTTTGGTTTTGCTGTAAGTGACTGGGAAATGTTTTGTTGCCACAGGCATGTGAAGTTCTTTGGACCCTTCCAAATGAAACATTGATTGTGGTACTGCCTGTGATTTTCAAAGATCTGGATGTTCCTGTCAGGCTCATTATCTTCTGGTAGAATCTAAAATGAATTTTTTTTTTCTCCCAAAGCTAAGGTACAATTCTGCCTCTAAACATTTGAAATTTAAAGCTAGGCAGATGAAGGGAAATTCCAAAATCTGAGAAAAGTCTTCACTTTTACATGTTGATATATCAGAGGAGAATTTCAATAGTAACTTCAGCACAATGCAATGAAAGCTTCAAAAATTGTGGCTTAAAGAATCTATTCAAAAAGCAACATAGGTAAATATATGGGGACATTGGTATGTGAGACAGAGAAATGTGCTTGGATACTGGACAACTAAAACACAAGTTAAATTTATAGCAAATTAGGAGATAATGGGTAGAGATTTACCCATCTGCTAGCATGCAAGAAATGTAGGCAGACTGAAAAATCAAAATCTTTCTAAAAGCTCTTTTATTCAATTATAGTTTGTGTTCTTCCTGACTTTTTCTTCCCAGAAAGGAATTATTTTCAAAAGAATGCTCTATTTAATCATAAGTAGTGCAAACAAAACAAAAGTTTACATGTGTATTCTGAATTTTATATAGACTCCTTATGTAACCCCCAGGCTCAGCTTGAGATCTAATATTGTGGACACAGATTTCAGCTGCATTGCAAATGCACAGGATCATTTCTTACAAATTTACACCGTGAACATGGTAAATCCTGTTGTCTTTAACTCAAAAATGGATAAAAAAAAGCAGTTTTCATGATTTGCAACCTGTCTTGCAGCTGGTTGTCTGTGTATTCGACACAGAGTATAACAGTAAGAACCATCAAGTGTCTACACCAGTTTAAACACATAATCCTGAACTGTAAGTTTGGGTGTTGCTCAGGCAGAGATGGAAGAGATGATGGGGATATTGACTTGTGTGCATGCACAGATGAGTCCAGGTGGGCTACAGAGAGCAGGCACTTCATTTCTGGTAAGATGAGGTGGGAACAGATTCCAGACAGTGCCTGGACCTCATGGCAATCTGAGATTCAATGTAACTGCAGAAATATTTTTAAGTCAAAGAAAACAACGTGGGACAAAATCTAACAAAATCTAACTGTCTAGGTGCTGACTTCTTGTTTTAACAAGTTAGATGGAAAAAAACATCTGCTGTGTGTTTTGCAGAAAAATGGTGGCTGGAGGCTTGGGGATGCTGTTGGGAAGGGCAGTGGGATACTTTGGGGAAGAGTGGGCAGATGGGTTACTGGAGAACAGTTTGCTCTGCCCTTGAAGGAGGGCTCAGAGGAGCACGATCAAAGGTGTACCCAGGGGACAGATTTTGTTTGGTGAGGTGGAAGCCCAGGTCCTCACTGAGGAAAGTGCTGGCAGTGCAGGGCTGGGAGCTGGTCTCTGTCTCCTGGGGTCTGTGAGTGACCACTGCCTCTTTTCCTGTGCCTGGGGATGCTGCAAGGGGAGGTTGGCACTAGCCAATCCCTAAAACTTTTTTGTAGGTGAGGGCATTCAGATGAAGGAAGCTGGGCCTGACCACACTGCCAGGACAACCCTGACCTGCCTCTGGCTGGTGTGGTAGAAGAACAGAGTAGCTGGTGGCACCACCCAAGCTCTGCTGTAGCCATGACCTTGCTCATCCCCAGATTTCACCGAGCTACCTTTCCAAGCCCTAGATGCCAGCATCTCCATGAGAGGAGTCCCTATGCAAGGATCTTATATAGAATTTCTGTAATAGTTTTCACTGCTGAATTTTTGATTTTGATGTGAGTGTCTCTTGAATATTCCTCATTGTGGGGCGAAATCTTTGGTGTTTTCTTTAATGATTATTTTTCTGTATTTAGATATTATGAGGTATGAATAATTATATGGCATGAATAATTTGCATTTAAAATCATTGTGAGTATGAAGTTTTTGCATAAGTGGATTTAGAGCAGGCTTCCTTACAAGATGCAGTGTCTTCTGTCATGGTTGAGGCTATTTATCTGTCTTAATTATATCTGTTTAAAGAAACAAATGGAAAATAATGTTTTAGCTGGTAATTCATGCATTGCAGAGTTACTATAAGGGCTGCCTTAATCACAATTTTATGTCCAATATTTTTCTATCAGTTCATCATTTGTGAGCACAGAGCACTGCAGTACTATAGATGTTTTGTTTTGCCTTTTCTTTAATATTGTATGTGTTTTTCTTTTTTATCCCAAATCCTAACAGTAATTTCTTGCTGTGCATCTTTACATTTATTGTGCTTTTTGATGGAGATGAAAAAATTCTTATTAAAATAAAATGTGTGATTATATGTGAGCTCCCTTCTAAACTCACATTTTATAGATGAACCTTTTTTTACAATAAATTTTTGAAAAATGTTCATTTTAGTATCTCTTTTCTAATTTATTTTCTTAGTTCTGCAGAGGTATTCAGGTTTATTGTCCCTTATTCAACCCAAGATAAACTGAATTTGTGTGGTTTGTCCATATGCTATTATCTTGAAATTCTCTTACTACTACTCTTTGGCATAGCTGAAGGTCATCCTTGAATTATTGTGAGGTTAATTCCTCACCATATACTCTGGATGGCTTCGGGCTGTTTTGCTGCTGAAGGCCATCCTGCTTTAAAGTTTTGCGAGTTCTGTATTATTTTGGCAGGAACAATTCAAAACTTTCTCACAAGGGTTTCTAAATTACAACCTGTTTTGTAGCATCCTTCCAGACTGGCTAGCTGCTTCCTTACCCAGGTGGCTGACTTCCTTGGAAGTGTTTGAATTTTATCTCTGATATTATGTCTTTTGAATTCTTTGTTGTATCATGTCATGGTTGAATCCAGGTGCTTTTACTGTCTGTGGAGCTTATTATTTTATTGAAGAGAACTGGCACTGACAAGTTCAGAAGTTCCCTTTCCTAGTCAAGACCTGGCTTAGGGGTTTAAAAATTCAAAACCCCTTTGCTGGCATGACAGCTTTATATAGGAAATAACTCTTCAGTGACTAAAAATAGCTTTTAAATCAAAATATCCTATTCTTTTGGACTTACACTCAAAATGTTGCTTTTGAAACTTAGAGATCATTAATGGCACGATTTTAAGGAGATTAGATGTTAAGGAAGAGTCTTGAGATCACTTTTTCAAAAAAATTACATGCTCATGTTTTCTACTTAACCATATAATTTTATACAAATGCATGGTTTAGAAAAATATGTTCACTTCATTGCAATTTAAACAACAGAATTGTATAGTTGTATATACATTGAATTGAAATTATTGATACAAAATATCTGGGGTAATACAACATGATGCAGATTTTAGTTTGGATTTTTTATGAAATTATAAAAGATAATTAAAACATTTGTTTAATTTTTTTATCTTGCATGAAAATTATCAGCAGAGTTAGCTTTGTTTGGAGGTCTGGGTGAAAAAGATTTGGGTGCTTACTTATCTTTTATTTATTCTCTGAAAAATCACTGCAGTATCTATAAGCATAGTGTTGCTTTGGGTGTAATTGTTGGTATTTTTAGCTCTCCACACTGTTGTTGCACAGCACCCCACAAATACTTCTATAGTTTTCATTTTTGACAAAGTGTTCACCAGTTGCAGTTTGACCTGGAACAGTAGAACATCTTCCTAAATGTACTCCGCAACTCTGGGCTTCGGAATGCAAAAATCATAGGGTTGATGATAGCATTGCACATTATGAGTGTCCCATTCACATGGAAAATGGACATGTAGCAGGCACAGTAAGGGTTGTGTGGGCAAAACCTTGCTAAGAGGATGTGAAGAACAAAGGGGGCCCAACAGCAAAGGAAAACTCCAAGAAAAATCGTCAGGGTGATGGCGCCTTTCATGTTGGTTCTGTGATGGACCGTGCTGCTGGGCAGTGAGGCGATCTTCCTGGCGTGAGATCGAGCCAGGAGGAACATGTGCACATAGAGGCAGAGTATGAAAAACATCATCAAAGGGAACAGGATGGTGAAGGGAATGACTGTGGCTGCCTCGTAGGAGAAGAGGGCAATGGCAATGCTGCTGCCGGCGCAGAATGCCCAGATGATTGCCAGGATCACCAAGGCCCTCCTCAGCGTCATGATGTTGTGGTAGCGCAAAGCATAGAAGATGGTGATGTACCTGTCTGCTGCAATAGCTAGCAGGCTGAAAATAGACCCCAGCAAAGACAGAATGAACATGGAATCCATGGCATCATCCAGTTTTTTCTCAAAGTCTCCATGACGGGTCAGGTATCCCATTTTGCACAAGATGATAAAGATATTCTCCAGAGTTTTGTACAAACTGCCTAACATGTCTGAAATGGCTAAACTGCAGATGAAGAAGTACATGGGCAAGTGTAAATTCTTATTTCTAACAACAGCAATGAGGATAAGTAGATTTTCCAGTATCCCTGCGGCAGCAACAGTGAAAAATACTTCTTCTGGCACCACAACCAGGGTGCAGTCAGTGATATTTAACGAAAAATCACTTATGTTTTCGAGGGGTGGAATGCTTGTCTGCCCTGGGTGTTTGATTAAGTTGGAAGGTCTCTCAGTGCTCATTCTTTTGGGTTGCTTCTTTTTCAGGTTTGGCTTTATTCTGAAGCTGACCAGTCAATCAGACCATTCTTCGTGTGAGCAAGGCTCTCTCCTTCATCTTGAGCAGTTTTAAGTCTTAGCTAAAATGTTTGGAATTTATCCTACAATAAAACAGTAGAAACATAAATATAAGAAGAAACTGACCACACACATGAGGCAAAAATAGACAATTAAAGTATCACCTATTGCAGTTTAAAGCACATGTATAATCACCATAGAGAGAAACAATTGAAGGAAATAAGAGCTGTTCAAGGCTTCACTGAACCTTAGAGAAAATCAAAGTGTAAATTCTCTTTTAGATTCAAAGTAATTTAAAAAAAGTGTAATTTTCTTTATTAATGTGCATCCCACATTTACTGAACCTAATCTGACAGACTTCAAGAGTTTGGCAATCTTTACTGGTCCAGCTGTTAGCTTTGAGAAAGCCTGACAGTTCTCACAAGTTTTTTCGTATTATTAGGCAAAAAACCCCCGAATGTCAAGGTAAATTCTTATTCAGGACAATAACGTGCTTACCTCCACACTGTTGATGGCGCAATGAAACACCCTCAATTTAGATGTGAACGTTTGTAAATATTGATGCATTTAGAGGCATGTTAGATACTAGTGAGAGGCTTCTTTCTCATTCAGATTGAAACCGTCTTTTGATTCCATTAATGTATTTCTAAGATCCAAAGTATAACCTTTTCTTGTCTGTATTTTACAACTATCTAAACCCCCAAATATTATTTCGGCATCTAGATGTGTTTTCCTTTCTCCATAATGATCCTCATCTAAGCTCCATCCAAGCATATAGGAGTCTTTCTAAAGGAAGAGACTTTTTTACTCTTTTTATTAATGTATAAATTCATATAATATTAATTTAGTTTGGATATGACCCATAAATGGTAAGATAGAGATTTTCTTGTCATCTTCATAGTCAATCTTGGGAAACACAGATGCAGTTTTGGCATTTAGGAAGTCCCTTTCTTTAAATATGTATTTTCACTGAAAGGGTTGTCAAGCACTAAAATTTCTAAAATTTCATTATTCCCTCTCTGTTTTTAAGTTTAAACCAGCTTTCTTTGACACTTTCATATCAGTAAACCTTGAAATTCCTTTGGACATTTGTTCATAATCAGAGTTGCTGAATATTATAGTACACAGTTACTGGGAGAAGTCAAAAAATTTAATTATTTTGTATACAAACAAGACTTGGAGCACCAGCCATCACAAATTTGATGAAACAAGACCACTTAAGAGAAAACATTCAGGAGATTACCCATACATATCTGAAAACACAGGCTGTATAGTGGACCAAATGAAGTATACTGCACTGCAGCATGCATGGACATTCCCAGAGATAATTAGCCCAGCTGTCAATATGTGGTGGAAGGAGTTACTAACAAAAGCAAGAAACTTGACAGTGTCTTGGTAATGATATGTTTTTCCTATTCTCACCTAGAGCTACTGTCACAGTTAAGTTTAATGATTTCTAATCTAGCACTGGGTTAACAATTTTCATTCTTTATAGGAAGTCACCACAGACACTTCAGACAAAACTTCATTTCAATAGGATTTAAACAGGAGAATCAGCTGGCAAACATGTTTATTAAGTTGCTGTTTCCTCAAAACTGTTTTTCAAGAATGCTCCTTTGCTGATACAGTTGCATTGCTGAAATAATCTACTTGAAAAACATGAAGTTTCCTTTACTGAAAATACATAATATTATGAATGGCATGGCATATTACATCTGCGGCTTATAATTTTACCCTAACTTTGTAATAAGCTAAGAGGAGAGAATTTATAAGGGCCTTGGTGCATTTACAGTAAACTGAATAATTACATCACTTAATGTAGTTTTCCAACAGTTCATAGAAAGCCAGAAAAAGACCATCTTGTTTCAAAGATTCTCATTTCATCTGTATACCTGGCTATTGCACTCTATTCTATTAGGGTTCCATCAAACATTTTGTGAATTATCTCCTTTTCTGATGCTTCAGTGAGGTGCACAGTAATATTTCCATCTCAGATATCCCAGACAGAAATATCTGTGTATGCAGTGTTTTACATGAATCATAAATCCAGTGCTTGATCTGCACAACAAACATTATATCACACAACTGCAATAAATTCCACAGTTACAGGATTCTTTTCACTGCTACTGATCTACCAGGTAGGGTGCATTAAGTAGTTTATTGGTTCTAAGGAGTGTAGGGACAGGCAGACCACACATGGGAGGTAAAGCTTTGTGAACATGGTGAGTAACATCAGAAAAATGACTGTGGACCCCCAGCACCAAGAATCCCAGGGTGAAGAAGGACCAACAGTACTCCACTGGATCCATGGGTGGTGACTTCTTCTTCTTGATCACTCTCTTTCATCCCTCCTCATCCCTTTCTACTTCTTTCTATCTCTCTACCTCATACATGCTGCTAAATAAAATCTTAGTACAGTAATTTCACGATTATAAGCCGCACCTGAATATAAGCCGCACTT
>VRYO01001463.1:53033705-53074503 GCA_009812075.1 Sialia sialis
TAGCTTTTCCAGGAGTACCAGGTATGTAAGAAGGAAACAATCACTCAAAAAACATGGATGTAGAGGCTTAGCTTTTAAAGCTGTAAAGCAAGAAGATTGGCAACCTTTTTCTCCCTTTTTTTTTTTGTCTTTAGAGGGCAGGCAATGGCTTTCACAGGGACAAGAAGGACTGGACCCATTATATGCAGGTGAGTTATAAGGACAGGATGCAGGATGATCCCTGTGTGTGCTAATGGGAATTTTTTTTTGTCTGTCAGCCTGGCTTAACTCTGAACAAGCAAGTGATAAAACACATCTAGCCTCATCCTGCCTTGCCCTGCACATAGTATAGTTCTTTACAGTCATTAGAAGTAACTGTGTCAGAGGAATCACTCTAAAAAATACAGATTCCTAAGGGCCCTGTCAGCTTCTCTACTTCCCATATCTTTTCTGTCTGTCTCAGAGTACTGGAAATATCTCACTCACTTCTAGATTGACCATGCTTAAGGCCTGTACAAAAAAACCCCAAACAGAAACCTGCCTGTTTGAGGAACAGTACCAGATCATAAGTGAAACATATTCAGCTGTAATTGTTAAACTCCTGAAGGAAAAAAATTCCTCAAAAGACCTCGATTTTAAATCTGTCACTATTTATTAAGCAGACCCAAATGGTGCAGGAAGCATCCAAGAAAGTTGCTTAAATTTAGTGGCAGCACAGTTCTTTGATATTGTATAAGTATTGTTCCTTTATTTGGGAATCCCCATGAAAGCATTGGTATATCCCACCAGTAAAGGGGACAGTAAAAAAGGTGCACATTTGATAACTTTCTTTCATATAAAACTAAGAAAGTCTGTATTTTAAAATAGGCATTATATGTTAAAACTTTGTTCAGCAGACACTGAACAGAAGAGTGGCTGTGAGAGCAAAAGAGTAACAGCATTAATTTCAATCCTTCAGAAATCAGAATTTTTCACTTCTGAATGTGAAATGTCTCAGTTGCTTGCATTGAGTTGGAACAGAAAGATCTCTTTCCAGGAAAGGTCTTTCAGAAACACAAGTATCTCCCATGTATTTAATATGAAAAACCAATTTATACCAGAATACAGTACTGGTGGCTTTGATAGAATCCTTTTCCTTCAAAGTACTTTTTATCTTTTTTCCTTTTGTTTTATAAAATTACAATGTAGGTAAAACAATATCAAATAAGGGTATGTGAAAACAGTGAGGAAAATTTGAGGTGCTATGATACCTAGATCTTCACCAGAGAATCTCTTGAAATTTTATTAACAACTGCAATTAATATCCATGCTGTATAAGTAATTTATTCTTTTGCTTTGATCTCCCTCTAGTGTTCAAGAAAATAGCGTTAGTCAGGTATGAATGACTGATTAGAGCTATTCTGATTCTTCACTAGTGGACATTACATAACATTGTGTTTCCTAATCTCAAGTTCATAAACTGTTGTCAGACCTAGATAAACCTTTTTTTGTATAAGGGTGTTCACTGCCATGAGTCTTGGTGATTTACTGCACCACGACTGTGAATGTACGTCCCATATGATTTCAGTGTCACTACTTTCTTAGAAATGACTTTATGTTGATAAAGATGGCACGTTTTGAAGAAAAGAGTAAGTAAGCAAAAAGGGAAGCATATATGTATACAAGCTAAATACATTAAAAAATATCTCTGTATCTAAAGCTGTACATATACCAATTGGGTTAACTATTAGCAAAATTTCACTTGCGTGATTAAAACTGACTTTTAAAAATAATTTCTAGAGTAAAATGAAGGTGCAAATCATACTTGTTGACATTTTAAATGTAAGACGTGTGTATATGTTGAAGAGACTTCTTTTTTCCTGACTTTGAAAACTGCATAAAAACATTTTCTGACCAAATGATAAAGTGAACAGACTGGAGATCTTGAAAAGATTACAGCTGAAAAAATTTTAAAGGTTTGGTTTACTTCTTATGGATGCTTCTTTTTCTTTTTCCCTTAAGATCAGCACCAAATTAGCACAATTATGTGTTTGTTTCATGAATAAGGAAAAATCACCAAAGATTTTCTTGTTCATATTTAAGGTTAGGTATACTCACTATACCATGATCTTGTCACAAAAAAAAAAAAACAAACCAAAAAAAAACAGCTTCATGCAAAACAAGCATAGCTCTGGATGTTTCAGCAAATATAGTAGAAGCTGGAAAAGTAAAAAGGATTAAAAAAAGATGGACTGAGTTCTTAATATCCTTAACAAAATAGATTTTTTGTAGCAGAGAGGAAAAAGGAATTATTTAGGATGTTTATGAATGAAATGGCAAAAACCATTAAAATGGCAGAGAGAAAAAGAAATGAATGCTGAAAACCCAGGATGCATTTTCTAATGGTTTAACTCCTTGTGGCAGTATCATTTTTCACATACAGTTTCTGAGACTGTAAGCAATGCTGCTAGCTGAAGTACCTGGAACTAAAAAAAGCTGCATAAAATGCTGGAGGTTATGTAAAGACTCTTGTTTTGTCATAAGGCATAAACACAGAATGTCCACAAAGTCATTAGTGAACTTTATTTCACAAAGTCCTTAGGGAAATAATCTTCTTCATAGCAAGTGTGGACAATTTTTTGAAAATGACTAACCTATAGAGATTAAAACTAGGACCTGTACAAAATTGAGGGCTGTAAATGCTTGAGTGCACTTTTGACTGGTGTTTTGCTTCCTTTTTCAGTAGTTACACTTTAAAGCAGCCTTCTCACCAGTGTAGAAAACACACTGTGCCCTGGGTAGGGAAACTTCTGCAAGTCATTTAATACACAGCCACAGGGGAAGGGAATGAAATTGCAGTGAAGGTTTCCCCTGTCTTTGCTGCTGGACAGTACATGTGATCATGAGAGCTATTTTTTCCTGAAATGTGGAGCCTCACTCTCTGCAAAGCTTCTGTCACTTTGTCAAGTTGAGACACATAAAGAAATACCACTGTTGTGATACACTAAGAAATACAATTATTAGTCAGTTGTAATTTTTACCAACATCATCTACCTAAAGAAAAAGAAACAAAAACAAAAGACCAAACCAAACCAAGTTTGCTATGCCTGATGCAGGTAATTGCTTTGTAAGTGATGTACTTATAACCTTTGGTCACATCCTTCACCCTCGGATCAGTCTCAAGCCATTGGAGTGACTTGGTGACAAGCTAGAGTGATCAATGGCTACTAAATATGTTTCTTTGTTAAGATTGTAGTGGAAAGATTCATATTTCTTTGAAACACTAGTTATTGTGCCCCAGACTTTTTAGTTAGCTTTTATTACACTATTCTTTCCTATTTGTTTACAGAATAAATTAATTTTAAGGTTATAAAGCTGTGAATTTCTACAAAGAATGAAAAATTATCTTGGACTTGAACACAGGGCAAATAGTTTTTTGGGAGCTTTGTAAAATCAATCAAGAGGCCTCCAAGTGACATTTTTGGAGGCCATTGCTCTGTTCTTAAGCTTGCCAGTAAATCACTGTTTGCCATTAATAATGTCATCACAAAAATGTTACCAACAAGCATGAAGGAAATCTCCTTTACAAAAAGCCTTACCATTTTTTTTGGAAAAAGAAGTCCTGTGTTTCTGCTCTAAAAAAAAAGTGAAGCACTCCTAGCTGCTCTTTTAGGAGCCACCCATCTTTTCCTCTGGCTGTGTTTGCTCCAGTAGTTGCAAACAAAATAATAGTCAAAGTAGATGGTATCAGTAGAGTAATATTTAATTTCTTTAAATGACACAAAATAAGGGTGTGGATTTAAAACATGTAGCCTGCTGTTCAAGCACATTGTCCTATGGTATGTTTCATTGGAGAAAAACCACACATCAAAAATACATCATCTTTCCCGAGAGCTACTTAAAAATGCCATTGTGCTTTTTGTCTTGCCACTTAATGAATATATTTACATCCATTTATGCTAAAAAGTAAAAGTAATGAAAAGACGATGATGAAAAAATTAATACAATTGATGGTTATTTACTCTGGGAAGCTTGTAGAATGGGGGCAGGGTGAAGAAAATACCTCTTTTGGATTTGTCTTTTCAGAGCCTTCTTCATTCCATATGCCTGGGAGGGAGAATGAGCAGGAAAGCAAGTGTAAAAGGACTCAAATCTAAATTCTCCAAGCCTGTAAAAATCTACTTGCGTTAGTAGTGGCCACATAAAGCTTTAGTCTGGTTACATGTTGGCATTCAGTGCTACCATGGCTTCTGCTGTAGGTGGAAGTAGACAAAATCTCATTGCAAAAGGTGTGCTGTCATCCAAAGCCACCTCTGGAGAGGTGTGGGAGATTCATGAAGATACCTTAGATTAGGTAATTTTAGCTTGCCTTTCCCATGCACTAGCATGTGAAACCTCTATGACAATGATGCTGTGGCAGAACAGGTATTTCCACTTCTGCACAGGTGTCATGGAATTACACGTATCTATAGGGTATATGTGTGTCTATATGTATGTATGTGTGCATGTGGTGAAATTTGGCTTCTGCTGCGGGCCTGAAATAGTTAACAGGGAAAGTAGAAGGACAAATAATTGGCTCAGGTATCTGCAACAACATGTGTTAAGCAGAGACATTTGCTCTGCCCTCATTTGTGGTTATCTGCTTCAAGACAGATACTGCTGCTGTTCTCTGCCTTCCTCTCGTGTGCTGCAGACTGACACAGGATTAAGTATCTAAAGGTATTGGCAATTAGAGTGCAGCAAACCACACAGTCTTCTGAGAAATCTGTAACTGTCAGAGAGATCGATGGAATTATTCAATACTTGCACTTGAGCAAGTAAGAACAGAATTTGGTCTCCCTGAACAGAGGGAATACAACAAAATCGTACCCGGTAGATGTAGCCCTCCTTAGATATTTCCCAGTCCAGACCCAACAGAATACCCATTGATGACCAGCTAGAAAGTCTTTAGGGATGTGTGGCCTCTGGGTGATGCAATGAAAAAAAGAAACAAACAGCTGAAGCAGGAAAAACAGTATACAAAAGATAAGAAATATTTCAATTGAAGTTTTCCTACTATCTAACTTCTTCCATTGGTTAAGAGGATAATCTTATTCAGTCTTCATACAAGTGGCATAAAACCACTTCCAAAGTTTTGCTTTAAAGAAGAATGATTGTAAGATGAAAGATTTTAGGGAACATTAGGAAATATGGCACTTCATTCCACAATAACTTTGCATATTTCACTAATTTCTCCAAGGAGGCTTTCTGACATTAGATGTATTTAGTAAACCTTCACTTACCTGCTAGCGAAATCACTTGTGAGTCTGTTTGCTGGTAGTTCTGAGAGCAAGATTGTTTATAAAGGAAAGGAAGCCAACACAGTCTTTGCGTAAGGGAAAGATTGGAACATCTAAATCAAAGAGGATGTCAGTTGTTTCATTGGCATAACCTTGAATTAGGGTCTCTTGAAAATAAATCATCCACCGTGTCTTGAAACACTTACAAGAGAAAACCAAAAACCAAAAAAAACCTCTGCCCAATCAAAGGGAAAATATTCTGTTTCAGATGGATCGTCTTTTCAGCTGCTCCTCTTTATAACCTCCCTTTCTAATATTTGGAAGAAGGAGTGTGTAAATCACAAAAAGATCATGGCTACATTATAAATAGTATTTAAGCACTCAGGTAGATGGTTGAGATGCTGTGTTTATTGCCATCAAGATAATTGTCACTGTCTTTGTTTTTAATGTATCATCTCTACCAAAGACACAACTGGTGGTTGAACTGGGAAGTTAACAAGGTAGAGGGAACTCAGCAGCATCAAAATACAACTGTACTAGTCTGAATAAATATAAGTGATCATTATGAAGATATGTCATTCAGGTCATGAAGGTAAAAAAACATACTGAGCTTTAACAATATTCTGTGAAGATGTGATCAGCCCTATTGCTGAAACAAATTGGAAGAATAGCATAAGTGAGTTGCCCTAGGGGAAGACTTCACGTTTGGATCTATTAAATAACAATTAAACTTCAATGCCCAAAAGAAGAATTATTCTCCTAACAGTATAAACTGAGAAAATTTGTTTGCTTCCAGGCTACCAAAGAAAAATTTAAGTCTACTTCAGAAAGGATGAATTCAGGCTCAGGAAATGAGAATTTAGTTCATCTGTGTGCAGCAGGATTGGTAAAAACATAAAACTCTAGCAATTAGCAGCTTGACAGCTTCAGTGAGAGTTGTTTGGATCCCTGGAACATGATTGGAGGAGGAAAAGCTTAGCAACACATAAGAAGGGAGGGGATCTGAAAAAAGAAAAAATCTTCATATGTGCAAGGTATATTCATCATCTTTAGGGGTCCTTCAGATTATCAAGGAGGAAAAAAGTGTCTCACTCTTACTCTTCATCCTCATTTGTACACAAGTTTGCTTTTAACTTCCTTTTCTTTAGACCAGTTTGCTGAGTGCCACTGCGATACACAGAAATAACTATAGTAATTTCATACCTATAAGGCGCACCAACATATAAGACGCACTTTTCTTTTCTTTTTATTTTATTTTATTTCTTTTTTAAGTGGGGATCTGTGCACAACAAAGTAACGAATTACTAACAGAATACTGTCAAGTGCTCAATTTACAAACAGTTTTCACAGATCAGCATAGCCTTTAAACGCAGCCCCAAGTGCCCCTCCTGTGCCGCAGGCCCCGGCACTCCTGCCCTCAGCGCTGGCTGCCATGGCTGGCAGCGTGGTGGCGGGGGCGGGCTGCGCTGTGTGGCAGAGGGGTAAGGATGCCTGTGCTGTGCTGCGTGGCGGCGGTGGGGCTGGCCACATGGCTTGCACTTCCGAGTTGGCAAATTTCCCAACTTTGTCCACATATAAGGGACAGCGGATTATAAGGCGCACTTCCGGGTTTGGATCAAATCTTCAGTCAAAAAGGTACGCCTTATATGCGTGAAATGAATAGAAATAGAATAAAGACAAGAAGACAGCTGGTGTCACGGGAGAGCAGAACATTTGTTCACTATTTTTTTTACCTGCATTGTGCAGCATTTGAATAACCTCCTTCAAATATAACTGGGTATGGTCCTTGCAGGAGCAAGCTTCAGAAGTACTCAAGTTCAGGCAGAACTCACCTTATGAATTCAGGTTCTTTGCACTGCTTTGTCCATGAAGACACTCATTAGGTGCCTCAAAAGTTGTGAAGGCCTTCACTGCTCATGCTGTGAATTTCTGTTCTACACTAAGAGTGCAATTTGCAGCCTAACAAGATGCTGTATGCACAGAAAATTCTGTACCATGAGCTGTGATAAATAGTTAATACAGAAAAGTCCATAGATTCAGGCTTGCATTTTATTTTGGTTACAGAGAAAATAAACCCACTGGAGGCACAGATAGTGCTTCATTCAGCCTTAGGCAACAAGTAAGTTTGGAAGAAGTCTGAATTGAGAATGAAGTGTCAGAACTCACAACAACAATGTTTATTCAGAGCAGTTGTGGATGCCCCATCATTTAAAGTGTTCAAGGCCAGGCTGGATGGGGCTCTGAGCAAACTTGTCTAGAGGAAGGTCCTTGCCCATGGCAAGGACTAGATGATCTTTAAGGTCCCCTCCAACCCAAACTGCTCTGTGATTCTACCTAAAATAAAGACATTAGCTTGACACTCCAGTACATCCCTACTAGCATATCAAACAGCTCTGCTCAGGGATGGTGTGGGTGCCACTCCAACCAGCCCAACAAAGCTGGGTCTGTGAGAATGTGAGGGACAGCATCGTGCCCTCAAGTTCCACCTGCAGCTCCCAGAGCTCTCAGCCTCCAGGATCACATTGAGTGCAAAGCTGGAGCAGCAGGAGAGCTTGGGATGCATTTCCTATCCTTTTGACCTGGCCATAGTGGCTCTCTGCTGCTCAGCAGAGGTGAGATGCTACAGATAAATGCACTGTGAATGCTTGAGGAGGCACAGCCATAAGGGATAGAAAGGGTAGTATTTATCAGAGTTTTATTCTGAAAGGTGCTAGAAAAGGAATCAGAGGTCAGAAATAAATTAAAATGCTGCTTGACCACCTACCTAAGCATAAATCACTGCAATTCTAGGTAGATCAGTTTCTCTAATGTTAATTCTTGAATTTTCTGTTTTGTTTTGTGAATGGAAGGTTTGTAAATAGGGAAGGATATCTTAGAAAGAACCCAAGAATTATTCAATTTTTTTTACTATGTAATATTCAAAAAATATGTACTACAATGAATTACTTTGAAAAAGCAGCTAGAATTGCATGTCATAAATTAATAATGAAACCCCATTAGCACACTGCATAAAATTTATTATTTCTGTTATTGAGCCATTAAATCAGTATATTATTTTAGTTTTAATGTTGAAAATGCAAAATAATTAGAGAATGACCTTATCACCCAATGTTACAATGTTACAATGATTTTTCCAGTTCTGTGCTTAAAAAAAACCTATAGCCAATTTAACACTCATATTGCATGTGTTTTCATCCCACTGTGTTTCTATTTGAAAGAGCACTCTGGGAAATAAACAGTATTTTCACAACATGTGAAGAGAGTAAGAGATCTAGAAATTGTAGCAGTAAAGAGCTGTATAAATAGTCCAGACTTTCAAGAAGGAGACAGGATCAGTAGTGTTAGAAGAAGAATGAGTGATAAATGTGACCTCAGAAGGGTCAAGAAAAACACAAATACTATTTCCACAATATGTACTTTTTTCCATCTAGTATGAGGGAATACATCACCTGTAGTTCACTAGCTGTATTAAATACATAGCAAAAATCTCAGATTCTGTAGCCATGACCTTTAACAAAACAAGTAAGCATGGATTTAGCCTGCCATTTGATTCTTGTTACACAGTAGATCAGTTAGGCCAGACTTTTATTCCATGCAATTTTCAACATGCTGTGCAAACTTGGAACTTTGCAGAAAAGGCAGCTATTAGGCTAGTCTGTCATCAGAAAGCAAACAATGATCTTTTGGGGACAGATGGCTAGAGAAAACATTAGCAGGAGAAGAGGTTTTTCTTAAACAGAAGGCATTCTAATTGTATATTGGTAAATAAAAAATATGTAAGCATTTGCAATTTTATAACTAGTAATCCAGTATTTGCACAAAGATGCCACCAATTATATTTTTTAAGTGACTTTCAGTATGAAAGCAAAGCAAGTTTTAGGGAATTTCTGGAGGTACACTGATAAAGAATTAATCCCCGAGGCAGTGCCATATGGTCAAACAGAGCTCCAAGAAGAAAGGATTCAGCCAATTTTTCAGATGTTTTATCGTGCACATTGAAATATAGCAAATGTAAAACATGGGATTAGAATGCCAGCAGAGATTTTTTAATGAATCCGGGCTTTTGGGTCAATTTTTCTAAAAGGAATTTTCTATGAAATTTTGTTAACTCCTACAATACAGTCAAGGAGTGTATTAAACTCAGTACATGTGGGGTTGTGTGGTCCACATAAATATTAACATTTCTTATTTAAAAACTTTTGGATTTGCTATTTTTGTCTTGTGCTATTGCAAGTGCTTTAGGTATAATGTTGCTATTCAATTCAACATGAAAGATTAGTTAGGTTTTAAAAGGAAAAGCTGGAATTGCTTTTGCCCTGGGAGATGATTTTCACGCACATAGTGTAGTGGTCAGGCTCTGCTCAGATTCTGGTAGTCAAGGTGACCAAAACATTTTCCATAGATGGAAAACATTTTCCATTCAGCCAATAGTTTGTCAGGAGAATTTAGTAATCTCATAAAAAACTTCATTAATTTCTTTAAAAGGGTGAATGAGAACAGCTAAAAGAAATACATGGTTTTTAAAGAATGATTTGCTTTCTAGTATAATTTTCCTTTTTTGTTTTCCCTGTTTTCTCTTTATGGACCTTTTGGAGGAAAATATAACCTAGATAAGACATTTATTAATTTGATTTCCCACTGTCAAAATTAGTACTTAATTATTTTCACTTTCAAAAAGCAAATACTGTGATGCTTCTCAATTCAGAATTTTTTTATTAAGAACTTTATTTTTATGATTATCTCTCATTTATTTAAGTTCCTGATATTTTTTTAAATTTTTCTCACAAATTTTACTTTTGAAGAACTAACAACAAAAATAATTTCTCTTAATGTTGTTTTAAGTGAAAGCTATTGTAATTAGTAAAATTGTCTTCAAAAAATAAACATATACAGTAATTTCATAACTATAAGGTGCACTGGACTATAAGGCGCACTTCCTGGTTCTGATCAAAATTTTAGTCAAAAGGGTGCACCTTATAGTTGTGAAATTATTGTACTTTATTTTTCATTGCACTAAATGACAACATTTACCTGCAGATTTGGGTCATTACACTTGTTAAAAAGTATCTGTACATATTGTAAAACACTTGAAGGCATTCAGTTTTGCATGAACTTAAAACCAATGAACCCTTCAGGACAGATATAAATTCACTTTTCTGGAAAGGTCTAGTCTTTCAGCATTCAGGAGGAGCCAATGCCTTAGAAGGGAAATATCCAGAACTTTGCCTTCTCCTCTTCCAGAGCATCCCACAAGGCAGGAGAGCTTCCTTCTCCTTGTAACCTGGTTTATGACAAGCATTGCTAACGGCAGACTCTGTGCACACTATCAGGCAGCTTTGGATCCGAAGCTCAGATGCCTTGGAATTAATTTCTTCTCTGACCCTTCCCTAGCTGATGGGGAAGATGTTTATTGACTAATTGCAAACCATGGCATCATCTTAAAGACAGCAAAATGAAATTTCATGTAAAGTGTTGTCTCTTGACTGTGATTTCTAGTTAGCTATTAACAAGCAAATATTCAATGTTTCATTAGTGCAGTAAATTTTTTAAAATAGCTCATAAACTTCACAAGAATTTGCATAGCAAAACAAAATGCAACATGAGATTTTTTTATTTGAAATTTAATATTATATTTGACTTTTTATTTCCCACTTAAATTGAATCTCTGAAGAAATCTGAATTTCTAAATAAAGTTTTACAAATTTGTGCATGCTCTCTAGGTAAAAGAAGAAACACTAATGCATTTTGCACTAATTAAAATTAGAGTAATTTCACGATTATAAGCCACACCTGAATATAAACCACACTCCCAGGTAGCTGAGAAGACCACGGGATTTGTCCATATATAAGCCGCACCCGAATATAAGCCGAGCTCTTTTTTTTTTTTAAAATCCGTGTGGCAGAGGGGGCGGGGCGCTCCGGCCTGCCCACTTGCAGCCCCCGTTCCCGGTGGTCCCACACTCCCGGCGGCTCCCGGTGGCACAGGGGCCAGCCCGCCCACTTGCCACTCTGCTTGGCCAGCTCTCACTTCCGGGTTGGCGTTTTGCTGGGATTTGTCCATAGATAAGCCGCACCTGAATATAAGCCGCACTACTGGGGTAGGCTGGATTCTTCAATGAAAAAGGTGCGGCTTATATTCGTTAAATTACTGTAACAAATAAAAATGTGAAAAGGAGTAAGTGTAATGACAGGGCTAAGTACTATGAAGAAAAGTCTACAATTTCAGGCCAGTAAAATAATTTGTCCATTAATTGAAATCTCTGTCAGAAGATTAAGAGACTGAGTACAGTAATTTCACAATAAGCCGCACCTGATTATAAGCCGCATATCCGGGTAGCTGGGAAGACCATGAGATTTGTCTATAAATAAGCCGCACCAGGTGATAAGCCGCTTTTTTTCCCCCTTTTTTTTTTCAGGGAGGATCCAGCTCTGGCCGGCCCCGCCCCAATTTGGGCCGGCTCCTCTTCCCCCCCCCATCCCCCACCCCCCAACCCTGCTGCAGCAGAGGCTCCAAGAGGAGCCAGCCACTCCCCACATCGCGGTAGAGGCTTCAAGAGGGGCCGCCCCGTCCCCCGCAGCGGCAGCTCTGGCCCCGCTCCGCCTCAGGCCGGCCTGTCTCGCACTTCCAGGTTGGTCTTTTGCCAGAATTTGTCCATATATAAGCCACACTGGATGAAAAGTCACGCTTCCGGGGTCAGGGCAAAAACTCAGTCAAAAAGGTGAGGCTTATAAGCATGAAATTACTGTAATTACTGGTAATGAGTTGTTTTAACTTTTCTTTCTTACCTTAGTCTCAGAAAAAGCCGTGGAACTGTCTGAGGGCGGGAGCAGCAGTTTGTTGTTTGAGTAGGAGGGGGAAGAGTGCAATCCTTTGATAAAACAGGTTGAAGAACTTTTATTTTCCTTGTTTCCTTTTGTGCAGAGGGATTTGTGGCAGGCTGAAGCAGCATCCCTATAATCCTAGGATTGTGAGTGAAGTTAACCTGACCCCGTCTACAACATTTTTTTCTATAATGTTCTGATTTATCTTTATGTTTGAAGCTTTGATAGTGGAGTTAAGCTGACAGTGGAGTTAAGCTTGAGTGGGAGGAACAACTTTGGAAAAGGAAATAATAAAGTTTTAAATATGACCTCCTAGTGTGAATGTATAGGTGGAGGAGGATTAACTGGAATGTCAACGACAATTTTTATATAACTTAAATCTCAAAAGGCAGACAGGGGAAATTTCTGAAATGTGTTAATTTACTTTTTCTGATGACCATCACATATCACTACTTGATAAAAACAAACACATTGTCCAAACGGTTTAAAAAAAATTATCGGGGTAGTTTCTAAATACATTGGCAACTGTTAGTTCTCTTTGTTCAGTTTGGACATTTTTGATACCTTACTTTTCTTATATTTAATTTCTGGCTTTATAAATGATATAATTTTTAAAAATAATGTTTGTATAATTTCATATTCTGTTTAGTGTGAAGTGGTTATTGTCTGAAATAAATGCTTACAATTCTTGGCATGCAAAGAACAGATAATCAATATGACAGCTTTTTCTATTGCTTTTTCTCTTTCAAGACATTGATATTCAGCTTTTGTTTCAGTTTTTTGGTTGAAATTGAAGGAAAAAACCTTTTTCTTCAGGCATTTGTTTTTTTTTCCCTCTAACTATTAATTAGTCCATAGCATGCTTTAATTGAATGCTTCATTTGTTTAGTGTGGCAGAAAATCAACAAAGACTCAGATTTTGTTCTCAATGTAGTTTGTATCTACTTGTCTATTATTCCCACTAAACATATTTCCTGCAAACAATGTTTGGTTCTCTGTTTTGTATAATTGAAATGCCTCTTGTATTGTTCATTTGTCATTCTCAGCCATGCATGGGTACTGAGACTTGGAGCAAAAATATTGAATGGGTTTGCATTGGTAAAATGAATTTTTTTTGTTTTTGTACTAATCTTCTCATGTGGCATTTAGTCTCAGTAGAAAAAAAAAATAGAAAAAGGGAGAGACTGTCTTTTCCCCTCCTTTAAAAAATCTTCTATATTTTGTCAAGGGATTCACCTTCATACCTTGCAGTCACCTAACTGGCGCTCTTTGATGTGATTTGGTGGTATTGTTGTATTTTGCTGCCCATGGGCTTGCTTCCATTTAAATACAAGATTGTCAAGGTAGAATGAATATTGTTGTTTATGGTCTCTCATCAGCCCTTGGAGCTGCATTGTAAATGTAATTAACAAAACACAAAAGAGCAAACACCAGAAATGTGGGGATTCTTGACTTTTAATCTGGCTGTTACACAGAATGAGTTTTCAACAGTAAGCAGCTTACAGGTGGCAAATGGAAAAGTTTCCTGGGCCATTACATGAGTGTAATTAGATATAAACTACAGTGAAGTGAAGTGAAGTGAAGATCCTGTAAAATAAAAGATCACTGCAATTGGTGAGAAGGTCTCAAGAAGTGCTTTTTGAACAAAACCATGACAATGGTTTTTGAACAAAACCATGCACAATTCTGCCAAATTGCCCACTTGGGTCCAAGGCAGCCTGCAAGCAGAGCCAGACAGAAAACTGCTCTTACAGACCTGTCCTGAAATGTGTTCTAGTCAAACTCCATATATGCTGAATCCTCACAGTGCTTCCAGAAATGATGACTCTTCCCCGCTAATCTTCCTGAGCTTTCTGTGAGCCAGGAAGCCAAATTCTGAAGACCCCTTGCTTCACAGAACAATCTCTCATACCCATTTTCTAAGAGATAAGACCTAAAGACTTCCTGCACCCACAGCTGGGCAGTTCCTGTCCATTAAAGTATTTGACTTTTTAATAAATTTGAATTTTCTGTGACATTTTGATGAGCTTACCACTGATATGTAATAGAAGAAGGGGACATGAAGTTTTTTTCTGTGATTTTGGCCAGTTGAGTAAATGGGTTAGAAGAGAGGCCAGGCTGTTCTCAGCATCCATCTCTTTCCCACCAATGGGCAGTGCAAGTGCATCACCCTGAAGGAGCACAAGCAGATGGGATTTTTCTCCACAATTCATTATTGTGCAATGTGAACAAAGAATGTACTTGTGAAATGGGTTTGCTGTGGCCAGGGAAGTATTGGCACGGGTCAACTGTGATCTTAAAGTTGTTGAATCAAACATTTTCAAAAAATTCAGTTGAAAAAATATTTTTTTTGAAAGTTTATTTTGTGAAATAACTAAAACTGAAACAATTCTAAACACATGCAAGAATCAGAAGAGTGAAAACACCTGTAACAATTACACTGAATTAACACAGAATTCCTGTACTTTGCCATTCATGTTTGATCTTTGATGTTTTGTTATAAAAAGAGCTATCTCCTTTACCACTTTATTTAGAAAATGCTTTTCTTCAGAAAATTGTATGTTCTTTAACTTTTCATCTATCCCAGGGATGCTAAAGAGCTATATTGGCTCTCAGCAGAGCTCAAAATAGCTTGTTCTTCCTTCAGAAAGAAGGTGCATAATTGCATTAAGCCTGAACAATGGAATAGTTCAGAAATTGAAATAATGAACAACAACAACAATAACAAAATGTTTACAGCTTGACATATCCAGTGTAATGATTATGAAAATTGTTTCTATTTTGAGTTATTAAGTATTTTTCTTCCATACTAATTTGCTTATGGAATACAAGGCTGAAGAAGAAATGTCAAAATGTGACAATGAGGAGCAGTGCATAATTAAGCAAAATGTTATTTTAACCTGAATTTTGAAATAATTTTAATTATAATTATTGCATTTTTGGGTAATGATACGGCAAAAGAGAGAATGAGTGCATTTTGCCATCCATGAGAGATTCATGTTTCTGCAAATGCTTATGTAAAGCTATAATACACCCAAGTGTGATTTTGGTACTGAAGTCTTGCTGAAAAATTGAGCTGAGGGAGCTATTTTATTTTTTTCACTAAGGGGAGTCTGTACCAGGTGAGGAAATACAAGATGTTTGGCAAGAAAGCATTTGAAAAAGAAGTGAAATAGCTGGTCATTATGCTAAGAAAATGAAGAGTGTCTTATAAAAAGATTCCTGCAGACTATGCCCATTTCCTTTTCTATTTATAAACCTGTCCACTTCATAAAAGCAGAATTGCAAAGGTCATGATTTGGCATGCAAACATTGAACAAGAGAAAAGGCTTTCATAAACTGTCTGTGCTTTATGAATTTTTATAATAAAAAGTGTTGCATATAAACTCCAAGGCATCACTGTTACTAAACTGTAAAATAGGGAGATAAGTATTGTCATAAATGCAGACTATCCACTAGGAACCATTAAGTTTTTGCATAAAATAATGTTCAGAACCCAGCCAGTGAGGCAAAGATTACTCAAGAAACCCATAGATGGCAGATATGACTGTTTAACAATTTGGCCCACAGTGCCACAAATGTGCGACATTTCCCAAACTGCCTTACTTGTCCAGTATTTGCCAAAATATGAAATATCTAGAGATATGTACAGAATATTCTTTAACTTTAGACTAGCTGCACAGTGTTGAGCAAATATCAGAATGAAACCCTGGATTCTAGTTCATTTGTTCAGGCTACAGGAGAGAGAGATCAGGGGTGATCTGAATACAGTAATTTCACGCCTATAAGGCACATCCTTCTGACTAAAATTTTGTCCGGACCCGGAAGTGCACCTTATACTCTGGAGTGCCTTATATACAGACAAATTTTGGAAATTTGCCAACCCAGAAGTGCGAGTTGTGAGCCGAACTGCATGGGGCTGTGGGGCTCAGCAGGGAGGAAGCAGGGCGGCGCAGCTCACGCGGAGCCATGGGGCTTGGCAGGGCTTGGCACGTGGCCTGGTTTGGAGGACAGGTGTCTGCTAAGAAATACAGGAGCCTCTCTTTGAAATGGAGAATGTAAACCCCCACCCTCCAAATTATTATAATTTTGAAATTAAGGGGCTGTCAGGCAAAGATATGGGAATTAGGAATAGCAGTTCTTTACTAGGAAAATTAAGATAGAAATACAGTACTACAAAGAAACAAACTCCAAACACTGACAAAGTGTCTTGGGTTACAATACAGGATGTGATCAAAGTATCTAGTCTATCACTATCTGTTGTGACCAAGTGGGGCAGTGATCCTTATCTCTGTGGGAGATACTCTGCTAATGGGCCATCTATTGAAACTAGTAAGGCATCGTTCTTTATCTTTGCACCTCTGTCTTTTCTCTAGGGTGTTATAGTAATTTCACAATTATAAGCTGCACCTGATTATAAGCCATACATCAGGGTAGCCAGGTAGACCACAGGATTTTTCCATATATAACCTGCACCCGAATATAAGCCGCATTTTTAATTTTTTTTTTTTTTTAAAGCGAGGATCCATGTGCAACAAAGTAACAAGTCAGTAACAGAATCGCCTAGGGGTTTGCTGTCAAACTGCTCAATTTGCAAACAGTTTTCACAGACCTGCAAAGCCTTTAAACGCAGCCCCAGGCAACCTCACCGTGCCGTGGGTCCTGGCACTCCTGCCCCCGGCGCTGGCTGCCGCCATTCCCCGTCTTCTTGGCAGCAGCAGCGGCTCCCCTTGCTGCGCAATGCCGATGGCTTGGCCCCTCGCTGGGTGCTTGAAGCCGGCTGGCCGCCCGCTGCCTCCTTTCCGTGCTAAACCTGCTCCCTGCTTGCTCGGCTGTGGCCGTGCAGCTCCGTGGGGCGGCGGGGAGGGCCCGTGCTGCAGGGGAGTGGCCCCGCAGGGCCACGGGATGGCAGGGAGGGCCCACAGCGTGGTGGCTCCGAGCTGCGTTGCTGGGCGGCAGCGCTCCCCCGCTGCCCTGCACGCTTGCCCCGCAAAGCCCGCTCCCCACCTGCCCCCCACCCCCCTGGCCGTGCCTCCACGGCAGCTCCCCCACCAGCTGCGGCTCCGCAGCACTTCTCTCCCCGGCTGGCTTGTACTTCTGGTCTGGCATTTCGCCAGAAATTGTCCATAAATAAGTCGCACCTGATGATTAGCCGCACTACTGTCCTAGGCTGGATGAAATGAAAAAAGTGTGGCTTATAATAGTGAAATTACTTTATCTTCTGCTAATGGCCTATTGAGTCTCACTGCATGACTGATAAAATTACTTCATCCCACTGAGAGTTGCTCTAGCCAGGGGGGAGAACCAAGCCTGGTTTCAATGGATGGCCCATTAGCAGAGTATGTCCCACGGAGATAAGGATCACTGCCCCACTTGGTCACAACAGATAGTGATAGAATAGATACTTTGATCACATCATATATTGCAGCCCAAGACAGCACAGCTGGCATGATTGCTACTAATTGGTTACTTTGTTGCCAGCAGATGCTCCCTGGACAAAAAAAAAAAAAAAAAAAAGGTGGGCCTTACAATCTGGTGCGCCTTATATCCACGAAATTACATCTTACAGGCACACAATTAGCAATTTCAAAGTAAAGGGTTTTAAACATCTGCCCAAAGGACAGAGGCCCAAAGCTGAAGATGAATGCATTCACATTCTCATTTCCTTTTTTATAGTTGACAAGAGGTTTGACATGTGAAGGGTAAAGTAGCAATAATTTAAATCTATGCCTTGTGTTGAGCAGGGTGCCAGAATGCACAGACCTTGCACCATGGCTCAATTGGTGACTATTGTTCTAATTAATGATATTAACCATAAGCATCATACTCTCAGAGGTCTTCAGCCACTGGTTTTAATGGAAATGACAGCCTGAGTGCAACCCACTTGACACAAAGTCCATTTCCAGAATGCTCTCTGGGCATTTTGCAATGGGCATTTTTCCAGCAGCAAATCCTTATGTGAACAGAGCATGAGCAAGGTCTTGCTCTGCAGTGGAAAAGTCTAGGAGCCACCTACTTTTACACAATTCACTTTAATTATTTAAACTAATTGTTTCTCTGCTTATCCCTAGAACTCTGCTCTAGGTAAAGCTTGCGAAATAGTATGAATAGTCACTTAAAAATATTCTAGACATTTCTAGTCCAGTGGTATTTAGATAGTCTTTACAGACCTCTAAAAGCAGATTTCTGAGAGATTTTTTTCCCCATGTTATAATAAAGTATCCTTTTTCCAAAGGTACAGTTCTCTAATACACTAATTTGAAACATGCAATCATTTAAGACTTTTGACATTGTAGCTGTGGTGAACACTTGTACATCAACTTTGGACTGAATGTCTTATTTTGACTTTGCAGTCTCTATACTGTCTCTTAAGCAGTGTGGTAGCATTTGTGAACAGACATGGAACTGGATTGAAATTGGTAGTGGAGTGCAATGACTTCATTCTGTCATGAACTGGGATGCCTGTATGGAGCATTTGATGTGTGAAAGGCATTTTTAAAGCTTTCTGGTAGCTAAACATTTCTATTGGAGTAAACTACCTCCAACCCTTCCTGGGACTGGTTATTAATTATTCTATGGGATAAAGTCACACTATTATTAATGAGAAATTGTGCAGATTAACTCAGGGGAAAGAGGATTGCACTTCACATATTAGTTTTTATACAGATATGGAGAGCTGGGGAATTTTTCTGTACTATAGTAAGGAGAAGAACCAAATTACTACATGGGGAGTAGCTGTTGATAACCTCAGTTCTATTCCCCTTCCACTAATTCTTGCTTCTTTGCTAACTAGATTTTTATTACAGATGCCAGTGTTTCCCTGTTAGATTATGTGTTTGAATTGCTGCATATGTTTAATCAAATCCTTGTGTTTAAATGGATTGATGTGCTCATTTAAGAGACAACCTCTTTGATTACTTTCCGTTGCAGGGAGAGGCATACAAAAATATAATTATGTGACCTCCTGTATCATCAGGCTGTAGCTGGTACATGAGATATGATTGCAGGCACAAACAGCTCACCCTCTCTCTGCATTCATGTCCACTTCTTGATTAGAAGCAAAAGGGATAGATTTAGATGGATGCAGAATATAGGCTAATAGCTTCAGTTTGGAGTTGATTTGCACATGATTGAATAGGAGAACAGTCAGAACTGGCCTGTGTCTGTCTGTAAGAGGCTTGTCAGACATATTCACCGTGATTCTTGTGTCAAGATTCTTTCCTCCTCAATAGGCTAAAGCCTATGTGATAGGATACCCAGGCTTGATTAAAAAAAAAAACCCAACAACACACTCACAACAACTCAGATTTCTAAGTAGTGAGGGATTGCTGGCTGTTTTCTAGTTTCATACTTTTTATATATGCATTTATAAATAGAACAGGATCCTGCTTTACTCAAAGGCTGCAGCTGCAGAGCACAAACAAAATCCAAGTAGAGTGTGCAAACAGAAAACTGTTGCTTCAACTGTATGTGTTTCTAATTCTTGTTGAAATCTGGTAAATTAATTAATCAACATCGTAGGCTATTACTTAATATATAGAACTTTTCTTTTAGAAGTATAAGTATGACAAGTCAGTTCAGAATAGCTGAGATGCACAAGGAGTGGAATGAATTAAACACCCCTTTTCCAAACTTTTATTGGATCTGGTAATCACGGTGTGAGATTTCATAAGTGCCATTGTAAACATATATAAATAGCTCAGAAAAGAAGAAAAAGTTCTTTGAGGTAGTGCCAAAATAGTGAATAGGAAAAAGAACAAACCTCTAGGTAATTAATATAATTAGATTATTACAGACTTTGTTTTTTCTATATCCTCTATCATTTGCTCTAATACTGCATCTGTATTCTAAGAGGGTGACTGATTATAAATCTGTTAATAAACAGTTATAGCCTTAGACCTTTCACAGATATCTCTTGTGGACTCTGATGTATTAGTACAATAATTACTACTGAGATGCACTGATAGCTGGTTTGGCTAGTTCCAGAAAAATGTCAAAAAACCCTCAGAAAATAGGGCTAACGCTTCTGTTTCCTGGTCCCAAGGCAGAAAGACCTACACCTATTTTGATTTACACAGGTTACTTTTCTAACCTCTTATCAAACCCCTTTATTTCTGTGTATGTCACAACCTCAAGTGTTTCCTCATATGTGAATTAAATTTCCTTTTTTGCAGAGTGGTATAGAAATAGCATGATTTGAAAATGGAAATTGTGCTTTGACAGATTTATTCTAATAGAACAATTACTTTTTTCATACTAACTGCCTGCTTTTCACTTTCATAAGAGAAAAATTAAAAAGAAAGCAAAGGCAAACAATAAACTGTGAGTGATTTTGCTATTGAGGGACTCAAAGCATCCTGTGAGAGTTTTAGGCTGGCCTTTTCCTGATCCTATTTTTTGTATGGGACAGGCTCTTCTGACATATATTATTGTTGTAATTGTGAGAAACTGATTGAATTCCACACACTATTTCTAGCCATTTGCCTCTGCAAACCCATTGATTTAATTGTCCAGGGATGTTAGAAGCAGTCTAAAAACACAGGACCAAAAAAAGACTAAAACTTAAACATACATAAAGTTCACTCCCCTGCAGCAGAAGGAAATCAAGGGCAGTACATAAGGAAGTCACATATCAATGGGATTTTTTGGTCTCCGATAATACAATGTTTAACATTTCTCTGACAGGGGAGATTTGGTTGCTATGACTGAAAACATGATCACTGAAAAATCTACCATGGAAATGAGCAAGAAAGCTGAAGGGATGGGTCGTATGTTCACACTGGCACACAGTCAGACAAAATAACACTCCCAGAAAGTAACTGATGCTCAGGGATGCCAAAAAACGGATGGTAAATCAAACTATACATTCCAGCAGACATCCCCCATCCATCCTGGAGAAGTCAGATGTGTCATCTGACATTTGATGTTATCTGTGGAGCCATCATGGGGTGATGGATGCACTTGACCCCTTTAGTCAAACTAGAAATAATTTGGTAGAGGCAGCAAAGGAGGTAGAGACCTGGGACACAGGCCAAGAATTCTTTAATAAAGTCCATAAAGGGGCAGAGGGGCTCAATCAGTGTTGATGCATGTGAGCTTGTGTAAGAGTTGGTCCAAGGATTGCCTGATTTTGCCTCACAATCATTGTCAGAGACTGAGGCTCTGAGATCCTTGAGACCCCCACCTCTCACTGTGCACAGGAGTTCTGGCCTGGCTAAGGTGGTTGCTTGCCATGGGACTGTGTAGAGCTGTGTGTGCTGTACTGTCACGGTACAATGCATTCAGGCAGGTATGGGGCTGGAACAGACGTACTTTCTGCACCTGATTCTTGAAGCCACGGTCCTCTGAACACAATAGTCCATAAATCTCCCCAGCTTTTGGCCAGCAGCCATTTGCTTTGGAAACAGACTATAAAATTATTAACCTCTGATAAGACTCTGTGAGACTTCTTTCTCCCCACCGGATGGAAGACATCAATGGATGATCCGAGGATGACATCCCATCTGTTGGTAGCTATATCCGTCCCTTTGTCTCTCTCTCTCTCTCCCTTTCCCTTCTCTGCTCCATCACCTTTATCTCTCTCCCCCTTACTACTACCACAAAACTGAGTTATTTGCCCTCAATAAACTGCTTTGATGCTTGTTGCTGAACAAAATCTTAGTCTCTTGCTGTTGTCATTTGCACCCTGTGGTCAAACGAACCATCCCGAACCCCGCTCAGGTTGTGCGGACCATGACAGCTTGGAATATCAACTATGTGATTAACATGTGAATAGTGGGTGGTTTTACCAAGACTGGCTGATGAAGGAACCGAGAAAACTGTGGACACCAAGTGTAACATGCACACCCTTTCCTTGCTATGCAATTTGACTGTGAATCAGGTACTATATCCCATGAATGTGACAGCCCAAGTGAGCCTTCTCTGAGCTCCCCCTGCTAGGCAATGAGGCTGCATGGCCATGATCTCCCTGTTGGCTGTGAAACCTCTCAGGGCTGCTCCTTGAAGCAGGAAGAGCTTTCTACTGACAAGAGATGTTTGGATGAGTCTAATTTGAATTCTGTATGCCAGCCACTTGAGCTGGGACACCTCTCAAGGCTTGAGATTCCTTACTTGAGACAGAAAATCTTCTTCATCCAAACTGCAGAGACCCTTTATTCCCAAGAGATCCTCAAGAAACTGTTGAGACCTTGTTAAATTAATAGAAATGAAACCCATGCAGTAATTTTACAACTAAAAGGCGCACCAAATTATAAGACGCCCTTCTGGGTTGTTGGCAATTTCTGAACTTTGTCCATATATAAGGCGCACTGGACTATAAGGCGCACTTCTGGGTTTCAGTGAAAATTTTAGCCATAAGGATGTGCCTTATTGGTGTGAAATTACTGTGATTCCTTTAGTTATGAACCATTGACCAGGTCTGAGACTAAGATTGGATCTAGCCACACCTAAGCTCCTGAGGAGTTCAGAAAGCAGGGGCGTTACCTCTGAACTCAACAAGAAGATCTTCTGTTCCCTTTTGTGTCTTGAACCTCTGTGTATAACATTCTAAATTGATTTTAACTTGATTTTCCTATGTATGTTTGTTCCATGTGGTAAGCAAGAAGGGCTTCTAAGAAGCCCTGGTAAGAATGTTTTCATCCATGTTGTAGGAAACAGAATAGTTTATGACACAGAGCAAAGAATAAGAAAAGGAAGGAATTAAGCCTCAAAGGATAGTTTTGAGCTCTAGGGAAAGAGTATTCCTTAGGAATTATGAGGAGCTAGTGAATCCTGCTTGGTGATGCTTTGTCTGGAGACAAACCATGCATGAAAAGCTGCAAATAGATAAATGTGGTAAGGACAACCTGTGACTTGGTGTGGCTGGAAAAAGAGTTAAGAGGGGAAACACAGCTGACATGTCAAACATCTTGCAGGAAGAAGGGTTGTACCCGGTGCACTTCATATGTCCTGTGCTAGGGTTTGCCTCTTTTCATCGCAAGATTAGGACCAATAGGATTCCTTCCTGAAAAGGGCTACAAGCTCACAGGACTCTGCCCTGTGAAGTCTCCCAGATCACCTCTCTATGGATGATTTTCCAGTTTGTGTGTGGGGTGCACCTTGGGGTGCTAGAAAACCTGTCATTGCTCCTCATGATGTTCTGGGTTGAGGGGCACCATGATTTTGTGCATTGGCAGCATGTAGGGATGGGGGACTTGGGTAATAAGGTCATGAGGATGAGAAAAGGGAACAAGCATCAAGTAAGCATGTTGAGAGTTCCAGATGAAGGGTCTGAGACAGATGCCTCTTACGCAGTGCTAATTGGGTTTAAGTGCCAAAGTTTTAGTCTCAGAAGAGACCAGGAGCTGCCTGCCCTCAGGTTGGACAGAGTCAATTCCAGATGGCTCCAAAACAGTCATGGCTGGCCAAGGTTGAGTCCATCAATAATGCTGGTGACATTGCTGTGAAAACATATTTAAGACATGGCAAAGAATGCTGTGCAGCACCTTTGAGAGAGATGAGTGAGAAAAATGCAAGATAAATACGTTTCTTCCCTTGTGAAGTGGCATGGATTCTCATTGCTCAAATCACCTTGTAGGAGCTCTGAAGACTCCAGGATTAACAATATGTGATCACTGATTCTAAGAATATTGGTGCTGCCTGAACCATGACACTGTAAGAAGGAACTTCAGAGCAGCAGCAGATGGTGTATAATTTATGTGTCCCTTGATGTTGCAAAAGATTAGGTTGAGCCTATTAATTTTAGTTTGTGAATGGATTTGTATCTACCATGAGTTTATAGGAGAGTAAAGGGAAAATAAATGTTGTTTCATCTTCTACTTGCTAAGCAGTATGATGATAAAATATTTGTTTAAATGATAATGATTACTAAATGTATCAGAGTAAGTTATATACTATTCTGAATAAGCAATACTGAACTTGAGGTTTTTTTGGTTGTCGTTTTTCTTTTTCTTTTTCTTTTTCTTTTTCTTTTTCTTTTTCTTTTTCTTTTTCTTTTTCTTTTTCTTTTTCTTTTTCTTTTTCTTTTTCTTTTTTTCTTTTTCCCTGAAAAACATTATTATTCAGTGAAAAATCATTATTTCCTTGTTTACAAAGGTTCATGTGGCTTTGGCACCAGAAAGCATCCATTATCCATTTTAAAACTATGTTTCAAGGCAAACTAAGTAATGACTCAAAGACCATAGGAGAGCATCAAACCCCATGAAACACTCGAAAATCATAATTTATGTATTAAGATTAAAAAATAAGAAGATGTTATAACTAACAATATAATTGTAGAGATGAGATGCTTGCCCACAATTTTCATAGATAACACCAGAATGAATTATCTCTGCTTATGACTCAAGTAGGCAGAAGAAGAGAGGTTTTAATGTTAAACTGTGCCTTGGTTTGAAAGACAGCTGTAATGGGTAAAAACTAGGTTAAACATTAGAACCAGGGTTTATGAAGTCCTGAATAATGCAGTGCACTGTTGTGACAGTTTAGACTAACATCAGAATTAGCAATTAAAAACAATGGTGACCCTTCTGCCTTTCTCTCTTTTTGTGATGTTTTCTGCCCACTTTTTTTCTTTTTTTTTCTTTTTTTTTTTTTTTTTTTTACTTCAGGAAAATTCCAGAATTATTTCCTTCAGGTTATGCAAATTAAACCAAGTATGACTTGATCACTAGGTCAGAGCCATAATTCAAAGTCAGAAATTATAAGAATAGCAACTGCTTAGAGCAGAATTATCAGTTTCTATGAGCTTTGACACAGTACTATTCCTTCGACAGGAACCTGTATGCTGAAGAAAAGAAACAGAGGTCTTATCTTTGTTTGAAAGAGTAAATGTATATCTAGAAAAGAAATTAAAAATAGAAAGAAAAAAAAGATTAGGCAGAGTTAAAAAAAAAAAAGGGAGAGAGGCCAACAACCTAATTTTTCTTTCTAGAAGTATAATGACTTTGTCTGGCAGGCAGCAGTGGAGGTCATCTGTTTTAGCCCCTGCTCAAAGCAGGGTCAATATAAACCTGGTTCTATATTGCAACCGGCAGTGCTCAAGGCTGTGTCCAGCAGAATTTTGAATAGATCTGAGCATGGAAAGTTTACAGCTTCTCTGGTTGACCTGTAGCAGTGTTTGGCTGCTCCACTTTAGACTTATTTATAATGTAGGATCAAAAGTTTGTTCAAGGGATACAGTGGTGCTTAACTGTCTCAAGAACTAGACTCAGACAATGTTTCAATCCTGTCCATGAAATGGTGAAATACTTCATGGTATAGTAAGTCAATAATTGTGTCCTAGTCATAAAGCAGTAAATCTTTTTTGAGTTTATAGTTTTATGATTGTGAACTGAGTTGAGACCAAGTATATGAAGCAAAATGAAGCACCAGCAGATTTTTTAATAAATGTTTTCCTAATCTTTAAAAATTCTTTTTTGTTAGCTTGATTAACTATAGAATGCTAATAACCAATGTTCAGGCACTTCACAGCTGATTGTATGGATTTTGGTTTTAGCCAATATGGTTCTTACCACTAAATCATAGTAGAGAATATAGATACATGAACTTCCTTCATAACATTACTTCCCTATTTAAATAGATGCTGGCATTTTTTATGGGCAATAATTTGTGAGTGGGTAAAGAAAAATGTTTAGGCACATACACAAGCTCATTCTTTTAGGCCGAGATATAATTTTCACTGGGAAACATTCTGAGATTTCCCACTAAAATTTATTTTTAATGTAATAGAAAAGTAACTGAAATTTTTTTTTATATGTGTAACCCTGCAGCAATTTAGTTCCCTAAAGGCAGAAACAATAGCACTGAAATTAAATATTGTATTTATCTCAGTAATGTATTAGCTTTGAAATGAATTCCACTTAAATGCTAACATTCAAAAAAATAATACACTAAAGAGAGAAAAATATTACAAGCTTATTTATTGCTTTTAATCATACATCTAAAGCAAAAGTGGTTTCAAACGAGTCATCAAAACACAGATTGCAACGCTAAGTGTTCCATAGACAAGCCATAAATCTTTACCTCATCAATGAGAGGCAGCAAGTGATCTGACAGCAGCCACTGCCACTGAGTGATACTGAGCTGCCAGTGGGATATAGCAGTGTGAAAACAGGAGCTGAGGTATCTCACATGGGTCGTCATCTACTTGGCTATGTGGCTTTCTCTGAGTGTGTGGGATTTCCTTGCACAAAGGGGAAGGAAGATGCTGACAGGAGAGGCTTAGACAAAATCCAGTGTAGGATATAAAAAAGTCTAATCACAGTTGCCAAATCATTGCTCATATGTGGCAGAGGGTCTCCTGTGTCCCACCTGAAAAATGCCTGGCTTTGTTGCCTCAGTTGATCCCTGAACTTTGCTGTGATCAGCTGAACTGCCAACAACTTCCGCCCAGGTTGCTGGAGATCCCTGCTGTAAGAACAGTAATTTCACGACAATAAAGCACACCCTTTTGACTAAAATTTTGATCAAAACCCAGAAGTGCGCCTTATAATCCAGTGCACTTTATATATGGACAAAGTTTGGAAATTTGCCAAGTACGAGCCGAGCCGTGTGCCATGAGAGCCTGTGGCAGCTGGTGCCAGGATTGGGTGGGAGTGCCGGGGCTGGTGGCATGGGGAGAGCCCCTGGGGCTGCGTTTAAAGGCTATGACGATCCATGAAAAATGTTTGCAAATTGAGCACCTGCCATAAACCCCACCATCGCACGATTCCATTACTAATTCGTTACTTTGTTGCAGGTGGATCCTTGCTGTAAAAAAAAAAAAGGTGCGCCTTATAGTCCAGTGCTCCTTATAGTTGTGAATTGCTGTAGTTGTCACTGCACTGAAGGTTGGATGAGGCAGCTGAATCTCTAGAATAGAGCAGAAAAGAACATTTCAGCTGTTCTGAAACATACAGCAATTATCCCATCTGACCACTTCAGGGGTGATCAAAAGTCAAAGCATATTTTTAAAGGCATCCCCAAATGTCTCTTAAACACTGACAGGCTCAGAAAATTTACAACATCTAGGGTGTTTGGCTTCAGTGTTTGACCACTCTCTCATTAAGAAATGCTTCCTAATCTCCAGCCTAAAGCTTCTCTGGAGCAACTTTGAACCATTTCCATGTGTCTGATCATGGAATACCAAGGAGAAGAGCTCAGTACCTCCCTCCACTTCTCAGGAAGCTGCAGACAGCAGTGAGGTCTGCCCTGAGCCTCCTTTTCCCCAAACTAGACAAGCCAAAAGTCCCTAACCACTCCTTACAGGTCCTGCCTTCCAGTCCTTTCACCAACCTTGTTGGCCTCCTCTGGGTGGATTCAACTACCTGAGCATCCTTCTTAAATTGTGGGGCCCAGAACTGCAGAGATAGGTGAATTGTATTGGGCAGTGTCTTTGAAAACCTTGCAATCATATCTAAATTTTTAATTCCACAAATTGCTTATTAAGTGCTGCTGGGAATGAATGCAGTGATGTGGACTGTCTGTCGAGAAAAGACAAGTTAAACAAGAGTTTTTTGTATTATTTAAAATTCTCCTTTTCTGCTTACTGTTTCAAATAACAATCTTATCCACTCAGCCTGTCAGGCACAAAAAAACCCCAGAAAAAGACACATGATTAATATGATAACCCAAGTTTCTAGGTACTGTTTTCCTTCCCTTAGGAATAAACCTGAGCTTTAATACCATTGCTTTTATTGCAAGGTCTAGCTGGTTGTCATTTTCCAGCTGTTCCCAGCTTGAGGAGTCAGAAACTGTCAATTGACTTGGGAGGATTTTTCCTTGAGACATCTTACTCTGCTTCAAGTCTGAAAGTTCAATATTATCCTACCAGGCAGGGGTAGATGTAAGAGAGAGGAAAAACCCACATTTGTTAGAGAGTGGGTGTTGTGCCTTAATTTTTTGAAGGAGTTCCTGGAGACTGATTATTGGAAATGAACAAGTAGCATGTATTGCAACTTATAAACTACCAGTTTCTCTGGCATATCTTTTGAGAATAGCTCATAATACATCAGATTGCTCAAGTTTGTCAATAGTCATTCCCAATCTGGAGATGTGGAAGGGGAAAATGTGAACCAGTTGCATAAACTGACATTAGAAATGAATAGAGTTGTGTAAGATAACCTCAAGGGATACCTTACAAAACTACCTAGAATAATATTAAACATTAGAGATGCCTAATATTATTCTAGGCACTTGTGTAAGATATCCTTTCAGGTCATCAGTTACATCTCCAGAAATTCTTGTGTCATTCCTATCATATCCACCAGCCCACCCATCAGATGTTGTGTGTGGTGTTGAAGTCTCAGATGACAGCAAGCACTCATGTTTACACAGGTGATCCATGCACTAGGATGTTAAAGTCCATCCAATGAATCAAATGGGCTGTTTGAGCCCTCCCAACAAGCTCACCCAGCTTCTGTCACCTGAGCATCCCTCAACAAACCACTGACTACAGTGGAAGTGCAGACATGACCCATTTCCTATGTGTAAATACCAGTCTTCCAAACAGCTACCTTGAAATAGCTGAATCTAGAGTCTTTAAGAGCTAAAGCCTACCTATGCTGATGCTTATACTGAGTGTCTCCCTGGCAGCTACAATCATTTTGGCTGAGTTGTTTGTTCCTCATCTCTTGGATAGGCTTGCACACATCTTATTCCTGCTTTCATTGCTGGAACACAAGGACGCATTAGTTTTTCTTTTAATTTTTTTCTGTACTCATCTATTTTATTTCAACAATATAATTAAATAGTTTGTATAATTCTGAACAAAAATGATAGGACTTTTCCATTAGTCTCTCTCTCTCTCCTCTTTGTTTTGTGTTTTTTTCATTTTAAAGGTTACCCTTAAAGAACCCAGTTCAAAGCTTACCTATATTATAAAATATCTTATTTATTAGTTAGACTGAACTTATTTTACATCTAATAGTGTAGAGGGTGGTACTCATTAAAGCAATTCTTGCTGCAGGATATTTAAATTACCTATTAGATAGACTTAAATTGTTAGGTACAGATTGTGTCTACAAAGGATGCTCTCCCCTGATTTATATTCACATAGATTAAACAGCAAAACTTTGTAGTTTTGATTGCTGTTATTCAAATGTACAGTGCCTTATTCAATCAGAGATCTTGTGCAATGGAGTACTGTTATAATTTTTTGCAGTGTTCAGTACATCAATGAAAGCAGTTCCTCTCTCTTTAAGAGACATAGTTACAGACTGTTCTTATTAATATTGGATCAAACGTTCATCAGACACTTGTTTTCTCCTCATCAACACAAAAATTAACACATCCATTCCATACAAAGGTTCTGTGATTTAAACACAGCAATTTACATCACATTGACACTTTCTAAACAATTTCTGCGAAAATTGCATCTGAACTGATTTCACACATAGAAAATGAAATCTCTATGTATTATTTAAAAAACAACAACTTCAACCAACCCAAGAGAAAAAATCTCCTAGAGAGCCAATTCTTTTCTGTGCTTCACCTGTGAGAGAAACATAAATCAGCATTCTCCATGGGATTAATTTTTGAGTATATCCTCTTTAGCTAGAACTAGCAGAAAAATCTGTTTATCTTTGTGACTTTTATTCACAGATAGTAAAAAATATTGCAGAGTATGGATCAGAGCTTTTCATCAAACTATCAACTTTAAATAAAACAAGTGTTAAGCATGATGAAGCAGTAGTTTATAAAGATGCCTTAGATTTTCTGGGAAAATGCTTTCCTTTTCATACGGATTGCAACTGTCTAGCATTGGCATCAACAGACTGAGCAAGTTGTGTCTATGCCAGCAGCAGGACTGATGGTACCACAGTGGTGATGTGGTGCCTGTTTCTGTATCCCCAGCTTGCTCTTGGAGAGATAAGGTACTTGGAGGTAAAAGTGTTTGGCACTTCTGTTCTGGGCAAGTGACTTAACAAGTCTTTAGCAGCCAGCATATTCTGTGAAATATAATCCTACAGGTAGTGTCAAATCCTATTTTCACCTGGATCTAGTCAAGTCTCCTGCATTGAAAGTAAATGGGAACATTCAGTTCAGGATTTTTTTGTGTGTGTGTTTTTGTTTGTTTGTTGATTTTCCCCAAACACATCCCCATAACAGTGCCACTCTGAAGGCCTCAGCCTTGAAGAGTTTTTATCACTTCATTTAAATCATATTCTATGTAAAGTTGCTACTGAAATTATCTATGCTACTACGTCACAACATTTGGTCTGGAGGCTGTTCACAGAGTAAAACAAAAGCTCCTAGAAATGCAATGAGGTACCTTTTTCTGTGAAAGAAAATGGTTGAATCTCACAGGATTTTGCTTCACAAAAGACAATTTCCCTCTGATATTATTTCACCAGCTCTAAATGATACTTCCCACTTTTACTGTGATTAACTACGGAATAAATTTTAGAAGTTTATTGGTACAAAGAAAGATCCTGTGATCTATCTGACACATGAGACTGCTCAGATGCCAACACTTTTTTTCAGAACCATTGTAAGTATGTTTGGAGAACCAACAAAGCCAAGTACTTCCTTCCTCTGAGGAATTAATCTCAACAATTTTTTCCAAACAGCTTCTTCCCTTCTTAATTATGTGACACATTTCATAAAAGGACATAGCCAATTTTATTGTTTCTTATGTTTTACTTGATGAATATTTTGATTTCATGAACAGATGCAATAGGGAACTTGAAGTTCCCAAGAAAATAATATTTCATAAAAATAAATCTATTGAAATACTGTAGTAGCCAATCCATCTACGTCAGAACCAGGACATTTTGGAACATCTGCTCTGCAGCATGGCAGATTTAAAGCCTCAGGCAGGAAAACTGTGGACAAAAAGTCTGCAGAAGAAAGGTGGCCTGGAGAATATCGTTGTGATTCCTGTTGGTGAGGGAGCAGAATTTTACATATCCTTACCTAAGATGTCTAGCTGGTCTCTTCTGGTGGGACTACTAAAATGCATTGGCTTGAATCTTCTCTTATATTTTTAAGTGATACAGACATCACTCAGACTTGTTCTTCAGGGCTCATTTATCCAATCTTGTAGCATCAAACTTTTAATACTCAATTCTTCCCACCTCTATCAAGCTCTCCCTCAAAATATTCATGTATTGCTTTAAGAAACTTTATATACATGCCTAGAAATTAAGCCTTATTAAAGAGGCTATTAATGAAGGAGCTGATGTTTTTAGGCTGATTATGACTTTGCTATGTGATGTGTTATCTGTAGGTATCAGAGATTGTTTGAAAAAGGTTTCATTAGCAACCCTCTACATAGAGTTCCTACTAACAGAGCAATTGGATTAAAAATCACCTTATCAGGCAGAAGATGATTGGTAGTGTTTTTCTCTGTGGCCCCATGGAATTGCCCTGGACAGAATGTCTTCTCTTACAGTATCTAAAAATATGGCACATTCTTGATTTCTGTCTCAGAGTTAAAAAAAGAAAGACAAATCTCTCTCTGTCTCAGGGCTTTTATGGATTATTTATGACTAAGAGTCACTTAACTCTGGTTTTGCTTGAAAGTTGGATGGATGCAAGATAATTGCAAAAATAATGGTAAAGGTTTAAGACTTCACTTTATGAGATTTCCCTTTCAGGATATATCAAAACAGCAGAAAAATAAATCATGAGTCTACAACTCGTGATTACAATGGAAAAATTTTACCTTTTCTTATCAGCAACTGTGTGATAAATGCATCACATAATGTAAAACCCCAAATTAGATGCAAAATTGCAGACTGAGGGAGAAATGCTGTTCAAAAAAAGCTGTTCAAATAGACACTGCCAGTCTGATGGAATTCCATATTTAGAGCATGATTATCAGACATTCCTACAATGCAGATAATAGAAAACACAAAAATGTCATGGGACATAAGATGGGCTTTAAATAAAATCTCACTCATCAGATATTAACATTTGTGTGCTCTGTAGAGCACTTGATACTTTACAAAAATTAAGAAATGAAAATACCACTTTAATCTGCTTAGTAGCTACAAGAATCATTTTGAAGAGCTCATTTGTTTGCAGAGCCTCAAATGTACACTTATGCAACCATGAGGGAAAGTTAATCATGGAAGCACTTTCACTTCTTAAAAAAACCCACTAAATCCCAGTGAGTATGGCTCTCAAATAGCCAGTATCTGCTCATGTCAGTTTGAATCTCTGTAATCCTTTGACATAACAGCCAGCATAAGCTAAAGCCATGTCTACCTACCTGTCCATCCATATACAAGAATTATATCTAGCTAATTGTAACTCTGTGGTACTCTGTTCGGTGTCGTAAGTATCAATATTATCTTTCTCAACATTATAGACTGTGGTTCCACAATCTAACAGACAATGTGATTAATCCACAATCTGATTTTGACATATAAGAGAAATATTGTGTATTATTTACAGGAATAGTGTTCTGCTGTTTTGTTTGATACAGTCATGGGAGATAAAGATGCAGCTATTGGCTAGCAGAGTGGTGCCTCAGGTGTGAAGAGTAGTGAACAGAAGCACAGAAGCACAGAATCAGTGATCAAATTTGGAAAGGACCTGTGGATGTCATCTGCTCCAACCTCCCCACTAAAGCAAGGTCACTTACACTGTCCAGGACCATCTCCAAAGGAACATCCAAACCATGTCCAAATGATGTTTTTGAACATCTCTAAGAACAGAGACTCCACAATCTCCCTGAGCAGCCAGTGCTGGGTCACCCTCACAGTAGAAAAGTGTTCCCTGATCTTCAGAAAGAACCTCCTTGTCTTTCAGTTTCTGCTCATTGTCTCCTGTTCAGTTCACCACCCTCAACCATTCCTGCATTGTTTTTTCCTCTAAGCCGCCTGAGTTGGTGATATGTGTTGGCATATCTGGTTTGGTGGCACATCCCAAGGCATCTGAATGTTATTCACTAAGAAATTGTGTTCCAACATGGAACCTGTGTGCTAAACTGATGAGCAATCTGATTTCAATAAAATGAAAATGATCACTCTTTCCTCTTGCTTGTAGAAAGACTGTTAAGAGGCTTAGAGCTACTTCAGAAACAAGAACAGCAAATAATTTGTTATGCTCTATATTTATTGCAAAATTGCAATATAAGACATGATCCAAGAAATATATCTCTTGCAAAAAAACCTCTTAGAAATTATTATGTGACATGGAAGCTTTACCTTAGAAGTGCTCTTCCATTAAGTGAACAAGTGGGGTAATGAGAAAAAAACCCATTATGTTATCAAAACCCTGTGCTTTATAGTGCCCTGTGAATCATATCAATTTTTTCTTTCTTTTATGCAGAATTGCTCAGCTGAGTGCACCAACTTCCAAATCAAAACATACCCCTACACCCAGAGTAATATATTATTACTAAATTCCTTTTCTGTAGTCTTACTAAAAGTGCATGCCCATACCCTTAAAATCCAAGGGAACTTTCCTGACATCATTCCAATAACGTGTGCTTTACTACAGTAACACTGTTAAAACAGGTAAAGCTATCCACGTTGAATAGCAATAGTACAAATAATTTTTTAAAAAACAGATTTATATCCTGTGTTTATATCCAGCCAATATTTCTGGAAAATAAATATTATAAGAGGTGCAGGTGTAGACAGCTAGTGAGGATCTGTACCAATGGGACAACAAAATAGCATATTCAACTTCATGTTTTGAAAGCAGAAACTTTGGAAACTAAAACCAGAGGATAAAATAAAATGATTATATGCTTCAGTAGTATGCAGGACAATATTGCTGCTGATCTACCAGTGCATAAGTTATGTACAGCAACCTTCAAAGAAAACTCATTCACTTTTGGTATTGTCTGTCCTGGGAAAGGCAAAGACAGCAGCCTGATATAATAGAACTGTAGAAAAAAATCTGATTGGATTGTTTGTTTTTTCTGTATGACACACCGATGCTGTAGCTGGGGGATGCAGAAGGAAACTAATGTGCCAGCCGTATGTGGGTGTTTAATTATTTGCAGTGACAACTGTAATTGCATTTTGTTTGGGCTGAGTGATGTTCATTTTCTTCACAGGACTGTTGGAAGGACAGTTTCTTACTTGCAGAGTGAGATATTTTAATCTGACACTAATAATAAAGGAACCATTTCTCATGACCATGATTGCTAGCTTAATTCTTCCACTGTGATGTAGGCTGATAGCTCCACAGAAACACAGCCTTTTAATCTGGAACGGCTTGGAAATTTGAGATTCATCTCAGGGAGTCAACAATTTATTCCTTGATGAAAGAGAAATTTTACCATCCAAAATAAAGGTGAACTCTATATGAATCAATTCTCTAACACTCTTCAAACTTTCTTTGGGTTAAAGATTTTTGTTTTCTACAGAATTTGTGTGCCAGTAATTATTGCACATATTCCACATAAGACTAATATGCATAAGACGTATTAGAATTTTGCAGAAATTGCTGTGGCTCCCTGGAATGAGAGGTCTCCTAGCACAAGTAGCCCATTTTCTTCAGTGATACAAGCTGTCAAGGCTCTTGACTTTAGAGATAAAAACTGAGATATATTTACTAAGAATTTGTTGAAAGTTTTTCAGTTTTTGTCTGTGGGATGTGACAGTTCATGAACATCTCAAATGTGAAAATGCAGTTAATTAATACAGTGTTCCACTGGCATCCTGTACAAATACTAGATTAATCTGTCATTTAAGAAAAATTAGAGCACATTATTTAGATCTCAGGAGAGCTGTGGCTTTCACTGCAGGTATGAAATGCAGAAACCTCTCTCAGTACCTTTACTCTCTTGTCATTGTTTTATTTGCTTATTGTGATTTCACAACAATATTATTTCTATAGTTATCGCTATTGTTACCATAATTATAATTACTTTGATTATTCTGCCTAGGGAATTTAAATCTGAATTATTGCTCTTAAAGCTTCTGGTTAATTATTGCTAACATTGTCAAGGTGGAACCAACTCAAATTGTTGGTTCAGCTGCAATTATTTCCTGCAGGATTAGACACTCTTCTTGCACTGCAGGCCATGAAATGGAGTAAACCATCACCTGACTTATTCCAGCTTTCAGTGTCATAAGAAATACTGTCTCCAGAGATTTATTCTATAAGGATCAGTGTGTTTGAATGAACATCACAATTCCGCTTTTCTACAGGACTTACCTTCTGTAACATATTTTCTTTGGTAATTGAGATGGATTTTTTGAGAAATGGGATTTTTTGGGATGATATCTTTTAGTCAGAAGACTTGTAATAAACATTTTTTGACTGAGAAACATTTACTAGCTTCCTCAATTCTATGGAATTGGCAATTGTTGCAAAAAGAGGCTTGGTAGTTTTCTACTTGTTACAATTGCACCATTGACAATATGCATGCTGGTGTAACAACTTTCAGAACCATTTATTTAAGGGTGGGTAAATATTTGTCTGGGGAAATTTCCTCTATCTCTTTAGAGAAGAACTAGATTAAGTGCTTAGACTAGATCTCTGACTTTACCCCTAATCCAGCTGATCACAAGATGTGCAGTTGAACTGATAGACATTTTTAGATCCAGTATTTAGGGTTTTGAATAATTAAAATTATTGAATACCTAAGGTCAGATTCAAATTTAAAATGGGAATGAGAAGGGAAACATTAGCATTTTAAAACAAAATTACCTTATTTTAATTCAATGATACAGAATGTTTTTATCCCAAATTGGCAAAGTAACAAAGACATGAATAAAATTTTAAAAAATAGAACTTTCAATAATTGTCACCCACCATAAGTGGGTTAGGGTTAAGGTAGGAACTATTGTGAAAAATTACTTGCATCCTGCTAGCATGGGATGAATTGTCTATTCTCTTAATATGGACTCTGTGAGTGGATCCTATCTTTCTTTAAATTATTTGTAGTCTGAAATTATACCTTTTATGCTCCAGGGTCTTCACTTCAGGCTTTTTGCTGTTGTCAGCAATGCAGCTCTTGTTACTGGAGCTGAACAAGAGGTGATGGTTGCTCTTGTATGTATTCTTTTGAGTATTAAGCTGAAGCTTCATTTCTGTTCCCTACTACTTTATAATTAACTTCCTGTGCAGTCATCCATAAACTCTACCTCTTAATTAAGGTCTCCAAACCGTACTATTTTCATTAATTTTCTAACTTTAACTTTCACAAACAACAAGCGCAACTTTTGTTGTTTTTTTTTTTTTTTTTAACTATTTCTAACAGTTTGTTTATGTCACTGCCAATCACTGTGATCCTCTAGTTGTTTTATTTTCTTTCAACTAACCAAAGAGAATATTCAAGGCCTTTCGTTACTCTGTTCCTGCCTGAACACTTCTCCTTTTCTATTTTGGCCCGAGCTCCTTTGTTTATCTACCTCCTTTGAAATGGAAGTCTCAGCACCTTCTTTCCAGGTTGTCATTAACTGAGAATATAGCAGTTCATAAGAAAGAGTCACGTTGCCAAAGTTATCTAACACATATATATATATATATATATATATATATATATATATATATAAATATATTGCTGAAGTTGGAGGCTGAGAAGTTGGAGTAGCTGAGAAATTTGAGCTGGAAATTTCTAAAAGAGTTGATTTCTTACCTATTCACTTGACTGATGAGTCTCTGGCAAACCAGGAATATTTGTGGCTTTTGAATACCCCTGCGTGCTACACTGATGTCAGGAACAAGATGTCTTTGGTTCTGAGCTTGCCTCACCATGGCATCAATTTTAGACTTCAGCTTGTTTGAGCTTAAATTTTAACCCTCAACAAAACTTTACATTCATTTAAAATCTCAGAACTTACTTCCCAGATTTAATTCTGTTAACTTCAGCAAAGTATAGGCTTTGTGGGTGAAAATTATTTGTCTTGTGATGGATCCAGTGAACACAGAATAAGGAATGACTTCCACCTGGAATGGGGTGGAGGGATGCAGAGCACTGTAACAGAGAACAGTGTCTCAGCAGATTTGTGGCAAAGCTGGGAGCAGGATCCACTCTTGAAACTCCCTGTCTTGGGATGAAAAATGACCATTATGAAGTTCCTGGCTGGAAATGTTCTACAGAAATTGTGTAGCACAAGGTATTTTAAATTACTTCATATTTTCCAATCTTTTAATTGGAAATCCTGCAGTGCAAAATTAGCTCAAAAGAATTTCTAATGCCAAGAAGAAGGAAATCTATTGAAAAAAATAGAAGTTGTGAGAAATAGGACAAGGCCAAAGCTTTTGTTCATGCATTTAAATAGGTGTCGAGTGTTTTATAAATAACACCCCCAAAATTTCAGAATCTCAAATGAAGACTGGAAAGTATTCACTCAAAATGCAAACACATAAAGCATTTTAACCCAGGCATGCAGAAACATGCAGTGCTAAGTGACATTGTAATGATTTTTCTATTAATTCTGAAATGGCTGTGGGCAAATAACAACTGCTTGAGCTTGAAACAGAGTTCAGAATAACTTTTGCTGGCTACATCCTCTTATGAAGATCAAAAATCCCTTCCCTTCCCTTCCCTTCCCTTCCCTTCCCTTCCCTTCCCTTCCCTTCCCTTCCCTTCCCTTCCCTTCCCTTCCCTTCCCTTCCCTGAAACTTCCCTGAAACTTCCCTGAAACTTCCCTGAAACTTCCCTGAAACTTCCCTGAACTTCCCTTCCCTGAAACTTCCCTTCCCTTCCCTGAAACTTCCCTGAAACTTCCCTTCCCCCAATGGGTGAAACAATCAGCTGGTGCTTTTCTGCTGGCTATTAAATGGAGAACCTCTGTGGAAATTTGTGAATGAAATGAAAACACTCTAAAATTCCTTTCTAAGAAAGAAGAATGCAGACTCAGCCCATCAACCAGTGCAGCCATGTGGGATGGGTCTATGGCCTTGCCACTGTCACTGTGTCCTGAACCCTGTGGATTTGATAATGCTGTCTAGGAGGACACATTTATTGTTGGAAGTTCCAGCTTTTCAGGTGATGTCTAAAAACAGTGTCCCAGGGCCATAATGAGAAATTTGAGGAAGATTCCAAGACATAAGGCTGGGAATGGATAGTTAGCAGCCACATCACTGCCACTGGAGAGACTGTCCGCTGTAGGGACTCCATTTGTCTTCAAGCATTTTTGGATCAGCCACAGAAGTACAAAGATTATGCTGCATGAGATTTTTGTGTAATATCACAGGGTGTAGAAAAGCTTCTTGTACTCTTTTATTTCCACTTTATCCTTTCAAATGGAATTAGGTGGAGTGGAAACACTGGTTTATTTTATTTCTTTTTCTTTTCATTTAAATTAATGTACTATTTTCCTCTTTCTGTTCATTGGTTAAAATGTTAGCTAAAACAGTACATTCATAGTCCCTGAAGCCTTTCCACTTAAATGATTCACTGATTTACTGCAGAATCAGTTTGCAGTTCCAAATTGGTATTCAGTCCATTTGGCATATTTCATTGAAGAGCCATTTAAAAATAATTTTTCTAGATAGATAGGATGACTTGATATATTCCACAGTTTATTGGTTTTGAGCTACTGTCGGCATTCATAACATTGCTGACAAAATGGGGAAAACGTAGTAGCTGTTCTGTTTGGTGAATTTTTCATTCTTTATGCTTTTCCATATTAGAACACCTAGTCCTGTCAATTGTGTGACTTCTAGCCTTTGTTTCTTGCCAAGAGTGCTAAAGATTTTCTGTTATAGTTTATTTTTAATGAATATGATCTGGTTAGTACCTTGGTGTTTATGCCTGTTTTCCTGCTACCCCTCCTAACACTTCCCTGAGAAACCTGGACATTTTTTGTTGCTGTATCTAAACTATCTTTTTTTTTAAGCTGTTTATATATTTTCCAGTTTTCTCTGTCAATTTTACAGCTTCTTTAGTTTTCCAAAATCCAACAATTGTATATACTACTTATAAAAATCCACCTTGATACCATTACTCTCAAATCAGGGTATAGATAAAAAGCATCAAACCTTATTTCTGGAGTTAAGACATTAATGCTGGTTGAAATGTATAATCCAAATAGAACAATGAGTTGTCCTGAGTCCAGCTGCAATGATAGCCCTAATTAACCTAGAAAAGTCTCATAAGTAATACAGGGCAAAATGTTAGTCCAGAAGGTTTGAGCATCAACACCTTTCCTCAGTTGGTGGCAAAGCTGAGCTTCCAATGTTGCTCTGATGATGTCTGAAAGCTGGAATTCCTGACTTTCCTGGGAAGACCAGGAGGGATGCTTCCCAATGAGCTGACAGTGTAGCGGCATCTTCACAGGGTGGGTGTGATACTCGTGTCTTGTTTGCTTTCCTCCTCAGTATCTCATCTGCTTGTCTGATTTTGCTTTTTTTCCCCCTGCTTTTTTTCCCTCTCTGTTCACTGTTTCCCAGTTAATGTACTTTCTTCCATTCACCTCATTGTCTCTGAAAATAGATAGCTGTAACAAATTCTCCAGGCTGCCCTCCTGCTCTGTCTGTCCTCTGTGATTTGTGTTTGCACTCTGAGCTCTCCTGCCAAGAGATGTATCTGAGCTCTGCCCCTGTACATTGTGTTCTGATGGGACCAGGCCTGGATTCTTACTGCTGTCACTCAAACCAAAACTAACCCAAATTTAAGCAGGTTATTTGACTGATAGAAAATTGCTGTTGCAGCTAATCAAACTAAAGGTTATCAGGCCAAGACCAGCCCAAAAAAGTTCTGAGACGCTGAGGCATCAAGTAACTACACATCTTGTTTGCCCTTATCAGAAATAGCCGAGTCATATTTGCCAGGCTATAAAGTTAAGTCTGATGACCAGTATGTGCTTTATTCTGCTATTTTAAGACAAATCTTTAAAAACAGATGTTTTGGTAAAAAAACTCCAAGTTTTTAAATTTCTCTTCTTCACATTTTCTTGCTTCATAAACCAGTTTTAAATGGTGCAATTGAAGAGCCTGAAGTATCAATCTACTGTCTTTCTCCTTTTAACAAAATATTTTAATATTCTGTATTCATTTGTATTCATTTGTATTCATTTGTATTCATTTGTATTCATTTGTATGTACATATAATTCTAAACATTTTTTTCCACTTCTCTTAAACATTAGTCAAATATTAACATTATTTTCTCTGCGAAAGCTTCATTTCTACTACCTGCTTGTTTAATTTTAAAAATCAAATAAAGCTTAGGCTTTATTTCAGCTTACATTCTTACGTCAGTGCAGAGGTCTTAAATACAATGCTTTTTCATTTCATTTAAAGCAAGCATGCATCCTTTTGCATGCTTTTCCTTTTAATATTAACAACCATGTTTTCTTCTTTTCTCTCATTAAGATTGGTAGAAATGCATGCTTTTGCAAGTACTAAAGGTGATCTTTCAGTCTGACTCAATCTTCACATTTTCTACAAAGAGCTTGTAGTTCCTCAGGCTAATTGTCCACCCTAGAAACAATGCAACACATTAATGTTTATTCAGTGTTTGCTCAAGCAGTGGTATCTGGCCCAAGAGATTCCTATGACTAATGTTATTATTAACAATAATTCAATATCTCAGGAAGGATTTGCTGCTCTATGAGAAAGTGATAGGAAAATTAGTTTTTTAAATCAAACACAATGTGAATGGGTTGCACCGGTTTAGGAGACCCAAAGTATCTGATGCTGCCGCTGGAAAGTCTGAGCAGAAGCCAATGAGAAGGTGTCCTTCTTGTTGTGAGTAGCATCTCCTGGGGTGACAGAAACTGCTTAAATTTCCCCAAAATGGGTACATTCTGTTTCCCAAAGAGGCAGGTAATGTACTTGTGTGCAGAGCCTTTCCTTGTAACCATCAGGTAACTGCAAAAAACTGCAGTAATTTCACAATTATAAG
>VRYO01001463.1:53075503-53123114 GCA_009812075.1 Sialia sialis
CACCTGATGATTAGCCGCACTAGTGGGGAAGGCCGCATTCTCCAATGAAAAAGGTGCGGCTTATATTCATGAATTTACTGTAAGTACCAGAAGCATTTCAAGAATCTCTTCCATTTACTGAAGAAAAGTGAAGTCACTAAAGTAAAAAGTTATGGAAAATTCTCTGCATGTGCTCAATCTTTTGGTAGTTTGATGCACAGGATTAGTTAGTCTTAGTTTAACTATGCCTGAGGGTCTCTAAGTCTGTATGAGGAGGAGCAGCAGAGGAGGACGGAGCAAGGGATGCTGCCGTTACTGCAGGGCAGCCTCAGTGAGGGCAGCCCAAGGCTGTCCTGCAGCTCCAGCCAGCTTCTACAGCTCCATCACTGCCCCCATCTCCCAGCCCTAAAATATGTAGCAGCTCAAATCCCCATTCTGGATTTACCAGAATCTTTAAATGAAGATCATCCTCAGTATTCCCTGAGTCCATCAGGGAGTGCACACAATGGCAAATTAAATAGGTGTACAGCTGCTCTTGGCTTGAATGCTGATTGGCATTGAATGACTGCAATCACCTAATACTACTAATTAATCTTCCTAACCCTGCAAACTGGGGTGAATGACTGGCAGTTGTTTGTGACCCCTCACAAACCTTGCCTGAGAAGGTTTGAGGGAGAAGGAATTTGCACAGTCCAAACTGTACCAGGCACTGTAAAAATAAAACAGAGTTGTCTTGGTTGATGACGTTTTTTGCATATGGAAGTAATTTCATACTTCATAATTTTATTGCTTCTGTTTTAGAGAAGTAATTTAAAGGCAGTTACTGCACTTGCACCCCTGTTTAATCCCTTTCCTACATTACAGTAATTGCACGCATATAAGGTGCATCCTTTTGACTGAAATTGCGATTGGAACCTGGAAGTGTTCCTTATATGCCGATGCGCCTTATACATGGGCAAAGATCGGAAGTTTGCCAAACCGGAAGTGCGAGCCATGAGAGCCACAGCAAGAGCTGGCAGGCGTGGGGCCGGTGGCCGCGCAGGGAGAGCCGGGGGGTGCGGGGCCAGCGGCCGGACAGGGAGAGCCGGCAGCAGATACTCATTGCAAAAAAAAAAAAAAAAGTGTCTTATATGCCAGTGGGCCTTATATAAGGTCAAAGGGCAGGGGCTGGCCAGCAAACTGGAAGTGCGCCCTATACTCCAGTGCGCCTTATACGCGTGACATTACTGTACTCTGCATTTGCTTGTCTGCTTCTGGTAAAGGTTCAGAGTCCATGAATCTGCCCAGTAAATTTGAGTGTCAGGTTTCATGATCTCTCTCAGTTTTGAACACTGTAACTGTGGCACTCTTGATTCTTCAGGTCTTGTCAGCTGAGCAGCAGTGTGAGTTCTTTGCATGTAAAATATCAGTCTCAAGGTAGTAGCACACAGAAAGATGCAATTTAGCTGACAACCTTCATAAGCATTTTTCTTGACAGGATTACAGTAATTTCATGACTATAAGGCACACCCTTATGACTAAAATTTTGATCAAAACCTGGAAGTGCATCTTATAATCCGGGGCGCCTTATATATGGACAAAGTTCGGAAATTTTCCAACCCAGAAGTGCGAGCTGCGAGCGCTGGCAGCCGCGCAGTGCGAGAGCTGTGGCAGCTGGTGTCAGGGGAGGGCGGGAGTGCCTGCGGCATGGGAAGGGCGCCTGGGGCTGTGTTTAAAGGCTATGCTGATCTGTGAAAACTGTTTGCAAATTAAGCACCTGCCAGTAAACCCTGTGATTGCGCGAGGCGGTTACTAATTCATTACTTTGTTGCATGTGGATGCTCGCTGCAAAAAAAAAAAAGGGCATCTTATAGTCCGGTGCACCTTATATGTGGACAAAGTTCGGAAATTTGCCAACAGCCCAGAAAGTGTGCCTTAAAATCCAGTGTGCCTTATAGTTGTGAAATTACTGTAATCTTACAGCTCCCATATTTATTCCATATAAATTGCACATTACTGATTTGTTGGGGTGTCTTAGGAAAAGCTTGCTTAGCTTGTTGAAAGCATTTGTGTTGACAATCCTTTGTCTGTGTTAATTGCAGTCAAACAAAAAAGCTGGTAGAAATTGACTTTCTCATTATCTGGGAGGCATTTAAGTTGCAGTGTGGAATGGAATTCAGTTCTGCCTAAAACAATATAAATGTAAAAACGTGAAATACTTTTTAATAATTTCAGTTACAGTCAGTAAGCATCTGAGCTAAAAGCAAAGAGTCTTTGCTTTTTTTTTCCCCTATGGCTTTTCTTTCAATGACTGTTGAATCTGTCCCAGCTACATGGTCATCAACAGTTCTGCAACTGTATTCAATGGAACACAATCTTTTAGTGTTTTTTGTTAACGCCTTGGATCAGTATGGTGAAAAGATGCTTAAACAATGCATGGGAGCTGAATATTTTCTTGGCTGGCTTTAAAGCAGTACCCCAATACCATTACTGTTGTAATCTCCAACATAAGAGCAAATACTGTATACTTGGTCTCTGTAATCTAATCCTGTTTAGTGAGTAACACTTTATATTCTGATATAACTGTTTGGCAAGTGGAATGTTCTATACTGAAATCTTGTGAAGTAAAAATGTAGGCAAAATAAATCTGTTTAGGCTTACGTCTGTTTTTTTTTTTTTTAAGTCAGAATAATCTGTTTTATTCTGTCCATGACAGGGGCAATGATAAAAGTGACACCATAGGACACAACAATCTTTTCTAAATGTCCAATTATATGAAATCTTGCTTTCAAGAGAGTGTGTCACTAGCTTTGAAAAGGTAGCAATGTTTACTTGCTTTCTGATACAGAAGAATTAAAAGGAGGTTAAAGCAGGATTTTGAAATTTGAGCAATGACTCAAACTCAGATTTGTAATCACTTTTAGTGCATTGAGTCAAGCGTACAAACTCTGTGCAATTTCACATTCTTCTTCTGTCTCTGTGTCTCATTTTCTCATGTTTAGCTGAACTACATAGAGCAGAAAAATATATCCAGCTATGTACTTCAGGTTTTTGCCTAGTTCTCTGTAAAGAGAAGGAAGCTCTGACTAGCCTTAATGGTTTTACTGCTTATCTGGTGTAACTTTATCATTGCTCCTTTTATAGTCCTTCTGTAATTTAAATAATACAAACTTTTAAATTTTATACAACACAGAAATCCTGCTAGACTGATTTTCTTCCTTAGAAATGAGTTGAATATTAGAAGAAGTGTTTATCTCTTTGAATATGTGACTTTATAATAACTTCAAAGGTCAGACACTCTCCTGGTATTGCAAAATGCTAGTAGGCAAAAAATATCAAGATTATATACCATCACGTTTTAGATAACACATGTATTATGTCACTTCTTGAATCTGTACAGGCAACACCAGATTTTACACTTTTAACAGAAAAATTAAGATATACAGAGAGATAGCTAGAGTAGCAAAATAAGCTATGGACAATAAAGGAGATTCATAAAGGTGAAACCCAAACTATTTTAAAGGTCAGTAGATTTTTTTGTTTTAGCTTTATGAAAGCTATTATTGAAGAAAATGCCAAAGGTGACAGAAACCTTTACAACTAAGATTGTTAACAGCTTAGCTTTCAAGGATACGCAGTGGGACAAATCCTTTAACTGAGATAAGGAAGGCACTAAATAAATCAGTTATCTAGTGGAAATGGAATATAAGAATACAAGTTCAGAAAAACAATGAAAGAATATACCTGGCTGGAGCTTGCAAATTTGTCAATTCTGCAAATTTTGTGCATTTTCCGGGACATCTGCAGCTGTGTTGTTGAACCTGTAGAGTCTCCTCAGTAGGATTTCTTCAGGCTGAGCTAGCTGGTTTGGCACCTTTCTTTGCCTGATTGTTTCAACCTGGCAAGCAGCTGGCTGAGGCCAGACAGTCTCTGGATTATTTCTGCTTTCTCACTGACACTGTCCAATTGAAAAGATAGGCTTTATCTATGTGAGAACATGGCCGCTCACTTGCTGATGCAGACTCTAGCTGGAGGGTTTAATTTTGCAAGTGCCCATCTGAACAATGAGGTGAGCAGACCATGCAAGAAACTTTAGCAGAAACTGGCTTTTGACATTTCCCATGGGCATGGCTTGAAGGTGTGGAGCACTGGTATCCTGAATCTCTGACTGACTCTTACACAGAGCAAGGCAACTTCAGGGTCTGTCCTGCCTCATGGCTGGGCACGACACCCCTGGTTGCTGCCTGTGTGCTGCCTTCACTGAACACTGCCCTTGCAGAGAACTGGTGTTTACCAGACTCCCCTTGTAGACTCTAATCACTATGGTAAAATGTGCTGAAAAAAGGCAGCAGAGTGATCAACACTGGATAAAGAGATGAGAGTGCGTCTCCTTGCTTGCTGAAACCTCTACTGCCTCACTTGTCAGGTTGTTTGAGCAATTCTTTACTCTCTTCAGAGACTATTTTTTGAAGTTACAGCTGTTACATCCTTTATCATGCTTCCCAGCCTGTTCCTGCTGCTCTACATCCCTTTGTATTTTCTTCCTCATGTATTTAATTGCTACAAGGTATTTAAGAAATTAATTTATTTGGAAATTTTTTTCTAATTATTCTATCATGTTACAACAACTCATCATCCAAAAGAATTGTTTCAATGAAAGGGAAAATATATATTAATTCTGATATTTTTTTTAAACATTATTTGCCAATATTGCTTTGTTGTCATCTTCATGGCTGTTTTTGTCAGTTCACCCACTTGCATTGCCAATGATTTAAAGGAAGCCCATTTGTATACCTTAATTAATTCACCTATGGAACAATATAGAAGATGCTTCTATTTGCACATCTGGTCTTCTCACATAATTCTGCTGGCTATGGAGAAGCTGGCAGCATGGAGTTCATAATGTGATCCTTTTCCTAGCTTATCTGTCCAGTTACTTGTGAGGCACTTATTGTAATCACTGTCAAGCAATACCAGTAAAGTTCATCCTTCAGAGGATCCAAGTTCTGATCCTGTTGCTTTCTGTCTCCTGCCAAAACACATCACTGCAGTTTTGAATCACAAATGCCTTGCACCTCTGTAGGGTGTGTGGACTATTAGAAACCACCATCCTAATTTGCATGCAGGGATGGCAAAGTATAGGGAGAGGGACTCAGTTTCTTGCAGATACAGCTTTTAACAGCACAGCATGCATCCCTGTCACTCCTCCTCTTCATAGGTCAAAAGCTGCATTAATGTGCACTACAATAAACCATTTGGAGCTAAATGGATTCCTTCAGGTAGAGCAGAATTTGACTTGGTGCTTTTGTATGAATTCTCCCACACTATGGAAAACAGACTCAGGCAGAAATTAAAATTTACTGTCATTAATTTCAGAGGTAATTTTGAAAGTTTGGTTGAGATATTACATTTATAAATGCCAAATCACAAAAATAAAAAGTATCAGCTTTTTCTTATGAATATTTTAAAGAAATTAGGTAATTACATTATTTTATGCTGTTTCTGTTGCTAATTTAATTAAGACTTAAAAGAATTAAATTAGCTTAACCAGTCCCTCTGGAGGCTGAAAACCTGATTGCTTAAGCAGAGAAATATTCCTAAAAATAGAGATGGCAGGATATTTGGGGATTCACTTAGATAAAAATTACAGAGGGATATCTAAATCTGGGATAAACATGACATCCCTTTTCTCTCATTGAAGATTTCAGATATTAAAAAAGTTATTTTCTTTTTTTAAGTTTTTAAGTGATTTTGCTACGTTTTTCATTTGTGGAAGCACTATTGCGTTTTGGGTGGTTGCTGGCACAATAGCACCGGTGAGCAAAGTAAACAGTCTCTATTTCCCCTACGAAGTAAGCATGAAAATGGACAATCACAACAATATTGGTGGCACAATATGCAAACAAATGATGAATTCTTAATTTCATTCATATTCCAGTTACATACAGTAATTTTCAAAGCATAGATTAAGTCAAACTGAATTGAAAGACTTCTCAAACAAAAGAAAGGCGAGGATATGAAAGAAACAGTGTTTGTAGAAAGCTTATTAAAGGCATTAAAAAAGTGGATTTTAAGAGACAAAAAATTCTGATGAGAACAGAAATATTGCAGGTAACCCATATAAGAAAAAGAGTTATAATGTATGCGTGAAAAACTATACATCACAAAAAAGGAATATCCAAAGTAGCTTAACATAATGCTTTGGTTTTCATCTAATGAGGAAAATACCTGGAAGAAAAACATCAAATTCAACATGGCAATAAGGACACCAGCTCTGTTTCCAGTTCTGTGTGTTCACTAAGAAGCAACAATAATTAGATTCTGCTCTCAACTTAATGCTAAACCTGAACTTTTCTTAAATGAAAATAGAATATACAGTCATTGAAAAGTGTGTTTTTAGTGTACGATTGTTTTGCCTTGCAGTTCTTGCCAGGGTTTGCACTTTTTGAAGTGTTTTACTGTTATCTTTCCCCTTTTAGAATGTTAAGGGTTGGAAGGCACCTTAAAGATCATCTAGACCCAACCCCCACTGTCACTGGCAGGTACACCTTTCAGCAGACCAGGTTGCTCAAGGCAATAATAATAATATTATATTATATTATATTATATTATATTATATTATAATAAAAATTAAAATAATAACCTTGAACACTGACAGGGTCAGGGCATCCAAACTTCTCTGGGCAAACTGTTCCTGTCTCTAAGCATGCTCACAGTAAACAATTTCTTCCTAATATCTAACTTCAATTCCCTGTCTTTCAGTTTGAAGCCATTACTCCTTGTCCTACCTTTACAGTTCCTGACAGAGTCCCTTCTCTGGCTTTGCTGTACTCTCCTTCAGGTACTGAAAAGTTGCCATGAGGTCCACATGCAGCCTTCTCCTCTCCAGGCTCTTCAGCCCCAACTTTCTCAGCCTGTCTTAGCAGGTGAGGTGCTCCAGTCCTTTTATTAATTTTGTGGCCCTCCTCCTGACTTGCAGTTCCATCTCCTTAGGTTGGGGGCCTCAGAGCTGGATGCAGCACTCCAGGTTGAGTCTCCCAAGAGCAGGGTTGAGGGGCAGAATTACCTCCTGTGACCTGCTGGCCATGCTCCCATTGATGTAACCCAGTATTTTATTGACTTTCTGGGCTCTGAGCTGGCTCATGCTGAGTTTTTCACCATGCATCACATCCAAGTCTTGAGGGCAGGGCTGCCCTCAAACATTTCTCACCCAACCTGTAGGTGTGTTGGGACTGCCACGACCCCTGTGTAGGACCTTGCAGTTTGCTTTGTTGAACCTCATAAGTTTGCAGAGTTCCACCTTTCAAGTGTGGCAAAGTCCCAGTGAATGATATCTCCTACCTCCGGTGTGTCAACTGCACCACACAGTTTTTCTTGTTTCTTTGTCTTTTTTTTTTGGCTTCCCAATCACAGTGAGCCAGCCCTACCTCAAAGCATTTTGGCTTTGCTTTTGAAAGTAAGAAGAAAATTGTCCCTTCTCTGATCTCCAAAATTAGATTTTCTTCATTCTTCAAGTGCATAATAAGGAATATTTATGCAAAGCAAATATTCAGTGTTCAAGAACAAGCTAATTGGGTTGTTTTCATAATTGGTAGTTTATTGCCCATTTGTATTCAAAACTGTTTCTGCTGAACTCCCTGAGCTGTGAAAAGCAGACACAATGCTTTTGTATTACATACTTTTCTTAGCTGTCAAACCTAACTAAAGAATCCCTCACTTTTATTTAGAAAAGACCTTTGCAATGTCCTCAGCTATGAGGAGCAGGCTTTTACAGTTTAGTGCTTGAACTGGTGCTGTGTCAAGGTCATTGTCCCATTCAGAGAGAGTGCAAGATCCTCCCAAGCTTTAGGTCCATCATTCCCATCTGGGAATCCCATTGCAGAAGTATTACCTAGAGCTAAACCTTTTTTGGGGCAGTAGCGTGCACCTAACTGTGCATCTTCCTACAGATTTCTCTTTTCAGATTCCTTAGGCTGCACATCAAGAGCAGTTTCTTTGCTTCTTCTTTGAAGAATTGTATATGTTTCAGAGTACTATATAAATACTGTTCTAGTTCTGTTTATAGATTAAACACACTTTGGTCCTCAGTAAAATTCCCTGTCAATGGTAGTAAAGAGGAAGAGAAACCACCACCAGCAACTCGTGTAGTTATTCTGTTGTATGTATTAATGTTTACAGTCTGTCAGACACAGACTACTTTTGCAATCTGAATTTGAAAGTATATTTGAAAGTATAATAAATGTAAAGATTTAGAGGAAAAAAACCTATGCTCTTTATTTAATTTTTCTTTATGAAGTTCACAATGAATACTGCTGGAACCTGGAACCCAACTCTTGCCATTTAATGTATTCCATGTGTCTAGCAGAAGTCCATAGATCTCTAGATACAAAACGAATTTGAGATTAAAGCTAAAAAAACTGCTGTGTCTAAAGGGTGATTTTCTTCCCAGTTGCTCATCTCTGTACTCCAATGTCTTGGCATCATGCTACTTTTTATGAATTAATCTTCACAAGCTGATAATATTTTCATGAGTTCCAATTAGCTGCTGCATGGGTAGAGCTTGTTGTTTTACAAAATACACTGGTTTTTTTGGCATCTTTGTTAGATGTAGCTGTGTGGAAAGAGAAATTATCCAGACTGCAGTTTACTTACCAGAGGAAAACATGTGGACAGGCTTTAATTGCAGATCATGTGGAAAACACATAATTATGTAAATAGAAAAGTCTTGTTAAGAGCCTTTATTGCAAACAGAATTAAATGGAGGTGAACTTAACTACCAAAGCGGTATTTATGCTTGCTGTATAAAGTCAAAATATTGAATAGCTAAAATACATTTTTCAAATTCAATGGATTTTCATGGAGAGAGAATTGCCTTCTCAGATGTGTTATATAAACAAATCAAACACTTCAGAAACCAGGATCTGTGTGCTCATCCATGATGAAAAAAGGAAATGATGATCCCATGTAGTTATATTTGTTTCATTAAAGTTACAGTTTTGGAAAAATTTCCATCAATATTATCCACCAGTGCTGGCTCTTTGAAACCTTAGTTCTGTACACCTTTATATGGCTCTCTGTAAGCCTGTTATTCCTTATTCCCTTCTACAGAAATATCTATTTGCCTTGTTTATGCGTGCCACAAATTCAGCTTATATTGACCATCTCTAGATATAACAAGACCATTATTTGTTGAAGATGTGGAGACACAGCAGGGTAAAGGATTCTCTGAATCTCAGCTCTACAGTGTAGATGTTTATCAGAGTATGTTTGTATGTGACTGTAATTGATTTGAATACGGTCTTCATTTAATTTTCCACAGAATCTCTATTCTGTTGCATGTTTCAGTTTGATGAGCACTGTTGGGTCTGATTTATGGCCTCAGTACCTCAAAAACTGAAAACCCCCCAGTGACTATGAAAGACATTTTCCTGATCAAAGCATAATCTTTCTGCATCTGGGTACTGCAGACCCATGAATTCACATTTCTTTATGGACTCATTAGTTCAGCCTTGCTGCTAAGGATCACAAAGACAGCAGCCATTTGTTACTCTCTCCAGCAGCAACTTGTGAAAAAGATTTCATATATTCACATACATAATACCAGAGGATTTTACTTGGTGTTAGAAATCTTATAGTCCTATAATTTATTCAAGAACCAAACTCAGCTTCAGGAATAAAGTGAGGATGAAAAGATACTGCAAGACTTCAGCTCCTTGGAAAGAAGACTGCACAAGATATGCAGAATATCAGCTCAAATAATTTTGCCCAATGAGAAAAACTGGCAATGCTACAGATGACACAGATGAAACTGGAGACTGTACACAGGATCAGATACAATCCTGTGGCCTCTTCTTTATTGATGGAGTTCAGTTAGCATTCCCCTGAAAGGGGCAGAATAAGGATCTCAAAATCTCACCTCAACTGAGTTGGTGAAAAAGAGAAAGAAACGAATGCATCTTGCTGTTAAATCTTAGCGTGGGAAGAACATATGCAGCTTAGTAAAATGGGATTTACTAAAAGAAGGTCAAAAGACTGCCATCCCACAGTGATGAATAAGTATTTGTGCAGAGCAAAAGGACTAGCGAAATTGCTTGGAAATACAGCAGTGTGCATGCTTGGTGGGAGGAAGGCAATAATAAAGACAAAAAAGGTGCATTGAAATAAGTATAAAGGTATGCCTCCACATTCTGAAGCAAGCCTGAGTCTTTGTAGTTTCAATCTAGTCAGAATATCATAGTGGTGAATTGAAATCACTAATTAATCAGCCCTTCTCCAGCATCTGATATCTCCTGTCCAATGGTAGTAGATTGAGAAAGACAGAATGAGGAACCCTAAAATATCAGTGCTGTTGTCCATGGATGACTAAAGAATTACAGAGGTGGACCTTTCCAAAAGAGAGTTTGCAATACATTGCAATAGATCTCATAACAATCACTGATTGTTTTGAGCTTTCCAAGGAGAATTGAACTGCATTGCTGACAGCAACAACAAAACTTATACCTTGACAGTAAAATAGTTAAATAAATTTCAGAGATTTAGAAATGCAGTAGCCTTCTTCCTTTAAAAATTTGAAAAGTAACATCAGTCTGGGTTTAACAAAGTAGTTAACTATAGAAAGAACAGCACATCTCTGCAACATGAAGTGCGTGGAGTGCCTGCCAATACTGGGCTGTTTAGTGAAAGGATGTGAGGACTGACTGTACTGTGATGTGTCAGGAGATATCAACATTGATTTATGCTGTTCAGGACACACAGAACAACTTTCAATTATTGCTAATGGGATGTGGAGCTCCTTCATTGTTCTCAGTCTCTCCGTGCCTTTCCTACATTGCTTCAATATAAAATTGACAAATGGGAATTTGAACATTTTCAGGTATAAAGACCTCAGTGAAAGTCATCTATTTCTCAAGATTTTCTGAATCATGGACAGGAAGCATGTTTTTATACAAGACCGACTTTTCTGTTGAAATTTTGTCCTTTTCTCTATTTTGTCAGTGTTTATTCTGTCTTGCAATCATTGCCTTCTGCTATGGGCTATCAGGCTGCTGCACTTGTGTGTGCAAAAGCCCTTGCTTCCAAAGAGATGCTAGTCTGGGTTTTGCCTTGCTGAGAAACAAGAAATTTTATTGCTATAGGAGATGTGCTGACAAAGGCTGTGCTGGTGTGAAAGGGAGGACTTCTGCTTTTATGCCCCTTGTGCATTTTCCAGGTCAAGACTGCTGAATCTGGAGTAACCAGATGTTGCTCTTTCTAGTGCTGCTACAGCCTCTCTGGGGTGCCCTTCCCCTCTTGCTCAACCACACCTTTGGTAAATAATAGCCTAAGACTTAATTTTCAGATGCACTGACTCTCCGTTATATGTTACTGCCATCCTTTCTCTGCAATTATGTAGGCTGATTTCATTGAAAGAACAATCAACTACACAGTTCTCAAATTGTAATATAGGTGTCTTTTACCAATAGTTGTAAAAAGTAAGTATCTTTCAGTGTGACAAGAACAGAGAATTGCTCAATCTAAATCTAAAAAGTACCTGTTTTGAGATTGGACTCATATCTATTTACAAATTAAACTCTACAAATGCTTGGATTTTATGTTTATTCTTGAAATTCAGCTGTGTGGAAACACATTGGACTCAGAAATACACTTACTCAGGTCTAGTTCAAGCTTGCCTTTGAAGTGTGCAAATGAAAACTTGCAGAACAGAATAATCACAGTGCAATTACCTCCCATTACAGCACAGGCAAACAGCTGGCATGGTGCTGTTTGTTATGTATGAGCAATGCAGTTGGGATCCCTTGAAGCACAGATGTAAATTATCTCTATCTCTGAGAGATTACAGTGAAAAAAACCAAACAAAATGAAAAAAACATATGTAAACACATTTATAATAGGAGAATTATTTAAAATGTCATTGTGAGGGAAGGAACAAAGAAAACCTCTCATGCAAGATGTACACTTAATTTTAAAAATTTGATTTTAAAAATATTTAATTTGGAAGATACTATGCGGTGTCATTCAGAAGTCCTACTGAGATATAGTTGAAACAATGATAAATCAGTCACCTACAGTCTTGCTGCTTGGGAAAATCTGCATATTAGCAACAGAAAATTATTCTCTGAGAGCCACTCTTTTGAATGTGCAGAATGCAATGAAAGACTTGTCAAAAGAAACCTCCTCTTTGGCAAAATGAAAAATAAAGTAATTGATGATGGTATGCAGTCACCAACTTAGCATATTTTATGGCATCACATTGTGTGGATAGTAAGTGTCTATTAAAGAGATTTTTTTTTCAGAAACAACACAGATTGGGTGTTAAATACAGGCTATTAAATATCATTAAGCAGTCATGGCTTTTATTAAAATGTGTTTGAATGTATAAGATACTTGTAGTTGTCCTATCTGAAGGGCTTCCAACTCTAGAACGTAATTCAGCCCCACAGAAAGGCAGGTTTTATTTTTTCTTGGAAAGGGAAAAAAATATTGAAATTTGACAGCATCACATTTTAAAAAGCTGCCTTAATAAATGTTTCTAAAGGGATACTTTGAGTTATTGCCTTTGTGTATACTTTGTGTATTGCCTTGACACATGGTCATCCTCTGGGTACAGTGTCTCTTGTCCAGTCCTAGCAAGTGAGGTCATGGTGAAAAGCCTGCACAATTCCTGCTTTAAAAAGCTATGTTCAGATCAGGGATGATTTCCTCTTAGGAAGACTCAGACTTACATTTTCAGTCTATGTGGAACAAATATCTTCTCTAAATGTTTAGACTGCACTTAAAAAAAAAATGAGCCAAGTTAGGATCAAGACTAAAGACTCCAGGGGGAGTGAGGGGTAGTAAAAGTCAGCAGAAAAATCAGACATGGCTAATCAGTGACTGAAAATTTAGTGCTATGATTGAATCCCTAGATTGCCTTCCTGCTAGTCTGAATCTTCATGTACTGATGGAAAAAAATCATGTCTATCTGCCCCATTCCAATTTACAATATCCTACAAATCTTCAGAAGGTTTTGTTGAAAGAAATGCTAGCTAGGATGGTATAGCAACTAGCATTAATGCTTAATTAAAAAGTAAAGAAAAACATGATAATAATTCTGTGCAAATTTCCACTGAGTTAAAATTAGAGCATGTTGTTATTGCTGAGGAGATTTACTTGACATTTAGTGTTTGAGGTTTTATGATAAAGAAATTTTTATATCCGTTAAAACCTGCTTAGTTTTATGGATTTAAAATTCTTTTATATTCTTGTGTGTACATGTACATATCCACATATATACACCATTGCTGAAAAAAACTTCAAAAGTCATCTTTTTTTATAAGGTTTTGTGCGAAATTCTCCCTTTTTAAAAAAAATTAGTTTTAATACAGAGAGATTTTATTTATTTTGCGAAAGCTCTATGAAATACCTCTTTGAGGATTTTTTAGGTCAAATTGTGCCCATATGAATCACCATTCATCCCCTGTGACAAAGAAATCAGCCAGTGGGTTTCCTTGCATGCTGTAATTTCCTAAATTCTTAATTGGAATAGCCCAATGAGAATGATTTTAATCCGAATTCTCTGCTAGTACTCTATATAAGAAAAGATAAAATGGAAAAGGTATTGAATGAAACAGCTTATGCTAAAATAGGGAATGGATAATAACAATGTTTTTCAGCCAGAATTACTCAAATGTATAAAATGAAAAAGAGCAAAAAATGACCCTTCAGGGTTTACAGGAGGAACAATTAAGCTTCTTGATTTTACAACAGCAAAGGGAATGCTGCAGGGAGGAAAAAGCCTGAGGCATTTGGTGATATGACAAATAAGACTTGAATAATGCAGTGTTTTCTCAGCTGCAAATGCAGATGTTTGCAGAAGCAGTGCGATTGTTCCTCCATTTGGATGTACAATTCCCTTTAGTGACATATCTGAATAAAGATTCTTTTACCATGTGTTTATCCCTGATGGCCCCAGGGCTTTCAATAAATTTCCACGTTCCACATTCCCCCCTCTCCAACTCCCCACATACATACAAAGACATACAAAGACATTTAAAAACAGAAGAAACCCCAGAAACCCCATTTTTTCAGTTGTCTACTAAGTACACTCCAAAAGCAAGAAGGTTTTGTTTAAATTTCCCAGCCATGACTGTGGCTTTCTCTATCTCACCTTGATCAGAATATATGACCATGCTATAAAAAATAAGACTTACTTGTCTGCAAATGTGAATAAGATTTTAGTGCATTTGTACATATGCATGTACATAAACAGGGGAAGATTTGATAATATTCATGAAAGTATCCCTGGGGAAGCCGTTATTCTTATCTGCACTCCTATTTTCAAACACTATTCTCTTTTTCCTCTCTCATAGAGACATACAATATTGCTTACTGGCTACTTTCCTAGCTCCTATTTTTAATTGTTGCCTGCTATTAAGTAAAAAAATTAAAAATCTCAAACCAAATCACCCCCGCAAGAGACTGAAGAAGCATTGTATTGTCACAGCTGTATAGAAAACCTTGAAACTGGACCAAAGGTAACTGAATGTTACCATTCATTTGGCAGTGCTGCTTGAAGTCTGAAAATAATTGGTTTGACTCATATAAATTGACCTATGCAGTTTGTTTTCTACCAGCTTTGACACCAGCAATTATGCATTCAGCATCACTGTTTCTATTTTTTCTGAGCTACTACAACATGTAGGAAAAGAGGAGCAGCATTTTTTGGTTTTGCCTAAAAATTTTTTTGTCAGCTCCTCCAGAACCTTGACTTGTAGGATTATGAGAGGTCGCTCTTCCTCAGTTTAAGGAATTAAGTGAAAAGATCCAGATGATGCACCAAGGCTGCAAAACCTGGAAGCCATACATGTGAATACTTGGTGTGGTGGTGTTTCAGAGAGGATGTAGGACTTCAGAAGCACTAAAAGACAAACGGTATAATTAATTCCTCAGATGAAAATTTCAAACATGCTGAAAGTGTTACAGGTGGTTGACTCTTTGAGATGCAATTAGAGTAGCACACAAAAATTTGTTAGCACATTTTCAGGGAAAGAGAATACAATTGAAACACACTGGTCCAAAAACAAGAACATTTTACAAGTCAATTGTTTTGGATTAAACTCTTTTCCAGGACTGAACAGAAACTTTGGGCTCTGTGGCATGGGATCTAGTTGACTTTAGGACATTTGGATAGTCTTTTTTTACCCATCATAATGGTAGAAAACAGAACAAATGGGATTGAAAAGTTGCAGGCATCTGCCATGGGGACTTTGTGTTCCCAGGAAGCAGAGCTACTTGCTAGCATCTCCCCACCATTACAGCAGACACCTTTGGAAACATGCTCATTGTCGTAATTTCCTAATAGACTGTTCTGGATCCTGACAGCTGAATATATTATCTTCAACGACACTTGACTTCTGTACAAGTGCACTGCTTTTCATCTTTTTTTTTTATTTTTTGAGGGAGTCTTTAACTTTCTCTTTCCAGAAATGATACTCCATACAGACAGACATTGTCCAAGGAGTATTAACTTGCAATGGAGTTACATTTTGTGAGTATGGAAGCAATGTATTCTCTGTAACTGCTTAGCATGGATACCATTTGTTTGGATGGCAAGAAGAAATATCTTAAAGGTGGGACAAAGATGGGATGAACTCCTAGAAAATGGCACAGTCGTCTACCAGCTACTGGAAAAGCTGGTCCTGCTCTAAGCTCTTCTATTCACTCAGGGCTGAGCACTCTGCTCAGAAGAGTCAAACTCTATTCAAAACATTTTCCATGCATCTGGTAAGCTGTGAGTGCTCAGTTGGTGCAAAGAAAATAATTGGATTAGACAGAAGAAACTGAGACAGAAATTGAATTTTTGGAGTATGATCTGTCTCCTCTACCCCCAACTCCACCAGTGAACTGAAAGATTTTTAGCCCTTTTTAAAAACATTGCAGTTACACCTTAAGTTACACCATGAGCCTTTTGCAGCAAGTCACATTTAAGGCAGTTTAGGGCATGTTGTAATCCAGCATATCAAGAAGATGGTGTTTCATCTTCCTGCTATCTCTAGCACTCCCCTGTCTTCTTTCCTTATTCTTGCACAGGTGAAACATTAGAAATTCCCTTAAAAAAAGCCTGGTTCAATTTTAATCTCTATAACACAAGTGAAACACAAATATAACACATGTGAAATGTGATGGGTACAAAGGGTGAGGAATGTACGTAAGAATGGGGTCTATGTGTTAGAGGCTGACTGAACATCTTAAATGAAGGCTTTCTGGTTCAGTGGGATTTAAATTTTTTTCGTAGGATCTGACATCTACAAATGTCTCCGATGGGAGCTGCCATATCTCAGCCATTTGGAAACTCACGTGCTAATGCTCTCATTTCTTTTAGTGATGCAACATTTTCATCCTTGACACTTTCCAAGGACCACTATCCTCTTTATTGTCCTTACCCCACAGTGGGGTTTCAAACAAAGGAGTCTTACTTCAGGTGTGAATATGCAGAAAATTCCAGAATATTATCTACCATGCTTCTTGGAGTGAAATCTTGTACATTTCTTTTGTTTCTTCAAATTTTCTTTCTAACTAAGGTTTTTATTTGAGTATACAGTTTCATCACTTCTTTTACTCCTGTCTGCTTCGTGACTTTGGTCCGCTAGAGACATTTCTTATAATAATTTTTTTTCTTATCTAAATAGTTTTAATCTCCCATGGGGCTCTTTGTCCCTTTATCTACTTTTATTTCTTTCTTTTTTCAAAAATTACATGTTGACTTTCTGCTACTTCCCATACTTTCTTTGTGAATTTCTTTCCTTTTGTCTCTCTTTATCTTCTTTTATTGTCTGCTCCCTTAACAGATTTTTATTCTTCTCTATATTGACATTCAGAACAAAAATGTTCTGTAGTGTTCACAGCTGTATGATAAGCTCTGATTTTAATATTCTAGTCCTGTGTACAAAGACCTGCTTACACAAGGGAATGACTCACTCTCCACTGCATTCTAATCTAGCAAGTTTAAATTACACTGATAACTTAGCTTGAGATCAGCTTCTTGTAAAGGAGTCAAAACAGATCCCTAGCAGCTTCTCAAAATTACTTTCTAAGATACTGTGCTTTCTACTTGAGATCAGATAGTAGAATCTTCACAGAAAGGTGGTATATCTAGTCTTTCACTGTAATTGATGCCTAAATCTCTTAAATTAAATTATACTTATCGTGCCTTGAAAACTGCAAGCGTTGATAAAACAAGCTGTATTGGTTCCAAGCCAGACATTGAGAGAAGCACAATTTATTCCCTAATTTCTTTGTTCCCTACCACTCCTTCTTCCCACCCCAATCATATTTCTATGTATTTATAAGATGCCCCTGAGACTTCTGCAAGCTAAGCAGCTCTGGCTCTCTCAACTTCTTCTCAAATGAGGCATGCTCTGAGCTCTTACTTACCCATCTTGTGGCCCTTCCCCGGACTCTCCAGTGAACTGGACTTTTGCCACAACCCTTTTGTTCTGCGGAGCCCATGGCTAGATCCAGCACTACAGCTGTGTCTTAACAGCTGTCCTGGGCTCACCAGCTCCCTCTGGTCAGTGTCTGCAAAGGTGCTTTCTGTACGAGCACTCTTATCCTAACACAGTGGTCCAGCTCATCCAAAGGGAGCTTTTTGGACATGGACACTGACCTGAGGTTGCCTAAACAAGGTAGGAGTAACTTACTAGAATGTACTTATGATCCTGTTCTGGGGTAGGGTTTCCAGACCAAAACCTCCCAACAAATAGCTTTAATATTCTTTAGGCATGCCTGGACTCTCATAGCTGCAGCATAGTTACATCACATGACCCAGTCTCTATAATGGTGCATATAAAGTAAATCTTTATCATGAAGGAAAGAAATTGGGTCCATTGTAGATCTGATACATTTTTTATTAGTACTTTAAAATAATTATTTTCAACAAAAAAGCCTAGGAGAATAATTTCTGAAAATTTCTGTTAGTAAGTTGTTATTTTTTATTTATTTAATTAGATAAGCATCATGATGCAAGCAGTCTATTATTTTATGGACTGCCTCTAATTGCTCTTTTTTCCAGGTCCAAGCTGAGGTTAAGAAAATTGGTTAAAAATTCAAATGGATAATTTTTCACTTATCATTGTAATCTCCCATCTTTTTTTTTTAAGACAATGAGATGTCAGTTGCATTTTTCTTGCTAAAACATGCCTTTCTCCACATAATGTTTTAGTAACCACGCTTACCTTACACAATTCTTGAAAAGTGGTTGCAGGAACCTCAGGAGGAAGCTATAACTTAGAACATTCTAGTAAATATTTGTCATCAGGGGTTGGTGAGTACATTCACCACTCATTTTGAAATGCAAGTTCAAAGGAATTCATTCAAAAATGTGTTCAAAAGGAAACCAGTGTCTGCAAGATACGCCAAGCATGAAATGTCATGTCCTCTCTCTTCATTTGCAAGAGATGTCTTTCTTTTGATGGGGTCAGGACACAGACTCATGAGCCTGGAAGCTCCAGTCTGGCATGCAAATGGGTAAAGGACTGCTGGAGAAGCCCAGATGTCACGTGGATGGTGAAGAAGTGCTTGAGGGTCTGCTGGATTTTTGTGAGGCGGCAACTGGCATCTGCTCAGCTGTCTTTCACAGAACTGAGTTTGAGCCTACTTGTGTTTTTATGGTAACATTAGTCTCTGATCAAATGAGCCTTAATCACTGAGTTAGGAGTTGACCTCTTCGTCATAGGAAATAACACGAGAGAAAACCAGGAATACTTTTTCCAAACAGAAAGGTTCAGACAATTCTCTTGACTACTCCATGTCACTTTACAAAACCCCTTTTTTGTAGCTTTGACTTGTAATATTGCAAATGTGTGTGCGTATACAGGGTGAAAATACCAGAAGTGTATTTGCTATTGCTGTGGTTTAACCCCATCCAGGAACCAAGCCCCACACAGACCCTCACACTCCCCTCCACCGGTGGGATTGAGAGAGAACTGGAAGAGTAACAGGTATAAAACTTGTGGGTTGAGATCAAGACAGTTTAATAGAGAAAACAAGTGTGCAAGCAAAGCAAAACCCAGAATGATTTCACTGCTTCCCATGGGCAAGGAGATGTTCAGCCATCTCCAGGAGAGCAGGGTCCCATCACATATAATGGTTACTTGGGACTCCACCACTCCAAATGTTCCTCCTCTTTCCCCTTATTCCCCCACTTTCTATGCTGAGCAGGATGCCATGGGCTCTGGAATATCCCTTGGGTCAGTTTGGGTCACCTGTCCTGGCTGTGTCTCCTCCCAGCCTCCCAAGTACCCCCAGTTTCCTCACCAGCGTGGCAGCACAAAAACCAGAAAAGGCCCTGGCTCTGTGTAAGCTCTGCTCAGCAGCAACAAAAACACCTCTGTGTTATCAACCCTGTGTTCAGCACAGATCCACAGCACAGCCCCATACCAGACACTGTGAAGAGAATTACCACAGCTGACACCGTACTCTTATATAGGAAAATGCATTGCATTAAGCACATAAAATCTAACAGAAGTGTGCAATTAATACTCGTGCATATGGGTGGATGTTCTTTGGAGTGCATTACTTAGCAGATTTGTAATGATTTTAAATTATTAAATAATTACATAGCAATTATGAGCATGCTTTATTCTTTTGGATACAAAGAGGCTACAGGAGCATTTATGCTTAAGCCCTGTCATGGCACAAAAGGCTAATGGGTTTTGTAATGGTGATTCCATATCACCTTTTTTGTACACATAACCATGATTTTAAAAAGGGAACTTTTTACAGTCTGACGTAACTTTGTCACTGAAGACTGGAATATCACCATGTTTTTTGGCATCAACTTACGCTGGTTTCAGTTCTGGCATGGCAAAATTACTTCTGATTTCTAAAACATTACATTTAATGATAGTTCCTGTATTCATTACAGCATTACAAAATTTACATATAAATATACCTTCAAAGATGAGTCTCATAAACAAGAAAATACTTAGTAATGGCTGCGAAAAACTCAAAACATATATAATAATTAATAATTCTGGGTTATTTTTTTTTTTAAGATAGCATGGTGAAATGAATATGACAGCAGAATCACTTGATGTACATCTAGTTAATGAACAAAATTTGGGCATTATCGTGCTGAATTAGCTGATGTCAGTCAAATCTATGTCTGAAATAAATATATGGATAGGCACAAGAAAGTTAGAGAGACATAACACTTCAAAATGATGACTCCCTTATCTAAGCCATTGAAGGAAGAGGGAAAAAGTAATCAGAGTTAGAGATCCTCCAAAAAGCAGTGGGTTTATGCAGAAGAGACATGAAGAGACAGATTCAGAGAGTAAGGTTTATGCTTTTTAAGGCAGAAATAAAACAAAAATCAAAGAAGGTGCTAATAAAAAAAATAAAAAAATCAACAGTCTATCTTTGTCTACAAGCCAAGTGATTTTGTACACTGAAACAAGGGAGGGTCTTTCATGTATTCCTGGTGGAAAATGTCACACAACAGTGGAGCTGAGGTATTTTGCAGTTTTTAAATTCTATTTTTCTGTAGAAAACTAGAATTCATCTTTGACAGCTACAATATCCCTTTAATACATTTCAGCTGCCATATAACATCAAAGGCACTTCAGTCTCCTGCTGAGCATCACTACAAGACCCTTTCCTTTTCTGGAAAAAAATCCACATGGCTTTTTCTGTCTGTTAATTCTTGGCTACAAAATACAGAAAGAGGCAAAGTATGATAAATGAAATATTTACGGAAACTAATATGACAACTGGTGTGGCAACAGTTGCTGTCAATAAAATGCAATTAAATTAATTTTTATGTTTACTTAAAATCGTGGATAATTAAAATGCTAATGAACCCTTTTTGACAGAAAAACCTTGAAAGTTTGCAGAACATATGTATGTGAAATTTATGTGTGAAAAGCTCTGCAATAAGAGGACCTGATCATGGATTCTTTCTTTCGTTTTTCTCATTACAATTTGAGGAGGAAGATTCTCACAAGAAAACTGCCAGAAATGACTACAACACCCTTAATATTTTATTTTTCAGTCTAAATCAGAATAACGGAAGTTTACATTCCTTTCTTATTTTTTTCCTTATTTATTAATTCGGAGGTTATCTAAATTCAATTCAATGAGTAAACATTCATCCTTAGAATATTTATTATTTTTAAAGTGATAATGGGCTAAGGAGAAAGAGATAGTCTCACCCTTAAATAATTACTATTAAACCTGTAAAGAGCAAGAACAGAACTGTAAATTCCTTGACAATTATTGATTATTTATTGTGTTTATAATTTACTCTTTTTGACAAAGATGAGGAAATGTCACAACATTTAATAATTTTTCTCTCAACTTCACAGGTTCCATTTTTCCCCCCTGAAGTTCCCAGCATATTTTACTAGACTTTGACAACGTTACCTTCTTAGCAAACTTTCTCTCAGGTGAGAAGCTGTGTAACATTCAAGATAATTTTCTTTTTTACTAAGTATTTACAAATTGAAATAGAATAATTCTGTTTTGTGAACATGTGGTAACTAGATTGCCTCTTTGACTCAAGGTTCTAGCACTGCAATTATTTTCTGCAGACTGATTTTTCAGGACATGAGGATTTTAATTTGGAAAAGCATGGAAATGTATTTTGATTCTTTATTTTCTTGGGGCTACATTTAACATATTCTTAAATGAAACAAACAAATGGAATAGAAGAAGGGAAGGAAGGAAAAATTAAGTATGAAACAATGAACAATAATTTAGACTAGATGGTAATCTAACCAAAAAAAAGGGAAAAAGGTAGGTTAGCACTGCTGTCATTACTTCTGACACTGAGGCTCCAAGTGCACGCTTCAAAGAGCTGCTGAACATCTAGAGTCAGTTTAGTTCCAGAAATACAATATTCATCTAGGAGTGTTCATTGTCAGGGCTGTTTTGTAGAAAAATAAGACACCTGTTCTATTCAAATGCTTTCGCTGTAAAGCAGCTGGGGCCAGCACCAGTGCTCAGGAAGCGTTGTGATTTTGGGATTGTTGATTTGTGCTTTGGGTACAGCCTGTGCTGGCAGTGGTGGCTGAAGTTGGGCATGAGCAGCCTTTGCCTTAGAAGAGCCCCAGTATTTAATTGCAGTAGAAACAAAGGCACTGAGGCAGCCTGGCTACAGTTTCAAGCAAAATATAAACCTTTGGTGGCTGAAAATACGAAATGAGCAATCCACAAAATGTAACTCTTTTAGCAACTTAGTGTGAGTCCTGCAAAGAGTGATACAAGCACAGTGAAACTTTTTCGGTGTCCTCCAAAATAAGGGAAACAAATGCAATATATACTCTTTTGGTAATGAATTAATGCCTATGTTAACACTAATATAATCATAGGGATAAAAAGAAAAAAAGCTCAATTCTAATAATCTTCTTTGCAAGCAGTTTGTCCTTTGTTTTAAGATATAACTCCAGGACTGAAAACACTTTGTAGGGCAAGAAAACACTATAATAACAACATAAAGGAAAGATCTTGACAGTTTGAATGATAATTTTTCTCCTTAAATTATTTATTTCCATACTTACCAACATGTATTCAATATGGTTATGAATATGACTTGTGTATTTCACCCATATAATATGATTGCAGTCGTGAATGAACTTTCAGGGTAGATGCTGGTCCTGTCTGAAGTGGTGTTTTGCTGAGGCATGGAGCCAGTCTGGCTGGCCTTGAAAGATGAAGCTACAGCCCTCCTCCTCCTCCTCACTTCTGAGGCTCACCTTTCTTCCCAAACCAAGCTGATCCACTCACTGTGGGTTGCTAAGAAGACAAGAAAAAAAGGTGAATTTAGTTGAATTACTATCATGTTATATGCTTTACATATTATCTAATTTTTAATAGGTACCTGTGTACTCTATAGATCAATTTACTTTACATTATTTATGTAATGTAATTTAGACTATGCTAAACTTGCATTAAAACTATTAGGGTTTGACACAATGGCAGCTCTCCAGAGCTCAGGAGAGCTTCATTATCAGCAGAATTTTAGCTTTAATTAATATTTATGAAGGAGTTCGGGCATAATTAACTGCAATGCAGTTGCAAATGCACTCAAGCACATCAATCCTAAAGTGATTTTATTATAGGTTGAATCCTGATGTCTTTAGGAACTTTTAGTTTATGGCATGGCCTAGAGATATTTCCAAAAGTCTCCAGCAAATGTGCTAAAGTGGACAAGAATTACAGAGTTAGACTGTGAAATCACACATCATCTCATGCAGACAGAGAGGGATGCAGGCAGCTGGCTCCAAGAGCTGGGTCTGTATAGGCATGCTTTGGGCCCATGGTCCAGATTAGGGTCTTGTCAAGAAAAAAAAAATTGATGAAGTCTGATGGTGACATGAAAGACAGGTTTTGTGAGTTCAGAAAAAGGATTTTGAACATGAATAATTTGTGTTGCAATTGTTTAGGGTTCATGTCTGCTCTTTTTGACCTGGTTTTCAGTAAAAAAAAAGTCTTGAAGACTAATGTAAAAAAAAAAAAAAATCTTTTCCAGTATATCAGAAAGCTACCCTAATAGTGTGAATCATATCACTTCAGTGTCACCTTTCACCCACAGTAGCACTGAAAATTGTTCAAGTATCATTTATAGCACCTGGATCCTTAACACAGGCATGAATATTGCCCAGAATATAATAAAATTAATTGCAATTGTAAACTCAAACTATATCAAAAAGGATGTATTGTAGAAATGTTTCTACTTCAGAATCCAAAAAATTCTTCTGGTCTTATTCCTAGAATCTATCCTAGGTTCAAGTATGGTATCTCTGGTAATATCACAATAAATTAATATTGTAAGAGTGACACTTTCATCGTTGGTGTTATTATACACCTGAGAACAAAGGGTCAACAGTACATTAATATAAATCAATTGAAAGGAGATAAACCAATACAATTCATTAATTATTTCTAATTTTTTAAGAAGATCACATTTCAGTGAATGTATATTTTTCATCTGTAAATTTCATGCAATCATGAGTAGAAGAGAGAACAGTTCCTAGTGCACTATGATATGGAATCCCTACAAATGAGCTCTCCTGAGATTTGAGTCACCTTTCACCCTTTTTGTCATTTATTTATCATTAATTCATGGAAGCTGCCTATGACACCAGCATGCAAGTTGTATTGTTAAGAGTGGGAGGTAGGAAGGATTCCACTGGCACTTTTTAAAAGCACTGTCTGAAGGATGGGAACATTATACAACATGATTTTGTGTCTATAGAGCACTTAAGGAAAAGTCTTTTAAGCAGCTCATAATGATCAGAATGGGCAGTCCAATAGTCAATTGGACAAAAACATGTTCCTCTCCCTCCCCCATCCTGCTGTAGCTTTCAGGAAGATGATAAATATTCCTGCAGCTGGAGTTTATTGGATAATGGGAACATGAATAAAAAGAGGCCATAAAGAAAAAAAATTAGAACCTTGCAGATGTTAAAAGAGTGGTAATTACAGGACTTAAAATAGTGATAATTTTTAGCTGCTCTAAAGAGTTTCTGTTTTTCTCTGCCAAATATTGTACCTCTCCTAAGAATAAAATAGTAATTTTTTTTGTTTTTCGTGTTTTTTGCTGTAAGACCCTGACTATTCCCACTCCCTCAGCAGCTCTGGGCCTAATTGACCATAATGATTACACATGACACCCAGCAGAAAATCTGTCAACTCTTCAGGAGCTTGAGGAGCTTCAGGTGCTGGAGGGCAAGGATGCTGCTCTTGAGAAGGCAACAGAAATAACAATCTCTCCTTCAAGCCTAGTCTAAAACTGTTTTGCCACTTGCTTTCTTGTCTGATTGAAAGAAATTTGAGAGGCAATTGAGTTACAAAGTCTAGTTCATGGCTAGAAAAGTCAGTGCTCTCTGACTGAGGTAGCCTTTGGGAGCAAAACAACTTCCTCAAAATAACATTTTTCATCCACTTTAGCAGAAAACTCCCCTCCTGTCTGATTCAGCTCACAGGAGTCTGGAACACATCATCACCAATACTGAAGAATTTAAGTTTCTGTACAGAGTAAGCCCATCCTTATCTTAAAAAACTTATACTGCCAGCCCCATGATGAACCACCTTGCCCTCACCAGCCACCAATCTTTATCACAGCTGCAGTCTCCTGGACTACTGAAAATATCAGTCCTGACAGAGGAAGTTGTTGGAAGGAGAGAGAAGTTGGATGATATGTTGACAACTGATCCCAAAGGATTGGTTGCAACATTATCTTGAGGCTGGTGCCCTTAAAACAAAATGTACTTCATTCAGACCACCCCTTGGGAGGAGGTCCAAAACTTGATTTTGCTCAAAAAAATTTATCTTCATCATGTGAAGGCTAGCAGAAAAGGAAGGAAATGCTTATGTCTGTTTGGAATGAAGGAGGAAAGTTGAGACTTAAGATATTATTAAATGATACTGTTACTAGCTACACAAAGTTCAATAAAAACTTTCTTTGAGGACTTGAATTGCTTTTTTTTTTATCTTTATGAAAGTAAACATTGTTATCACTTCCTCAAAAAACCCCAGTTTTGTAGGTTAAGAAAAAATGATTGCAGATACTAGTGTTTTATTTTGCATTGCAGTGTTTCTCAGGGTAGGCTTTCTGTCATATGGTAAAAGGTTTTTTCCACCAGTTTCTCAATATCATTAAATTTGTTCCATAAAGCATATGGAAATGCAAAAAAAACCAAAAACAAAAACAAAGCATTGCAATAATATTTGGGTGGATTTGAAACACAGATTATTGTTAGTGATCATAAAAGTTGCTTCAGCAGGAGTCAGTGAGGATGTGGTCTTGTTGGTATTAGCAGGAGGTCTGCTGCTGGCAGAGAAGAGTCAAACACACTGAGCTCCCTTCAGTCTTATCCTCGTTATGCCAACGACCTAAAGAGCAGCATGTGGCTGCATCCAGCCCCAAAGCTGCTCTGCCTCTAAAGATGCGCATTTCTGCAGGCATAATCTGTCTTCCAAAAAAAGAAAAAAACTCAAGACATCACAAAAAAACCCCAGAAAATCTTCCCAATGAACAAACAAAAAAACAAACAAACAAACAAGTGGGAGCTAAAAAAAAGGACCACTTTCTTTCCCATTCTTCTATTCTGATATTAATCTGTCTGCATGCAGGCCAATGAAGTCTCTCTGTCAGGAAGTAGTACCAAAAAGAATAGCAAAACCAAGTGAGATTGACAAGACTAGAAATGATGAGTTCTATTATAATATCCCCTGCAGAATAGTAACATTTCTATGACAGCCTTCATCATAATTTATGTTCTAAAAAAGCTACAAAAGACATTTCCACCATATAATTTTTTTTTTTTTGGTAAAGACAATTTCCCAAAAGAACATGAATTATTTCCATGGAAATTATTTCCATTTCTAAATTAAATGCAATTTCTGATTTCTTTTATTCTTGCAGGAAAAAAAGTCACCACCTTGTTAATGTCAAACACAAGCGGGGGTGAGTATAGAAGGTTTGACAGAAAATATGAATTTGTCAATGGAGAGCAGAGAGGGTGTCAGTTTTTAAAGACAGAAAAGTCTTAAGTGGAAATGTCATGGGCTGACATTTTGAAAATATAGATTATTTTCGTGTAGAGTCCATAACGTAAACAAAAAAAAAAGAGAGCCAGTTTCCTGAAGAGTATTAGCCACGCTTAAAAAAGTAATCTGAATTATTATTTTTTATCTACTTTCTGTCCAAACTGGAGTGAAAGGAAGTTTTCCTGAGCTACACAAACATGGCACAAATTGCAGGAGGCAAATATGTCAGTAATGGAGAATATTTTCACATTTTTCTTTTGAGGCAGATTTACAAAAGGTAAAAAGAAAATAATATTAGTGTAGCAGAATATTTATTTGGGAAAAATTCTATTCCCCAGAATAGATAACAATATTATCAATTCAAGTATGTTTACCCCCTTATTCTACATTTTTTCTGCCACTAATAAAAATTTTATTTATAGAAATAAACAGCTAATTCTTACCAAAAAAAAAAAAAGAAAAGGAAGACAAAAATTAAATGTATGGCATTTTAGCATATCACATGCTTTCCTTTGATTTAACTGGTGGAAGAAAAAAGGTAGTTTCATCTTTATGTTCTTAAAAAATAAATCAAAACATTTGTCACCAACTGAAAGGTTAGCCAGTTTGTAATTCCTGTGGGTTTATGATTTTTATGTACCAGCTGATGTATTTAGTTAGCATTTAGGATAACTGTAATAATCTCTGTTACATTTCTACAATCCAAGCTCTTGATGCCTCTATCAGCTGAATAATTTGCACACAGAAATTACTAAATGATACTGATAGTTGGCTGGTGAGGTCCTTATTTCTCTCAGTGCCTCAGTGTTTATCTTGGTGACGTTGTCTTTCCAAGCTACCTGAGGAATAATTCCTGGCTAACTCAGCTTGTGCTACTTTGAATTCCCACTTTTGCACATAAATGGTGGATGTCTGAGCGCTTAGTTACATAAAGTCTCCATCAACAGTCCAAACACGGGGTACAGGGTTTCTGTGCATTTTGTCAGGGATGAAGATAGTTTGAAGGCTACCTCATCTTCACAGGTAATGAAATAAAAAGCAGGAGAAATAGAGTGTGTTTAGGAAAAATGTCCCCTTTCTCCCCAAACTTCTTCAGGAAAGAATAAAAATTCTTAATATTTTCCTCATTTAAAGTAATTTGGAGAATTTTTCAGTGAAGCATTTTCTTCATTTGAACTCATTCATGCAAGTATTTACAGGTCTGAAAGATTATATAATTTTCTGGCAGCTGAAGTGCTCATTCAGCATTTTGGAGAGCTGAATGTTGGTCCTTGCTTCAGCTGCTTCATATTGATCCATGTCCATGTGCAATAGAAAAGGTCTTGGATGATGACCAAGGACAACTGCAAAAGGCATTTGGCATCTGATATTTGATGGGGGAAGACCTCTTTCCAGGTTTCACCAGGCTTGCTTATCTGTCTTCTACAGCTTTCCTCGTAATCGTGATATCTCTGCACCACTTAATCAGTGGCTTGTCTGCATTTTCTTCTGTCTTCACTCAGAGTCAGGATTAAAAACATGAAGGAGATGAATTTTCTTGTGTTGGGGCTTAGTTGTTTATTCAATCTTATCTGAAGTACAGAGAGTTCTGCACCATTCCTAGCTACAAGCTAAAATTGAGCAAAATGGAGATGAATCTAGCTAGCTACAAGGTCTTTTAAAGCTAAATAGTCCAATAGAGAATTAACACCTATATTATTTATACTTTTGACCCAATAACCAAACTCCTGTGATGCTTAGTGCAGCACTAACCATGAAACCATGAAGAAGAAGGAGGAAGATGACAGAAGCTCAAAAAATCCCAGGTTTCTGGGATCCAACATTCCTAAGGTCAAAGCTCTGTGCTGATAGGAAATAGAAGCTTTTTTGAATCCTTATCGACTTTGTGGGGCAAGCAAACTCTTTTTCTACTTATCTATGTTTGCTGTGTTCACAATAGCTGGATGTTATAATGTACATGACATGTTATAACAATGTCAGCTTTGTTGACAGGCTAATAGCCCCTGTTTTCTAAAATTCAGCTGGCCTGATTATCCTCTGCTTCAAAAATTATAGCACCTTTCATTCCTACATGGCGAGGGTTAGAACGATGACAAGGGTTTTTGTGAGAGAAAAAATTAGGTTTAAAAGTGTACCTTAGATAAAATGTGGCCCTGGTAGAATGGCTGGAGAAAATTCACTCCAAGAAATGTAGTTAGGACTGGCATGCCAAAAATATGTTTTTCAAGAGTATACCATCTTTTGCCTTTCCAAAGATTGGGCAGCAGAAATTAGTAGAGATTTTTGGAGAAAACCATGTAATTTCACAGAGACAGCTGAAATCCTACATGACTTTAATGAATCTACAGCCCACATGGGTACCTGGTTCACAATTTGGCATTGTATTTTTTGGCATTTTTTTCCTTTGTCTGAGAAGTGTGGCACTGCAATTTATGTATGGAAAAAATAAAATCGTCATTACTTTAAGAAGGATTGCATGTTTTCTCCTACATATTCCTTCCACATTTTTTGAAATTGGTTTTGCAGGCAGAAGGGTTCAGCTTCATCACAAATGCAGAGGCTGATGGACACAGTCATACCTCAAATTCTCACTGCTCACCTTACAAATGAACTCTCAGGAGTGCTGCAGTGCTGGGACTAATTCTGTCCTACGCTTTTGACACTCTGCTCAAGCTGCCACATGACTGTCTCTGTGACTTAGAGATAAGGGAATCATCACTAAGGACGATGCACAGGCACAGTAATCTGCCTTTTCTGGTGTGTATTTACTAATATATCATGGTGCTGGTCTTCATGCTTGTGTGTGCATTTCCTGTGTTTAGTCCAAGAGGGAGACAAGGGTTAGAAGGATTTTACCAAGGGTTATTAAGTTTTGGTGCAGATGGACAGCACTATCCTCAAGGTAATAGCTGTTTCTGCTTAAAAGGAAGCCTCCTTGATATGGTAAGTATCAAAATGCCAAGTGCTGAGCATCCTTTCTACTTTTTGAAACTAAAACTATTTTCTGATGAGGTTGCTCTAGCTCCCAGGTGTGATTTTAATTCTTATCCCTGTTGACAATTTGTGACACTTCGGTGAATATTTAACACCCATGGGTTTTATTGTGGTGTCTTACTGAAAGTAAGAACATTTTTAGAGTAATTGAAAATTGTTTAACTTCACATAAGTTGAAATATTAAAAAAAGTGATGTACAGACATGTTGTCTCTAAACAGTTACAAAAATAAACATCTTTCCACTTATCTCACTTCCTTCACTGAAGTTTCTGAAAAGTTACTTGAGAGGACTATGCAAAACATAATCAAGTATATGTTTAGAATATATATATAAACATTCAGTTTCTAGTAAGTGCAAGTTTTAAAGGTGAAAAAAGCCTGTAGATTTTATTTTATTCAGTCCTTTTAGTACATCCATATATCCTTTCTCTTTATGCTGGTTCATTCATTTGGAATAGTTACATGAAATTACTATAATGTACCTGTGCTACAAGTGCATATGTTCAGGCATATAAATATTCCCCTATAATTTATCTTTTCCCAGAAGTATAGATTTGCTCTTTTATACCTGAAAGACAAATAGAAGTGGAAACACTGATTAGGCAATAATGTCCTCAATAGCAAACACATCAGGGCTGTTTTGTTTTTAATATTTAGAGTTAATATAGCAAAAATCTTGATTTTAGTTGTATAGATTCATTACAAGAATTGAAAATACATAGAATTATCTCCCATTCCAGCTTGTGAAACTTTTATTGGGCCTGTCTACTAACCAAAGAAATCATCTTGGGGCTTGCAGTGTAATCCCTTTTACTACCATAAATCCTGACATTTAGAGCAGAGAAGAGAGAAGTTTTGAGGAACGGAAGAAATGAGAGTGTTTAGGAACATGAATTAGGAATATGATTTCTGAAACTTCCACCCCCATCTTCCAGCATGGTATGCTGTACATTAGATTCACTGAGCTGAGATGGAAAAAAAGCCCAGATGGATGCCTCAATTTAAAAATTAAAAACACCCAAACATGAGTGATAAAATGTACATGTGAGTGATAATGATACACATTCAATAAATATATACATTTGTAATTAATGAAGTATAAATTGAGCCTGTAGAATAGATAGTCATAGAGCTTTAATTCACAGATATATTCTACTTTATTTAAAGCTGTCTGATCCTAGAAAATTCTATTTTAGCAATGCAACTCTACTTTCAGTCATTCTGACTAGACATGTTAACAGCTGCCTGAAAAGTATGGCCAAAATTTTGAGGCCCAAATGTTGAAGATCTGCTGGATGTCTTCATCCAGAATATCAGGCAAGCAGTTCTATTGAAATTGGTGATGTGCACTGACTTGGCAAATTCAGCTTACTCGCTCTGCAACGACAACTAAGTAACAAAAAACTTCTGGATGCAGGTGAAGATCCCAACAAAGTCTCTCCTGATCACCATGCAATGCATTCACTGGCAAATGTTTGCCAGTGTAGTTCCTTGTTTGCAGCATGATCTCAAAAGCAGGAGACACAACATCCTCTGAGCCTAACTGTAGAAAGATACTCTTAAGCCTTTTCTTTCTGTGGTTTCTTTATGGGTCTTCTGGTTCACTTTAGGTGTCTTTTTCTCCTCTTTAATACAGAAGGAATTTAAATGAACTTTTGTTGTGGTCAAATCCCTGCTGTCTTAAGGATCTGATGAAATATCTTTAGCATTGTTTGTCTTTTCTGATACAAGATAAAAAGCAATAATGTCATGTGATGTGAACCTCTCTCATGGTGGAGCTGTGGTTTTTGCTTCCTCCCTCAGATGATTTTACCAAAGCTCCTTCTCTCTCCACTGCACAGTGTCCATTTCTTGGAGATAGTTTCAAAGTGACATTTTAAAACAATAACTGTGTGAAGTCCGTTTTTTAAGCTTCACTCTTAGTTCCAAAGCATTTTCTCCCCCATTCAAGTACAATAATTTGCTCTGTTTTTTTTCCCTCCTTTTGTCCTGAAAATGTATTTTTTATGCACAAACATGAGAGTCCTGGTCTTGCTCTTTTATGCTTTTAAAAATTACCTCATCAGCAGTATTTTTCTCTTACGCTTTTTTTATCCTCTACAACCTCTCTACACCATTGCTGCCTCCTTAAGAAAACAAGAAGTCAGCTGTGAATTCATGACTTTGATTCTAATGAATTCTAATGATTACTTTGATTGTTCTAACCAGAAGGTGAGCTTGTATTTATTCGATCACCTTAGAATATGAGTCACAAGGTTCAGATGTCATTATGGAGGCATGTGAACATACATTGAAGTGTGCTGTTGATACAATGTCCAAGCTTATGAAAATTTCACTTGTCGGATATTTATACATCAAAGTACAAACTGTGGATAAAATCTCTTGAAATAAATCAGACATGACTAACCTTTTTTTATGTATCTGTACTCCACAGTGAATGGTGCAACTTTTCTTATGAATTCGATAATCTTCTTTCCATTCCTTCTTTCTCACTTCTTTTCCAAGAGCTGCACTGAAACAGTCTTGATTACCTCATTATTGTAAAAATATCATCCTTGAATGGTCTTCCTGAGTGGTCAGTTCCCAAGCAGGACATGCCTTGTAATATAATAAAGTATTTTAGTAGAATAATCTAAAGGTCACTTTTTTAATACATGGAGCAAAGACCACCTCATCCTCAATCCCTAACTTTCTTAACTTTAAACTGCAAAAACTCATTACTCTCCGCTAAAGGATAATTGACCAAGAACTTCTGGAGTCATGGAAGGACTGTCTCTGGTTTGAGTATTCAGGAAAAAGGTCATCTTAAACTAATTTAAGACCAGTATTTTTGAAAATGGCACTTCTAACAAACCGAATTTAATTTCTAGCAATCCCTATTAATGCACCGAGAAGCAGCAACACATGAAACACTGTATGCAGGTCATCTTATTCCTACAATTACAATGAAAAGAAAAAAATACTGACTCTCTTTTTATTGTGGTTAAAATTGAACAGAAACTTCTACATTGCACTTTGGTGCATGAAGGACAAAGGACCCCAAGAGAGCTGATTGCTCTGCAGAAGGTCAGGTAAGTACAGCAGAAGCCAGTATGGATAAAATGGGAACTACTTCAGAGCTCAAATGGAATATGAAGTGGACAGAAGGTAGAAGCAGGGAAGAAGGTAGTGACTGGGCTTGAAGTTACAAGGAGGAAGTTAGGGAAGCTGCAGTTTACCTGGAATTGAAGCTAGCAGGGATTTGAAGTATAATAAAGAAATCTTTCTGCAAGCTTATTTCCAGAAAAAGAAAGACCAAAGAAAACGAGCCCATTGCTCAATGAGGTAGAGGGACACATAAATCTTAGAGAAGACTGGGTTACTCAGTGGGTTTTTTGCCTCAGTTTTTTCCTTATCTGATCTGCCCTCAGATATCTAAGGTCTTTGCAGAAAAATATCTGGATGACATGGCAGTCAAGTTGATCATAAGTAAGAAGGGTGCCTTCATAGTCAAAAAAGACTAGTTGCATCTTGGGCTGTGTTATCAAAATGAGCCTGAGGAGGAGTAACTGACTTTTTCTTAGGTTACTGACTATGAGTTACCAAAAGCAGGGGAGTGTTGCAAAGCAGGCCTTGAGAAACCTTACCATGTTTCACAAAAGAAGACATCTTTTTAAAACACTCCAGAGGTCTGGAAAAGCTAGTTGTCAATAACTGCTAGATTCAGGGCTTCTTAACAAGTAAACTGTAAAAGAGAAGTGATGTTCTTCTTTACAAAATAGCCTTGTGTTTGCTGAAACTCAAGAACGTTTTTGTCTTCAGGTGGAACTTCCTCTGTTGATTCCACTCACCAATGACAAACAGTGGCAAACAATAGTAAAAATTGGGTTTTATCTATCTTGGAAAACTGCAACTTTAATTCTCTCTTTCACTTCAGGGGGAAATCATAGAAGCATTAAGGCTGGAAAAGGCATCTGAGATCATTGATTCCACCTATTAAGCTAACATGCTCTTGTGATTTAAGCTGAGCTGGCAACTAATCACCATGCAGCTACTTGTTCAACTCCCCTCTCTCTCCATGCCTGTCCCTGTGGAATGGGGAGGAGAATCAAAAGTCAGACTTGTAGGTTGAGATAAAAGCAGTTTAAGAATTGAAAACAAATTAAAATACAATGATAGTAATAGCAAATAATAATAATAAAAAGGGAAATAAAAAATATCCCACTAATCTCATCCAATAAGAAGACCCAAACAACAAAGGTATGCATGTTACAATTGCTCGACACCCCCTCTTCAATGCCAGACTTTGTTCCCAAATTCAGATCTGCCCCCTCTTATAAGTAAGTCCTCCAGTTTATACACTGTGCATGATGTTTTGTGGTGTGGAACATCCCTGACTTTGGGTCGCCTGTGCTGGCTGTGTGCCCTCTGTTTCTTTTATGGACCTCCTCACAGGCAGAACATGAGACACATCCACATACATGACTAGGGATAAACAAAAGTAGCAAAACCCAAAACATCACCTTGTTATCAACACCATTCTCATTCCAAATCCAAAACACAGCCCTCTAAGAACTACTGAGAAGAAATTAACTCTATCTCAGCTAAGCCAAGCACACACACCTTATTAAAAGCAAAAAGAAGTGGAAATAGAAAAAATGCTCTTTACAGCTGCCATTGTTCAGCTGACACTGAACATATAGTTTTGTAGGCAAACTGTCCAAAAATAGCACATCCCTGTCTACTGAGACCTTGATTTCTGCTGTGGAGGACAGTAACACTGCCAATTAGTGACAGCACTGACAGCAGCTTGTCTGTCAGGAAGCTGCTTTGACACCATCCATCTGTATTTCATACAGGTCACTGAATAACTCCTTTATTTTAGGGAATTTCAGTCATTATTGATATACAGAAACTTCAAACCCATACACGAATATTGTTTCTGGAGTTACTGAAATCTCCAAAATTAAGTTTGTGAAGGATCATAGAGTAGTGAAATTGAAAACCTGTGTTTCAGCCTATGTTTGAATGAAAGTTAGAAACATTTAAAATCAAAAGGAGGAGTATATCCTTTTGCTGTTAAAATACCAGGTGAGACGTCTGTATTTCAAATCCATAAAAGAAAGTACGGTGTCTCTTAGTAAAAAAAGTTATAGAGATAGGACCTGGTCTTCAAAAGCACCAGCCTGCATTTGAAGCATAGTACAGTAATTTCACAATTATAAGCCACACCTGAATATAAGCCGCACTTTTTTTTTTATTTTTTAAGCGAGGATCCATGTGCAGCAAAGTAACAAATTAGTAACAGAATTGCTGCCAGCTGGGTTTGGTGTCAGGTGCTCAAGTCGCAACAGTTTTCATAGACCAGCGAAGCCTTTAAAGGCAGCCCCAGGCACCCTCCCCTGCTGGCTCTCACTTCTGGGTTGCCATTTCACTGGGATTTGTCCATAAATAAGCTGCACCGGAATATAAGCTGCACTACTGGGGTAGGCTGGATTCTTCAATGAAAAAGGTGCGGCTTATAATCGTGAAATTACTGTATACGGAAATATATTCTTCTGAAAAACGCCTTTTCCCTCTTAAGAGGGAGGCTGCCAGAGTAGCTGATCAGAAAGAAGACAAATGTTTTTACTGTGCTAACTGAATCTGGGTTTCACTCTTTTTTTTTCTAGTAAACTTTAGAATATTTTCATGTGAACACCTTCGCTATATTGGAAATAAAGCTGTTTACCCAAAGTTCTTTCACTGCACTATTTAACGTTTAGCTCGAATATGGAACAAAGCAGAAAAAGAATCACATCTCACTCTTTCAACTCTCAGCATGTAGCATTTGCTCATCCAGAGGTAATTGCTGTCAGCATGACAAATCACTAGGTGTTAAGATGTCCCAATAGTCTTTTAAATCACTACAGATACAAGAATGTCATCCTGCAGTTCTTAGCACTTAAAAACCCCAGTGCTGATGACACCATTCCACACCCAAGAAGGTGGATATGACTGATGCATCCTCAGCTCCTTTTTCCCCTTCTGGGGGCAACCCTTTCTGGACATGGAGAGCAAACGTTTTAAAATAACACCCTGACAAGCTTGCAATGACTTCAGTAGGACTTTTGCTGTTTCTGCTGTTTTGGGGCTATCTAGCTCTTGCTGCACTCTTAATAATTAGTACCTTCCACCCTTGACATCCCATCTGGATGTGGATATACTCTTCATGCATCTTGACCCAAATTTCCCAGAGTGCAAGTTCTCAACAATGGAAAGATCTAAGTTTTCAGTGAGGGTGTTTGTATAAAGTTCTGCAGTACTTTGCAGTCAAGAAGTTAGTGTGAATGTGCCTTAGATTTGTGGGAATACAAAATTTTTATATCTTAATTGGCTCAAAGCAAAGCTTAGCAAAACACTATTTAAAATAAAACCAGGAGAATTTAAATATGAAGGGCTGAAATCTAAGGGGGAGTTTCAATGAGATGACAATTGAAAAAAAGGACAAGACATTATCTGGGTAAAAATACCAAGAGATCATGGAACTTGTATGGAAGAAAGAATACCTGAACATGTTCCCTCCATTATTAACTTTGATTAAGATAATAAATAAGTTTTTTTACATTTCCGCATGAATACCCTAAGTTCTGCATTATAAGGGTTACTTCAAGTATTTCCACTTCTGTCTCCTAATAATTTCTTCCTTTAAAATGATCTTACCTTCCCATGGGTTTCAGACTGTTACATCATCCATATCCATTCATAAAAACGTATGTAAATATATTTTTAGTGTTCCAAATCCATTTTGTGTCACGTTTTGCCAATGTTTGCCAAAATTTCGTTTAAATTCGCAGCAAGTTTTGACTAAATTGAGATAAATAGTTCTCTAGCTGTAAAAAGTGGCTTCCACATCTTCAGCATTGTAACATTCCGTAACCAGAATAAGACATACAGAGAAACACAGGAGTAATTATTAATAATTACTTATTATTGATGTATAGTTTTACAAAAAAGTAAATTAGTTACTGGTCTATGTAGTTTTAGATTATTGTAATAAACTAATTTATGTGCCTTATTTTTCAAATATAATGCCATTTCATTCACTCAAGAGTGGCCTAGAAATGGTGTGTGTATATATATATATATATATATATGTATACATATATGTATATATAATTGTATACTATATCCATTCAAAAGGAATAATGTTCTTAAGACTCTAGGTGTAGAATGATATAACTGTGCAGCTCTGAGAGGCTTTTGTGTTTGCAAGGCACCTGAGTCATCTGGAGCATTTAAATCTGAAATTGTATAAAAGTTTCATTTCCTTCCTCCAAGATCCTCCTACTCCTGTGACTCCTTCTTTTGCTGTAGGTCTAGTTACCTCTGTCTCCTTTTTTCTGATGTATTCTTTTTGTTATCATTGTCTCTGTCTGCTTTACTCCCTTCTTAGTTAGTGACTTCCTTTTTCAAGGTACTTACTCAAGAATAAGTTCATATTGTTCCATGGATAGAGTACATTCTGGAGTACTTATGTTTCTTTGGGTACAGGTTACAGTTTTCCTTTTTGCAAGTAGCTAGGCATAATAACCATCTATGGATCCAAAGGCTCCAATATTTTCCTGGCTTTAAAGAGCAGTCATTGTTCTGACTCTCCAGTCAATCACTGACTGAACTCTGAAGAGTTTTTGAAAAACAGAAAAGCTGATGTTTTACCACTTTCTACCTCAGGTAATATGCATTGTCTAGAGAAGTTACCCAACATTCAAATGAGAGCTGGGTCTTAAACAGTAATCTTAAAAGTTATAAAGAATTTTTTTCCTGTGTTATAGGTGTGCTTCAGACTTCTAAGGCACTTACAGTAATTTCATGATTATAAGCCACACCTGAATATAAGCCGCACATCCGGGTAGCAGGGTAGCCCACAGGATTTGTCCATATATAACCTGCACCCGAATATAAGCCGCATTATTTTTTTTTAAAAGCGAGTATCCATGTGCAACAAACTAGCGAGTTAGTAACAGAATCCTGCGATGGTGGGGTTTGCTGTCAAGTTGCTCAATTTGCAAACAGATTTCACAGACCGGTGAAGCCTTTAAATGCTGCCCCAGGCACCACCCCCCCCCCCCATGCCATGGGTCCTGGCACTCCCGTCCCCAGTGCTGGCTGCCCAGGCTCCCCATGTTGCTTTTGAGTGGTGCTGGCTCCCCATGCCGCTCGAAAGAGGCAGTGAAGCAGGGTCAGGGCCGCGCAGCAAGGCGGGCGGAGTGGGCTCGGGGCAGTGCGGGGCCAGCTCGGAGCGGGGCCGGCTCGGAGCAACACGGGCTCGGGGAAGAGCGGGGCTGGCTCGGAGCAGCACGGGCTCGGGGTGGGCAGCACGGGCTTGGGGTGGGTGGCGTGGGCTTGGGGCTGGTGGCGCAGGCTCGGGGCGGAGTGGGCTCGGAGCGGAGCAGGCTTGGCGCAGCAAGGCGGGCAGAGCAGGCTTGGGGCCGTGCAGGATTTGCTGTCAGGCGCTCAAATTGCAAACAGTTTTCACAGACCAGAGGAGCGTTTAAACGCAGCCCCATGCGCCCTCTCTGTGCTGCAGCCCCGCCGCTCACCCACCGCCGGCACCACTCCCCGGCTCGCGGCCCTGCTGCCCCTCGAAGCCCACTCCCCACCTGCCCCCCGCCCACCTGGCCACAGCTCCACAGCAGCTCCCTGGCCTGCTACGGCTCCGCGGCAGCTCTCTCCTGGGCCGGCTCTCACTTCCAGATTAGCATTTTGCTGGAAATTGTCCATAGATAAGCCGCACCTGATGATTAGCCGCACTACTGGGATAGGCTGCATTCTTCAGTGAAAAAGGTGTGGCTTATAATCGTGAAATTACTGTAATTGTTGTGCCGAACTGTCTTAAGAAACTATAGTATTCTTTTCTTGTTAGTTGCTTCAGAATTTATTGTACACACTCAATATTCTGTAGGTTAACTTTCTGCAATTCTTGAAAATCCTGTGTTTTCCAATTGGGTAGCAGACAATTATTGCATGCAAGGTGGACTTACCACTTCCCAGCTTGTCACTCTAAGCCCCCTTCCTTCTGTTAATCTTCCTATTAAATGGTTTGTAAAAGATTAACAGCTGATAGAGTTTCATGAAAGTGTTTCTATAACTTGTCTGTCATAACCAGCAACCGATGGCAACTTCTCAATGTTAAACAGTACCGAAGGTTTCTTTCCAGGGCGCTATTCCCAATTCTGCAGTTCTTTTAAAGAATTACATCCATGTCTCTATTTACTAAAGAACAGTGTCCTGCCATGTGATGGTTTCTCTTCCTTCAGAATGTGAAGGCTTATTAATTTGACACCTTCTTCTATTATGTCTTCTTTAAAAATCCAAACTAACCTAAACAACTGCCCTATCCGAGACTTAAGGCCAAAAAACTTAATGTCACTTATCATAACTACAGGTAAGCCAGTGTAAATCAGCATCCAAAAGAGGTAAGTTTTAAATTGTCCTGAGAATAATACAGTGCTAAGGTGTGTGGAACACAATACATGATGATTTTTATTCACTTTTTCATTTTAATTTTGTCTGTTTTTTGAAGATCAGTTGAAAAATCAATCTGATGATCCACTCTCAATACTTAGTATTCCTGAAGACAATGACTTTTTAGAGTCCCTTGAGTATGGCAATCTTGACTTTCTTCCAAAAAAACACCCCTCATACAAAGCAAAACAAAACAAAACAAATCCCAATCTCCCAAAATGCAAACTGAAGAAAAAACACAAACTGGTAAGAAGATCTGGAATGCACTGAGTTAGGCCCATAATGCATTCATAGAAGAAGCTTGAACTTTCATAACCTTTTGATATTTGCCCAGGAGAATTAAATGAAAACCACATATTTGGAAAACTTGTAAATAAAGATTACCCAAGGAGATATATTTCTTAGTTTCTGAGGTTAGAGCTTCAAGGAATAATTTCAAACCAAATAAAAAACAAACCAACAAAAGCCTCAAACTACCATGAGAGCAGTTCTGAAGGTTGGAAGACTGGCCTTGTGGGCAGAGGATGAAGGCAGAGAATAATAACGACCTGTACTCTCATTGTCAGGGGAATGATTGCTTGGCTTAGTGAATTAATTTCCAAAGTTCCTATTTTCTACAGGTCTGAAGCAAGACCAGCTTTACAGGATAAGCATAGAGGTCCAGTTAACAGTTTCCTTATGCAGTGCTTGAACATCAGGAATTAGAATCTCCCCACAGACTTGAAGTGCCCATGAGGCTACAGCTTGTTGTGTTATAGTGAAGTAGCTTCCTATATTTTCAGGTAAGATTTGAAGAAACTTTTCACTAAATTGTCACAAAATTTTTCTGTATGGATTATGTTGACATTCTCTCTTCCTCCAGCCAAAAGAAACCTTGCATTTCTCATGAGAAAGTATTTGTAGTACAAGATGCGTGGATTTGAACTCCACCAAAATTCTGCTACAGAGGGACCAACATACAATAATTTCACGATTATAAGCTGCACCTTTTTCATTGAAGAATCCAGCCTACCCCAATAGTGTGGCTTATATTCAGGTGCAGCTTATCTATGGACAAATACCGTGGTCTACCGGGCTACCGGGAGGTGCGGCTTATAATCACGTGCGGCTTATAATTGTGAAATTACTGTATGTATGTGAGGTACATGTGACGTTCAGAAAACAGTAGTACAGAATCTTCTGCTCTATGCTATTTTTTTGCCAATTCATTAATTTCATTTTGCTAAATAGTTTTGCAGTATCTGTTATTGTTGGGCATTCTAGACATTGTTATATGCTTTTCATTTTAATACAGATTTTATTTGGGAAAGATATCTCAGGAAAGGAATGTTTTTATTTTTAGGTCACTCATAGTGTCATTTACAAAAGTGCCTAAAAACCCTTTTGAAACCCTTTTGGGAGTAAAGATCTTCACATTGTTCTAGAAGGTGGCAGAAGGTTACTGTAGATAAGAAAATTGGCATTCACATTGTCACAGACTCACAGAATCATCACAGAATCATCAGAAGATCATTGATTTTGGAAAAGACCACTAAGATTGCAAACTCCAGCCTTAAACCAAGCACCCTCTTGTCAGACAGCAGCATGAAGTGTCACACCCCGCTCCTGTGACATGGTGTAAGGAAGGAGTTTAACAAAACCCAGCTCCACTGTGATTTCATCAAGACATGGTAACATGTGGCCTCACTTCATCTTAAGATGAGAAATCAATTTTGGGTTTATTTGATTCATCACATTTCCAAGCAATTGAGAATAATTGAGAATAACTATGGATGCTTCACATACATGACTTCCTCTTGCTGATGGGGACTTAATGTTTTTATCTCTTGTTATGTACAATCACTCATTTGTTGTTTTTAATGTAAGGCAATGCACAACCTGATCCTTAAAATATGGGATCACTGAAGATAAAAGAGCCCAAGATGCAAGAGCCTTTGAATATTTAAGATTGTCTTCTTCCTGAAGTACAAAAGAAAAGAAATGATCATTCAAAGTCAAAATTAAAATTATTTTTGTTGTTGAAGAAACCAGTAAAATAATTATTTTATATCTGTGCTGCATATCAACAGTAAGAGTGCTTGACTTCTATAAAATTTCAAAGTCAAAATAACAACCAGGGGAGTATTGAAGATGATGGGTCAGTGCTGTGTGTGTGTTTGAAGACAGAGACAGAAAGAAAATTTAATGGGAAAGATTTTAGCAGAACAAAAGAATAATTAAAATTGTGCTGGTACCTAAATAAAGAATCTAAATTAGTAGGATACATAAAAAAATATATACAGAGTCTCATTCGTTCAAGTCAGTAAGTGCTCTCTCTGAGCTTCAAAAGAGGTTGGAATAGAAAAGCAGGGGATTATCAAAGGCTCAGAAATTATGCGGTGGTGAATAGTGGAACTCTAAATAAGAACTTCCTTTTCTCAGTAAATATTTAGGTATTTCAATTTCCTTAGAAGCACATAGCAGTCGCTTTTTTTTTTTCCAAAAGAAAATATTTTAATTAAAAAATATGAACACTTTGATAGAATGAGAAAGCTAAACAGTGTCAAATTGAGAAAACATATTCACTAGCAAGAAACCTATAGAAAGTGCATCCTATTAGATATTCTATTACTTTTACAGGTATAGCAATTCTATCAGTTGTGTATAATACTGTTATTCCAGGCACTTTATATGTTTTCACGTAAATGACTTATTTGGAAAAAACTGTGCCATCTGTGCTATTGAGGAGCATAGTTAGGTTTTAAACACTCACTTGACAGCATTTCTACAGTAAATTGTAATAGGTACCTGGATGTGAATATGCTACGGGAAGCACTGGGGAAGAATATAGAATAATTTGCTAATATTTCTTGATTGATGCAGTAACATTTTCCATTATTGCACTGTCATAGGAAAGGATATTTAGGATAAAGGGAAAAGGTATTCACCAATTCAATAGAGAAGGAACTTCTTTCAAGAAAAGGAGTTTGAGGATCTGAGGATAATGAACAGTTTAACATATCTATTCATAGCCTTGTGGCTATAACTTTGGATATTTAATGTGCATGCATGGAAATATGGAGAGCATTCCATATTTCATATTCCATACTATGGATCTTTCAGGACTGCCTGAGGATGCTGACTCTGCTCTTCTGCTGACATCTTCTTCAGATCCTTTAATGGATCTTTAATGGCCAAAATAACTTTTCAGTAGATCCAAGGAGAAGAAGAAAAATAGAAAATATATTGTGTAACCACAGAAGACAAAATTCTTACATACATGTGTGTCCACTTCAGAACTGGACTTCTGTTTTTCAGTCATCTGAGTGAAAAATAGAAAGACCTTCAGCGTTTTCTCAAAGAGAGACAATCTGGCTTCCCTTCTTGGCAATAAGCTTTTAGATCAGCAGCCTGAAAAGTGACAAAGAATTTCAGGAACTTTCTGTTTTGTCTCAGAATAAAAGGAAATATCGTGTGTCTGTGTGGTTCAAATGCAGCTGGCAACCAAGCCCCACAGAGCTACTCACTCACTGCCCCTGAAGCAGGATGGGAGAGAATCAGAGGAGTGAAAAGTGAGAAAACTCATGGAAGGAAGACTGTTTTATGAAGAAGGCAAAAGCCATGCATGTAGGCAAAGCAAAACAAAGAATTGTTTCATCTTTTCCTGTTGGCAGGCAGGTGTTCAGCCATCGCAGGACAGCAGGGCTCCATCATGCATCGTAGTGATTTGGGGGCATTACCACTCTGAGTGCTCTCCCTTCCTTCTTTCTCCCCTGCTATTCATATACCAGGCATGATTCTGTAAGGTATGGAATGTCCCTTGGGTTGGCTGGGGACAGCTGTCCTGCCTGTGTCCTCTTCCAGCCTCCTGTGCATCCCAAAAATGCTCACTGGTGGGGTGGTATGAGAGGCAAAAAAAGCTTTGGCTCCATGTTAGTCCTGCTCTGCAGCAACAAAAACATCCCTGAATAATCAACACTGTTTTCATCACAAATCCAAAGCAGGGCCTCATACCAGCTACTGTGAAGAAAATTAACTCTCACCTAGCCAAAACCAGCACAATGCTTCTTTGTTACCATTGCACGATTTTAAGAACCAGATTGTTAAATCCCAGCGCTGAGGAGAAAAATTTACATTGAAGCTACAAAATTGCATTGGAACAAGAACAATTTTTCAGTGCTACAGAGCAGGAGTTCTGGGTCTGACCTAGAACACTTTTTGTAAGTGACATCTTTACCTTTCTGAGCAGGTAAACAGACTCACTTTTAAAGAAGACTTATGTGGTAGGTTTTATTATTTTTCTTGTCCAGGACTGGGCAGTACATTCAGCCACTCTTTCAAGCAGAGGTCAGGAAAGAACAGCAGAATTATTTTCTGGAAGTGAAGAGAAAGTAATGGTACCTTTGCCTTGGAATTAGGCAGTGCTTTTTTGAGTGTTCAGTAGGGTCAAGCTCTTCACAGATGAACATGGAAAGAAAAAGAAATCACAGTGATGCCTTCTGTCATCACCTGTCCTTCCTCCAGTGGAGAAAGAAATGTTCCTGCTGGGGTGTGCAGTGCATCTGTGGCAGGGTGCCTGTGTATTGAAAAAGGCTGTGATTTTTCCGGATGTCTACATTTGTGCCAACCTTAGGAGATACTTGGCACACGTCAGCATATATCCATGTGGGACTTACTGAAACCCATAATGTGTGGCTTTGAAATTGTTTGCTGCACACTTGCTGAGCCTACAGGAAACCTTGCAGGTTGGTACCAATGTTTGAAGACTTTGAAAAGGAGGGCGGGAAAAAAGGAAAATACAGGGAAAAACATCAGTAAAAATCTTGGTTTTTTATTACAGCATTGCCAAGGGAGCCAAAATCAATAGTAGTTATCCACTCAGCCTTTCACCTAGGAATTCTTATGTTACAAATGAGCTTAGTCAGATGTATTCCAGCTGTCCATTTTACAAAACAAATGTTATTTCTGTGAAAAATCATTGGTGCCAGGCAAAGGAATATGAGACGTGCTAAAGGAAGCAATGGAAACAAGCACCACTGAGCTCTCCCTCATAGACAAGATGCCATATAGTCATTTCCCCAATCTAATTGGAGGATCCTTTAAAACTTGCTAGGCCTCCTCCCGTTCCTACTGTTTGATGATTGAACAAGTTTTACCCCTTTGTAAAACACACTCAAAGCCTGGCCCAGGCAGGTTTCCTCCATACACCTTACCAAGTGCTTTGCAGGGGAGCCTGCAGCATCCAGGCAGCTGAGTGAGGCACTCCGCTGATTCCTATAGACATTTTGAAGTTTTGCTTCTGAAATCCTATTTAAAATATTTATTTTCTGAGATAGATCTTGGAAGTAATTCTGTAGAACTCTTGCACCAGCAGCTGCCTCACTGCAGCAACGTGTTCTGAGAGATGAACTCAGCCACCAGATATTGTCTTCATGTTCTCCTGTCCCTGGTTGCAGCTGGATTAGCACTGTCTTATTGTTATTGGTACAGCTGAAGGCATAGCTGGGGTGCACAGATAACCAGCAAATTAAAACAAACAATTACTATTGCAGAAAGTAGCTGTGTTTGAGTGTTTATTTGATAAGAGAGAAACTTTTTCTCTCAACAGAAGTTTTCTTTAAAGAAAAGATACTACAGGCTTACTGAATTTCATGTCATTCTTTTATTGAAGTGTTCATTTGGGAAATATTCCATGGCTTATTAATATTTTCAAAAGCTTTAATTTTTGTCTAGAATTCCTTTTATTCAGACATTTTGAGCATGGAAATCTTAAGAGAGAAGAGTGACTGGATGTTATATTTTTTCTGCAACCCTGACCAAGAAGATGAAGGATGAGTCATCGACAAAAATCTGTTCAAAGGGAATGCATCAAGCCAGAAGGGCTTCCTAGTGAGCAGGTACAGAAACATGATGCTTGTTAAGAAATACTAGACAAAAAAAAAAAATCCTTAAAAAAAAGTAGAAACACTGGTGCATTGCCTCCTCCTTGGGGGTACTGTCCATAGATGAAGGAAAAATTCAGTTCATTGCTCGGTGGTACACATGCTGGAAAGGTAGGAGGACAGAGCTAAAGAAATAAGTGGAGTGGATGGAAATCATTGTGATGTGGTACAACAGCCAGGCAGGCAGGCAGGCAGGCCATCCTGGGCAGAGGTACTGTAGAGTAGTTGCTATTTTCTCTCTTGAAAACTCTGTAACACAGCACAGGGCTCTTACACTGCCCAAAACAATTAACCACCCATCAAAACACCTGAAAATAGCAGAGACAACCCAAAATTTTGTGTAAAATGTAACAACATGAATGAGTTATCTGCAAAACATTTGCATCCAAGTAGGACACATTCTTCAGAGGATAATAAAATTGTAGGAAAATTCAGGTTGGAAGGGCCCTCTGGGGGTCTCTAGTCCAAAGCACAAGGCTTTGTTTATTTAAGTTCTGAAAACATCCACTTCAGTCAACAACTTCAGTCTTCCTAGACAACATGAACCAATGCCTGTCTGTCCTCACAGAGAAAGAAGTTTGCCTTATGTCCAGTCTAAACCTCACTTCTTTCAAGTTATTTCTGTTTTCTCCCATCCTCCTACCAAACACTACTGAGAGGATCTTGACACCATCAATTGCATCCTGCAGATCTGTCCTTTCCTGACCTGTCTGCCTCCAGACTGTTTAATTGCAGAAACCCCTCCAGCCCTAGTTCTGGACTTGTTACATATCCTTGTTCAGTTCCACATGGTCCCTGCTGTCCCCTTCCTCCAGCCTGCCTAGGTCTCTGAATGGCAGCTCTTTCCCTGAATATATTGACTGCTTCCGCCTGCCTCAATCCAGTTTTGTGTCACCAGCAATGACAAGGATAGTGTGCTCTATTCCCTTCTTTAGGTCATTCATAAATATGCCATACAGGAAAGGTCCCATACAAGATTCCTGTGGTACTTCATAAGTCACTGAGCACTGCCCACAGATCTCTACTCTCAAATCAATTTTCTAGAAAGTTTTTTACCCATCTGCTTGTCCACCCATCTGGGCCATAAGTTCCCAGCTTGTATATGAGATGGTTATTTGAGACATTGCTGAAAGACATGCTGAATGCAAAGTAAATGCCATTTGCTGCTCTTCTTCAGCTGGTCAGGTATCACAGAGTCAGAACATTCTGAGTTGGAAGAAACCCACAAAGATCATCAAGTCCAAGTCTTAAGTGAATGGCCCATGATATGATTGAGCTGTGCCAATCTCTGCTGACTGCTCCCAGTCACTTTCTTCTCCACATGCACACCATAAACTATGTGAAAACCCTGCATCAAGAAGCTATTCCCAACACCAAGCAGAAATCTTTGATGGTTTGAGTCCCACTGTGCTGCCCTTTCAGGATCTGGCAGACCCCAGCAAGCACCAGGGTTGTGGTGCAGTGACTTTCATGAACTGTTTAAAGAGGATGTAAACAAATTTGTCTTCCAGATTGGAAGGTTTGTGAAAAAATGACACCTTAAAGACCTTTCCTGGCCTCTCTACTGACCCTGACCTGCAAGCTCTCAGCCAGATTTCTCTCCATTATGTACAATAGCTGTGTTTATCCAGCTGCTCCTGCTCCTAGGGGTCAGCATCCTCCCTTGTGCCCTTTCCCTGCTTGTCTTCCCTTCTGTACATACGTTAGAGGCTGATGTTCCTTCACCCTCTTTGACCGCTCCTGAGCTCTCTCTTGCTCCTACTGTGTTTAATCCTTCATTTTCTACGTCTGTCTACTGTTTTCTTTTTAATCATGGCCTGCATTCTCCCCCTCCCATCATTCCTTGTTTAAATGTCTTCTTACCAACTTGACCAGCCTGTTGGCAAAGTTTTCCTAGCTCCACATTTTCAGGTGGATACCACCTGTTTCTAGCAGTCTGTCATGCTCAGAGGGGATCCCATGGCTGTAAAAGTGACCTCTGAGGCAGGGACCTCCTGCCTGAGGAGATGCTGACCTGCAGACCTGCATCCTCCCTCAGATCTTGCTCTGGGTCGAAGCCTCTGCTGTGCTGGGGGAATTGGTTCTGTGGAGGATGGCCACTGTACCCTGTGGAGCATCACCTCCATGGCCATGCACCCTTGCTGCCTTCATCCATGTCCAGGCCCCCTCTGTGCATCTGTTCACACACACTGCTGTGTTGTGATTTATCATCAGATAACTTCTTCCATTTGTGGAGGCATAATCATAGCAGCTTGCATGTACAACAGACCATGTGAGAACACAAATTCTGTGTGATGCAAACACTCTGCAGCTATTTCCATAGACAAAGAGAAACACATTTGCTACACACTGAGCTTCAATAGGGATCTGAATTGCCTTGCTGTGAAGCTCAGCTTGAGACTAGAGTTGGGATATTTAATTGGCAATGCCAAAAGAAAAAAAAGCAGTGTGGCAATGACTTTCTAACTCAGAAGCAGAGCATAAAGTTAGTGCTTTTCAAGCAAAAAGAGAAAAAATAGCAATAAGGTAATATATGGAGATTTTCAGATCTATGCAAAAAGATCAGTGTTATGACTGTTATTTTTTCTTGCAAATGTCGAACCGAGGCATGAAGGAGGCAGTAGCAATTAATTAAACTCTTTGAGTCCAAGCACAATTGTCATTCATAAGTTGGTTCATTTTCGTCTTAGAACACACACAAGAATATGAAGCAAAACAT
>VRYO01001463.1:53124114-53136796 GCA_009812075.1 Sialia sialis
CACCGGATGAAAAACCGCACTTCCAGGGTCTGGTCGAAAACTCAGTCAAAAAGGTGCGTCTTATAAACGTGAAATTACTGTAAATCTCTGCAGTATCTAAGCTGCCATTGCTTCCAATTACAATTGATTTTCCCCTGCAGTCATTATTGATCCATGTGATGTATGCCACAACTCACATTTTAATATTTTTTTTAATTGCCAATTATTAGCTCATTCATCTCTTAATTTACATTGTTTTGAAAATACCATTTCTATTCATCAAGGTACTAAATATAATATAAGCAGTTTTAATTGGTGTGAGTACCAAGCAGCAAGAAACGAACATAAGCTGTCATCTAGATGTATTTGGAAGAGAATGTGCATGAATTGGAATTTCTTGCCATTCTATCTCAAAGGTTCTGTTTAGAAGCAGCTGGTCATCAGAGAGAGGTGAGGAATATTTCACAGTGTTTGCTTTATAAATGAATTCTGCTAGTTTCACTTTTGACCAGCATACTATTTCTTATTACTGATTCCCTTTCTTAACAAGAGATTTTCTTAACAAGAGATACAAAATACAATTTAGTGCTTATTAAGCACTTGACAACTACAGTGCTTGCACAGTGTAAGTATTTATGTATGTAGTGCTTGATTTTTGTCTGAGTTGTTTTGCATCATTGTGTTGTGGCAGCATTAGAGGCCTGAACACAGCCAGGGGCCCTCTGGGATGTATGTTTCACAAAATACATTTTAAGTGATTATTATTGGATCAAAGAACTTACTGCTGTCTGTTATATTCTATAGATAGTGCAACTTGCAGTGTCCCTCAGAGCTCTATAATGGAACCAGATCCTGTAAATTGATAAATAAGATTCTATAGCATCTCATGTCCTGAACTTGTTGTGTGATTTTTTATAAAAAAACAATTTAATGTCCTCATTACTTGTAAAATAACTTCAGTCATAAAATATAAGAAGATATGTGAAAAAATATGGAAACTTAATAAAGAGTGAAAGTATTGTGCTACATTTAAAATATTTTTAAGAGCAACAGGGACCATGACACATATGCATGCAAGTTTTTATTTTTAACTTTTTTTAAATACTAGTAATCTAATCAAAGGACAACAAATAGCTCTTACCAGTCAATATTAATGCTTTTACAGCATTAATATAATAAAATACAAATATAATTAATATAAAAAAATACAAAGCCTAATCAACAAAAACCTTAGAACTGCTGTGCTGGAAAGCTTAGTGCTATCTCACTCTTTACCCTGGTGTGATGCTCACCCTTCCTGTGTGCCACTAGGATGAGACAATGACAGTTTTAGTCCATTCAGGAAGAAATGGGGAGGATTACGAGTTGTTCACATTCCTTCCCAGTCTTGTGTCTATTTGAGGCTATTTTTGTGTTTCTTTTTTCTTTTTCCATTTTTAAATTTTTCTCCCCCTCATAGCATTTTTTTCCTCTCAGGGGCTCCCATCTGAAACCAGAGAGTGGCAGAGTTGCCTGGCCCAGCCCCAGCTGCCCTCAAGGGCTGCTGTTTGTCACCTGCTAAGTCCCAGCTGGTCACAGGGTGAGGCTAAAACTGGAGAGGGCACAGGCACTGCTCCTCTTGACAACTGGCAAAGCAGGCTGAGGCCAAGGTGAGCCAGCATGAACTCTACTGCCAGCGTGGTACAAGGTCTGCAAAATCATGCACTGGGACATATAAAAAAAACTCTGACTGATTATCATAATTCAGAGCAGGTAAAGAGGGTATGTGAGGATAGTGATTCCTTCATAAATTATAATTAAGTTAATAAATTGCATATCAGTTATTAATATAATGAAAATATAATAATGTAGAATAATATTAGTACAATTCCTTTTTTCTTTGAAAGGACTCCTGAACTAATGCCTAATTTTGGTTATTTTCATGAAGAAACCTTTCACCTAATGATGGCTTGCAGTTCCTATCCTTTCATTAGATGCTGTTTAAATCCTTAACTGTACATATTAAACATGATGACTCACAAAAACCTAGGGCACAGATAACAGGCACAGCATCAAGAGCAGGCCTCCAACTAAGAGTTGAATTTTCCTTTATAGCATTGAATTAGCAAATTCAGGTTCTCAGAAGCCCAAATATGTTTGTATATTCTCAGAAACTGGCAAATGAGAGGGCACATTGATGAGCAAGTGAGTTTTATGCAGTTTTAATGAATTCTTCTGAGAGCTTCTCTTTATGTAAGAGAAAACAATTTTTTCCCCCTGCTTTTTTATATACTGTGGCTGAAAAAGTCAATATTCCTCAAATCTTATGGTTTCTCATGCCTCTCATCTCTAGGCATTGTTTACTCCCCTGGAAAGGGTCTGTTTCTTTAGGTTGCTATTCATGAAGTAGAAAACAAACACACAGATATTCGTCCTCCTCTTGACATTCTACTGTTCTCTCTGCATTGTAAACAAACCAGCTTCTAGCTTTAAAAGAGAGATTTAGTTGTGGAAAAAATATTTTGCTCCTGTAGTGTGCAACAGGAATTATGACATCTTCTGTGAGCTGTTTCTGTCAAGAAGTAAGTGAGGTGTGTATCATGGCCTACTACTGATCTAGAGATGGTTAAGGTAATCCAAAATTACCTGCAGAAGAGGTTGATGACATTTTAGATGAACACAAAAACCTCAGAAACTTCAGGCTTAATAAGAAGGAAGAAATATTAAAAAAAAAATTATACCAACCAAAACCCTGAAGAAAAAACCCCTGAAAATTAGAATATTTCTCAGAACATTAGCTTGGTTAATTCTTATACTCCTCACGTTTTCTTAAGCTGCGGTTGAATTCCAAAAGCAGTGTGATGTTCCTTTACTCTGTCTTTTAAGTGGATGATTTTCACGTGGATAGGGCACAGCTCAATAGACTTTGCTGTACAAAACAGATTTGAAAGGTAGAAGGGAGATAAATCCATTAAGAGGGTGTTCTTTGCTTCTCCAAACCACTGGAAAGCAGGCAGTCTGTCAGGAATTTCTAAGGGCCATGAGTTAGATGGCCAGTGTTCTAAGTCTTTAATTTGTTTGTATACATATCCAAATCCCTGCTACAGACTGAAAATACAAAATGACTTACAGTCATTCCTTGTTTTCAGGCACCTATAAATATATCCCTAGTCCCTAAAGCAGGATACAGTAAGGATAGGCAGCCTTACAATGATTTGAGGCTGACCACTGACTCTAGGATCAATCCTCAGCACTTTGGACAGCGATTCACTGATTTCCAGCCCCTCTGGGCACCTAGAAAGGCAAATTTCTTCTGTGGTCCTGGTAGTGTTTGAGGCAGGCAACTGGGCTCTTTAACTCCTTACACACATATATGTACTAGGAATAACTTCAAGCAGTGTTAAAGTGGACTAGAAGGAGTTGAAATGCTATCATTACACTTGTAGTGGTTTGTATGTTTTTTTTTCCAGCAGCCCCAGCCCTTCTCAAGAGGTTACTCTTGGTCACCTCTTGATTCTTGCATCAGTTGGCTTTTTTTACCCACATGGCACTCATAGGGTTTACAATATACTAAAACAAAGGGCAACAGCCGCCTCACTTGTAGGCAGATATTTAATCATGTCAGGCCAAGGCTTGTTCTGAGATCCTGGTCAGTAGAAAGCTATGGTCTTTTACTTGTGCTGCCTCCATCAGAGATTTAATGCTTGGTAAATATCACTGTTTTATAAAACAGGAAAAAAGAAAATATGGCTCAAAAAGAATGGATTAACATTCTATTTACATTTTTGTAAATCATTTGACCTCTGATAATACTTCCCTGTGAAATATGGAATAGGTTGGGGACAATTAATCTAGAGATGAGAAATTGTGCTGGGCCTATTTCAAGCATGTGGTAAAGATAAAATGAAGGAAAATCGTCTATTTTCTTAGTTAATATAAAAACCACACCTATCAGGATTTTTCTAAAAAGAAGGAAGTACACTATAGAGATGTACCAAATTCCTTGTCCTTGTTTTAATCACAAACAGGTGACATGAACAAGTTAGTATGGTCCCAAAAGAATCAAATCTTACAAGACAAATATAAAGTGCTGAAAGAAAAATTTTCATACTACAAGGCAGAAATGAAGAGGGTAGGAAAAGTGTTATAACCCATATAGGATGAAAATCAAAACACTAGAGAATTTCAGAGCTAAGAAGGGCACACATACAGATCTTCTCATGTTTGTTTCCATGTTTTTCCCTAAACAAATCTCACTGCAGTGTATTTTGCAACTCATAGGAGCCCAGTCTAGTCCATAGAGAGTGGGCACATAAGGAAATGCAGTTCTTTTAGTAATGATGATACCTTGAGCTTTTAGCCTTTATATTTTTCAAATCCTGTGCTGCATTAGTGCATAACTCTAAACTTCACATAAAGCATTAACTGTGGCCTGCACCCTTTGGTCAGACAAAACAATTCCTCTGGGCCTGGCACCCAAGGACACCCTACTGCCACAGGCCATGCAAAGTTTAAGCAAAAGTGCATTCAGGGAGAAACTGGGGGCTTATGACTCCATAACCTGAAGCTGTAATTGGAGAATTTACCCCTGATATCAAATAGACCAAATTTATATCTGTCTGAAGAGCTCTTGACTGTCATCCCTCTTGGGTGTAGCCTCTGTTCTAGGTAGCCCTCCAAGGCATCAATGATAAGAATATTTTATGGTTAATATTTTTCAGTTTTCATCCTAATGTTTGGCAAGTCTAGTTTACACTAAACAGTGCCATAAATCAGGATTTTCTGAGGAAAGCAGAAACTTTCTAAAGATACTAAGAAAAAAAACGGCTTTCACATAGAGGAAGGTTATTTCAAAATTTTCTTTCTCTCTGTAACAGAGGCCCTTTCCTCTAAAAATGCTGCCCAGCACTGGAGGATGCATATGAGTCACGGTAATTTCCAAATGTTAATGTGAACTATTTATATCTCAAGCAGTGTAAGTAGAAGTCAGAGCTCACAAGAGGTCTGAGGAAAGGGAGTATTTTATGTTTCAGAAATGCAGTGATTTCGGAGCTTATAATTCTCTTAGACACCTGAACTCACAGATTTTAGTCTTCTCTGGGGAGAAGGAGATTCTGTTCTCAGCCAACTCCATATTTTCAGTTTTTATGCCCAGTGCAAGGCTAGCAAATACCCAGCTGGGAAAATCTTTCTTTTCTCACTGTAAATGTCTTCAAAATTCCTTGAGGTTTTCCTTATCCCTTCAACATCCTCTTGCTGTCAAAGCTTTTATTTATTGTTTTTGCCATGTAATTCTCTCATTGTCTCTTGTTTCACATCAAATTTTTGGACTACAGTAATTTCACGAATATAAGCCGCACCTTTTTCATTGAAGAATCCAGCCTACCCCAGTAGTGCAGCTTATATTCAGGTGCGGCTTATCTATGGACAAATCCCAGCGAAACGCCAACCCGGAAGTGAGAGCCGGCCAAGCAGAGTGGCAAGTGGGCGGGCCGGCCCCTGTGCCACTGGGAGCCGCCGGGAGTGTGGGACCTCCGGGAACGGGGGCTTCAAGTGGGCGGGCCAGCTCCTGTGCCACCAGGAGCCGTTGGGAGCAGGGGGACTGCCTGCAACGGGGGGGTGCGTGAGGGTGGGCTGGCCCCTGCCGCTGGGAAGCCGGGCTGTGTGGGGCTGGGCCAGAGCGCCCTGCCCTCTCTGATGTACGGAGTTTAAAAGAAAAAAAAAAAAAAAAGGCGCGGCTTATAGTCGGGTGTGGCTTATATATGGTGCGGCTTATAATCGTGAAATTACTGTAAATTAAAGCAGTATGTTTTCCCTTACTAATGATAAACCTCTGCTTACTGTTTCACTTGTAAGAGTGCCACATTGAGAGGATTCATCCTGCTGAAGTCTCTGTTGGCTTGCTCCTTATCTCTTTCAATAGGGATACACTACTGCTGCATGTCCTGCTCATCAGTGACTTGCTTTGAATGCCTTAATTCCCGTTCTGTGCCATGAGTCATAGGTGAGACACAGTTTCTGGAAATCAGGGTGAATCACCCCATGGGCGCCTGGTGCCATTTGTGACACCACTTGGCTGCCAGCTTCCAGTCAAGGGGGCTATGGTCTCAGTGGGACCCGTGATGTAAATCCAAGTGGATGTCTTGAACACAAGAAATTATCTCAAATGTGTCTAGCTACTGATGTGTCAGCACTGGGTCTATCTTGGCGTATCATAGGGCATTTGTCTGGCCATTTACCTAAAAATGACCTTTGAGTCATTCCTGGGCCTGTGGCAGGAGGAAGACAAATGCTATTCTGATTACAACACAAGTGGAAGGCTTCCTGACATGAAGTTATGTTTGCATAAAAAAAGACCCTGACAATCTGTCTATAATACAATCTTTAATAGAACAAGTTTGCCTGAATCCTTAAGAGATGCCTTCCCCAATAAAGGTCTTATGGGAATGAGTCAATATTCAAAGTTTCATGAAAACAGCTGGTCAAAATCTGCATTTTTTACTACTTCAGGGTCCTTATTAAGTCTGTCAAAATCGGTTCTTATTCTTTTGTACCCTGCACAAGGAGGTAGAGGTGACCAATTTTTAGAAAATGAAGTAAAATTTTCCTTTATCCTTCATTGTAACTTCCAGATATTTTTCAAGACTGTGACCCACTGTCATTTGCCTCCTGTCAGTGAGCCAAATTTTCTTTTATCTTTCACAGACTTTCAGGCAGAGGTTCATAAACCTACTCAGATTGCCTTGCTCAAGAATAGATGTCACACACACAGCCAACACAGATTACTGTGTTTTTATTGGATTGAACAGATCTGTGGCACCAGAAGCACTCTTGTCAGCAATCTTCGTGCTTTTTAAAGCAGATTTAAGAGTGACACCATGTCTCCACATTTCAGATTCTGTTTTATTATCTGTGAGGTGTCAATCATTCCCCTTCAGTCAGTTCATTTATATTATGCAGAGGTGACATCTCCCGTGTTGTCTAGAAGTTCACCTCTTCAAATCTGTATCTTGTATCCAATGTGGAGCCAAAATCCAACTCTTCTAGGTCAGATTCCTCCACAGAGTAAACACTTTTACCCAAAAGTCTATGTTTTACCTCATTATCAGTATTTTTAAATAACCCCCTTGCTTTTTCACATATGAATTATACTACACAACAAGAGAAACCCACAAATACTGCATGCTGAGCATCCTGAAGCACATGATCCATATCCCAGGAACTGTCTCCATCCCAGAGCCTTTTCTGGCTTATTCATGACCTATTTCTTTTGTAGTTCTTCATGGAGCTGGGATTATCTGATCCTATTTATCCAGAGTTCTTCTAGGTCTTTCAAAGATTTTGTAATACTTATAAGTATTGATGAAAGCCTTCCTGTTAACAGCATTTATGCTTTTCTTGGCAAACAAACTTTAAATCTTTCCTTAACTACAATGTATTTTCTTGCTCACCCTTTTTCTGGGACAGTCTTGTTTCTATGCCCTCAGTTAATTCCTTTCTCTTTCACCCAATCACAGCATCCTGCCAGGGTAATTTTTGGTGTTATGGGTGATACACAGTACTCAAAAATTGTTTGCAAAGGAATTGCACTCACTTTTTAAATATTTTTCTTACTTCTGCTTCTGAAAATTACCAATCTGTTCTGACTCAGGAGGTTCAAGTATTGTGTAGTCTGTGTGGGAAAGGCACAGAACATACTCATCAGTAGTGAAGATGAAATTTACAGACTAGTGACCAAAGTAATGTTCCATTAGGGTTAAGTAGATTAAAATAATCTGATTTTAATCACCCAGGTTCTTACAGAAGAGTTGACTGGCCAACATCAATTCCCACAGAAAATGTTGTTTTCTTTCTGTGCTGTGCACACTGATCCAGGTGCCACGCGCCAGCGTGTTCCCATCTCCTGCTGAAGCAGTTGGCTGCTGGTGCTTTCACAGGGAGCTCATGATGCTCATCATCCTCACCCAGGCCTCTGCTTTCTGTGCTGGGAGCCAGTTCTGCTCACTTCTAAACTCCTAAGTCCTTTATTGGATATGCTACTTAGCAGCAGGTAACACTAAAATCTGGCTTTTGTTGTCTGGCAAAAGTGTCCTTCCTCAGCAGTGAATAAATTCCACAGTGAAAACTGATGTTTTAAAATTTGGATGCCTGCTTTCCTACCCCCTATGTTGGATGCTCACTACAGAAAGAAGGGAAAAAGCAATAATTATGTGGCAAAAAAAAAAGCAAAAACAAAAACAAAAAAAATCAACCAGAAAAAAAAGCTTTTTTTGCTTAAAAAAAAGCTTTTAATGTGATGTCACTGCTCAGGTCACCTGATCTTATCTTGCCATCATATCAGGTCTCACTGATTCCAGTGGCTATAACCTGGAATGAGCACTGCTGGGGGAAGGTTGTAAAATAGCAGATTTTAACTCACCGTGGATTATTTCCCTTACTAATTGTGAATTAGTTGATACAAAAATTTTATTTCACAAAATTTTGAAATTTTTGTTTATAATTTCTTTCTTGTAAAGGTTGTTTTTATTATGCCTCTGCCTTTAGCATACTGCAAAGAATGGTCAGGAAGCAAGCTAAAGTGAAGAACCAATTTTACTTTTCGGGAAAAAAAGATCTTGTCTTGCAAAATACTGCAATTTATATGTATATACTTACATTCTTTAAGACATAGGTAAGTATGCTGCCTCTGAATAATATCCCTATGCTTTGGCTTTAGCAGGCTCCTGTATCCAACCTGTAGGGTGTTGAATCAGACAGAAAATAATTACTTTTCTGACCCTTTGGGCTCTAATTGGCTTCCTTTAAGAATGCTTGCTTGCACATTTTCTGGGAAGCCCTTCTGTTATAAATGGTGTGTGTCTGCCTTTCAGAGACAGATGCTTGAATAGTCAAAATACTGTCTGAGCTGACCTTTGCTGAGTTGCATAAAGATGATATTTCTTGGTTGAAGCAGAGGGACTGAGTGCTGCAGCAAAATGGAAGGTTAACCAAATTTTCTTTTTGGGTTGTTCTCTTGCTTTCCTTCAATCTTCTGATTATGGTAACAGTTACAAACCACCTGTGTAAATTAGACTTTGCTGGATTCTGCAATATAATGTGTGTGCAAACACACCATGGTTGAATAGGAATGTGATAAATTTTTACATTGCTTATTGTCCAAAATATAGCCATGAAAACCTCTATTTAATGAGATGAGGTGTCTAAAACAGAATGATTCACACTTGAAAAGCTGTGCATGTGCTTAATTGCATCTAATTGTATTCTCTTTCTCAGATTTACTAAGAAAGCCAAGACGATTCTCTCCGCTTTTAGGAGCTGGTTGATGAAGGTATAATTGCTGATGTGCTGACAGCCAGCAAAACTAAATGATAGTCCAATTTGAGCAGAGATGCAGAATTTTCACTATAAACATGCCAATCAGGTTTTACTTAGATGTATCTGCTAGAATTTCACATAATTGGCATAAATAAGAACAGAGAAAAAGTTGTTTACAAGAGGTGAATATTTTCCTCAAATTTAAATGCACCACACTTCTCCTTTAGGATTTGTAAAGAGGCTGAAATCTTGCTTTTTTATTTATATGAAAATGTAGCAAAAAAGAAAAAAAATTAAAGAAAGTTGATCCTACTCCCACATATATAATATGGCTAATAAATGATTGCACTCTCTTGCATACTGTTTCTAGCACATTTGGCCATTATTCTGTTTTTTATTAATTTCTTGGTTGTCTTTCAATTGAGAGCTGTCTTTGGTAATGGAACCAACTAGATGAGATCTCTGTACTTTTCAATATGTTGTGATTGTCATACCTTACTGATCTTTCTTCTGTTTAGGACATGAGTTATAAACCAACTTATGAGAAATCACAGAAAATGGGAATTTTATTGGACAAGGGGCTGTGAAGTTTGGGCAAGTTTTTATGGAGACCAAAAACTGGGAAGCTTAGGTCTCTTTTTGTGTTTTCCCAAATGGTGATCTGAAGTCTGTTATATACTTTTTTAAAAAGACTTTCACAAGAAAATCAGATTTTCTTTAATCAAGACTGCCCCTTGAAGATGCAATCTATCACCAGGAAGAGTAGCTCCCTTAAAACACTGATCTAGAAAACTTTGTCTTAAGCCAATCAGGATTAGTGTATTCATTAAGATTCACTGCCATTTTAAACTAGTATAACTGTTTGCATTCTTTAAATATTACCTATATTTAAAAAATTTCTAATTGAATCTATTATCTAGTTTTATATTTTATGTACCATCAAATTGAAACAAGAAATAGACATAACATCATGAAAGGGTTTTATCCAGTGAATTGAGCCTGCCTCTTTTTTAAAAATTTTTATTTCTGGATGTGGATCCCTTGAATGCAGTGAAAAAGCTGAATTCAATGGGTTTGCTCTTGACTTATATTATTGTGGGGAAGGGACACAACTTATTGATGTGGAGAACAAAAATAAAGTTACCAATGGAAGGAGTTCAAAAGGATTTGAACTATCCTTCTCTTCTTTGAATAGCAGTGTCTCTGGTTACAATACAAGATGTGATAAAGGTATCTATTTTACCATCATCTGTTGAAGGTGATTTTTATCTCCGTGGGAGATATTTTGCTAATGTGCCATCCATTGAAACCGATTAGGGCATTGTTCTTTAAAACAAGTAGGTATAGAAATATAAACAAAAAACTTGCTCCATGAAGATCTCAAAGATACTAAGATTTGTAATTTCTTTTCTCAGCATTAGCTTTGTCATTTCTGTTTAATATTCTGGTTTTTTTTAGATGATTGCAGGTATTAAAAGTGAAAAGACAATCAAGTTTACTTCTATGAGTCTAGTCTTTGAAATCGAACAAATTACATGTATTTACTGCAGATGAGTTTCTAGCTTGTCTTAATTTCCTGGATTGGTATTCAAATGGTTTGGCATTTTTGAGTAGACTTTAAGATTCATTTTGGTCTCCATACTGAAGAAATTGAAACTGCATTTAAAATAATCTGCATAATTTGGCTCATGCATTTTCTATCAATGAAACTAATATATTCCTCCAAACTAACACATCATGAGACATTTGCTTGATAGAACTTGTAGTATGATTCATACTCTTCCAAAATCCCCATTTTCAGTTGTGTAGGATTTTTGTAACATTCTAGGTTACAGCAAAAAAAATATATTGCAAAAAAAATATATTACCAAAAAAACCCCTTTGGCGGCTGGCTGGTCATTATGTACATGCTTCAGAGCTCAAAACTGGGAAGGTGTAGACTTTCCTCTGCTGTGATAGTGCTCTAGCATTTGCCCAAATCATTTTTCTGAAATGCTATGTTGAACATGCTCTGTCCTCCCACAGCTGCATTTATACTGGTGAATTAAAATGCCCAGAAACTTTTCTGGGTACTCCTGTGTGATTGTGCACACTGTGGGTGGTGACAATATTCCATGTTTCTCTCATGGCCTATGCCAACCATTTTTGCATGCCAATACATCCCAGGCATTCTTAGCCTAGAAATCTCATTTTTCTCCCAGTCTGTGCCAGCTGGCTTCAGTGCCTGGGAGTGATGTTAAGCGTATTTCATTTATGGCTGGATCCTTTTCCTGGTGGGTACCTGGAGTGGATATAAGATAATATTCTCTGATGCTCTGAATACTCACTGACTGTTCATTTGAATTTAGGCTCATTCAGCAAGAATAGAAAGAATCCTTCCTTTGAAAAGGTAGGATTGTAACTGACATTACATTTTAAGTATTATATTATTTTTCCTGTGACCATAATTTTTCATCATTTTGAAACACAAGGTGATTGATATTGAAAGTCCATTTTTGCCGACATTTATATCTTAAATCTTCACTGTCTTATTTAGAGGCCTACCTTTTGTAGCCAGAGGAAAAAGAAAAAAATCCCTCGGTTTTAGATGAAGAACACATAACCCATCATATTTTATTACATTTATAAGAAAAAAACAGGTAATTTAAACTAGGTATTACATTCATAAATGATCCACTCATGGCATAGATTTTATCTAACTAGATTCATAATTCCTTTCACTTCTAATTAGCATAATAATTGCCACTATCTCTAGATCAGTTGTTTTATCCATGCAGCTCAGGATTTTACCTGACAGTACAAGATACGGTTTCCATGGACACTTGGCAGCTGATAGCTACAGAATGCAAGACAAGAGGATGCCAGGCTGATGTCAGTCACCTGGGACAAGTGGATCCATTTCTTTGCTATGGAAGGCAACCTTGGGCTGCAGCATTGTTTTAAAACTACTCAGGTGCTTTCATCCTCTGTTCCTGAGCCTTTCTCAGCTCAAAAGTGGAAGACCTGGATAAATTAAAGTGTACAATCACCACTCTATACTACTTTACTCCTCTAATACCATCGGCTTGAATATAAACCACTCTTCATCATCTGATATCTTTTCAGAGAGTGATAGCTTCTTGCAGATTCTTCTTGCTAGGTGGGAAAAGCCTCTTCTGGTCTCTGACCATTAGGTTTCCATTCAATATTACTTATCTGATGACTGATGTTTGCTCCTCAAATGTGAAAATAAGCAGTTTTTGCTGTTTCTACTGAACAGTTTATACTCATTAAGGCACCCTAGTACAATAGTGTAGATGTAGTTTAACAGATAATGTACTCATTTCCTATGTAACTCAATGGCAGATTCTAGTGTAGGGGCCTTTCTTCCACCTGAAATAGTTACAGTAATTTCACAATTATAAGCCAT
>VRYO01001463.1:53137796-53213508 GCA_009812075.1 Sialia sialis
AAGTGCTCCAAGAGACAAACTCTTTCTCCAATTCTGTATCTGCCTTATCTATTCATCCTGTAGAAATTATGCACAGGTATGACTGTGCACAATCAGTTTTTTTCTTTCTGTCATATTTCACAAATATCTGTTATATGACAACTTTTCAACTGCCAGAAATTGCAGATGATGTAAACAACCTTGCAGGTGCTCTCTATTAACTTTGTAAGTCTTTAGTTGTCATTTTTTGTTGTTATTTTTCACTAAATTTCTTAGCCTGTGCCAAAATCTAGATCAGCTTTTTTGTAGTTCAGGTGACATTTTTCTTCTAAATCTGTTTTCACTCACAGATGAAGAGTAAATTAAGGGCAGTGCAAAAATGCAGGCAGCACAGGAAACAATTAATTTAAATGAAACTAGCCCAGCTTCAGTATCACCAGGATCAAATGGAATCAAGAAGCTGCATAATTTCAAGTGTATGCATCCAAGAGGTCTTTCAAATGTGACTATTTGGTCCAAGTTTTCTAACAGGAAATGGTAATTTTTTGGGGAAAAGAATGTAAAAAAAAAAGGATTACTTTTCTTAATTTAATGTATTACTCATCAATCTAAAAAAAACACAAAAGCCCCCCAAAAATGAAACCCTCAAAAAACCAACAAGCAGAAGATAAATAAAGCAGCAGGAATTGGTATAATGAAGAAAAAGAAAAAGAAATGCATTATTTGAATGTACACTAGAGTAAGGATCTTTATCTCTATGAGAAATCTCTTGGATCTGCATATCATGATGCATCACATCACACAAGAGACTGAATATATTTTAATGCACTTTTAATTTAACTCACGCTACTTATTTAATTTTTAATTCCCACTGTCTTAACATTGTTCCCTGAAGAGACTACAATCTGTGTTTCTTGTGAATGTATGCTTTGTTCTCTGTGTTTCAGCTGTTCAGACTTTAACTTCAACACAAAGTTTAATGTTACTTTAATCATGAGAATGTGTATAGAACATTCCATACAATGGATAGAGCTTAAAAAATTTAAAACTTTAATGGTTTTTTTCCCCGCTGGTGCTGCTTGAATATATACTTTTCTTCAGTTAGTGTTCCTTTGTGGAATACATCCCTTTCTTCTGTGATTTTTTTAATCACTAAACTGAAATAATTTTACCATTTAAATGGAATATTTTTTAAATTAAAATTGAAATGCATTGATTCAAGATGCTGCTGTAGTGTTGAAACTGTATTTAAGTTAGTTTGTTCCCAAGTCTCTTCTCTAGCACAGGCATTTTGACTAGGATCATCTTTCAATGTGAAGTGTTTTGGCCAGGTAATTGTGTAATATTTTACCCTGCTTTATCAGTGGAGAAGGCTACGATCTTAGAAGTGTGTTCTGGGAGACTGAATTGACCAGAAGAAGAAGAATGGGGTACAAAGTACCTGAACTATCCACAGGGATAAGTGCAGTGGTGTTTCCTGATAGTATTTTCGCTTCTGGGTAATTTTCCATGGCATAACTTAATTTTTAGTTGGAGAAAGCGTCTGCTGTCCAGAAAACTCCTGCAGCTAATTTTATGCACCAACAGAAAGGGTAAATTTTGGTTAGAGGACATTAATCTTCCACAGGTGGTTTTTTTTTTTTTTCTTTTTCTTTTTTTTTTTTTTTTTTAATGAAAATTTCTTCCATTACCCAGTATTTGTATATCCTTTCTTGATTTTTAGTTTTTCCTTATTCTGAGATGTTTCTCAACTCCCTCATTACTTGGTTGGTTCATATAATGATTTACATAGATGCTTTCAATTCAGTTTCCTTCGAGGTCTTCTTTACCTTTTTTAGTCATTGGTAGCCATATGCCAAGATTTTTGGGCCTTACCTTATCAGTCATTCTTGGGCTGCATTTGCATTTCTCATCAGACATGTCTGATTTTCATACAGGGGATCACCAAAGAGTCCAACTAGTTCCTGTACACCCAGCAGTCAATGTTGCAAATCTCCAAATAAATTCAACTTGCCTGACCATTTACTCTGAGTGCCACAATCATGCCGTTGCTTGTTTCCTTCATGTCCTGAAAGCAGAGCCCTAAGATGAAGTCATAGGCACCCTGCTCTTAGGCTGTTTTTTTTATATGAATCTATTCTACTTCAAATATTTTCTCTCCATGGATAAATTGAAATGCTTCATCTTTGCAACATGCTTCCCTTGGTTCTATTGATTTTCAACACACTGTCTGTTCATAAGTAATCTAAAAGTCCTTGTCCTCTAATGTCAAATGTCAGTCACCTTGGCTCATCTCTCTCCTCTCTCACAAGCTCTGAAGTTGAATGACTCATGGGTACATTCTCCTGACAGTCTGTAGTGCTAGCAAGATATCTGAAGGGGAGCTGAAGGACCTACAAGAGGGTCCTGTCAGAATCCCCCTTACTGGGACCCCACACTTTAATGTCTTGCTTTCTTTTCTCTGCATTGGGCCCACAGCTGCTCACTTCTCCTACTGCACTCTTCAAGGGCTTTAGTGCTTCCAGAGGTCACCAAGACCTCCCATCAGCAAGCTTCATCTCTTCAAAATTTTTGTCCTAATGATTCCTCTAGTGCAAAAGTCCCTTCATACTTCTGAGATACTCAGAAGTTCTCAGACCTTTTATTTTCTCATCTCCTCCTCCACTCCTTAAAATTTTCAAGACTTGTTACATGATGATAGCCTTCATACTAGAAAGTGATTTCTTTTTATTCTGATAAGTTTTTGAGAGAAAGGTTAGGCAATACATGCTTGCAAAGCTCTTAAATCTCAGAAAAATCATCGTGGGTAAGATACTTTCTGCAGATAAATGTTGTCCTATGTCTAATGGCTGTTCACATGCAACTGTGGATGTAGTAAGAAAATACATTCAGTGACTGATTTAATGTTTGGTGTTTTTGGTCCAGGGTTAGTTCCTTGCCCTTCCATGCAATGGAGAATTGAGTTCTGTTGGGAGAGGGCAGAACTGAGATATACTGCAGATGTTGGAACAAATCTTGTACATGTATTTTTAGGCATAAACCACTCCTGTTAATCCAGGTGTTTCCATCTACAATTCATTTTACCAAAACACATGCAAGATTTTTTTATGCAAACTAGCTTTAAAAAACACAGTAGGGAAAACTTTTGTCTTCAAGATTGACATTGTAATCCATTCTGAGAATTGTCTTAATTGTTTGTTAACTACACAAAATTCAGGAATGAACTACTGACCATTTGTGAGATGAATAAACAGTGCTCCACTTTGTAGTTGTTTTCTTTCATATAAAGTGTTCCAATAGAAATAAAGATTTTTGCTGAGATTCAGGACACATCATCTTCAGATGTTACTCAAGCAAATTCCATTGGGATAAAACTTTCAGCAACTCTTTTTCAGAGCTATTACAAAAACTCCTTTCAAATATTTCTGGATTGATGAACACAGAAATGATGCTCTTACTCTGGGAAATAATGTTGCTCATTTTGTGTGGGTAAGAACTGGAAACTACAGCTGCATTTTCCCCCTTATTGAAGTTAATCACAAGTAACAAGTTATCCTGCGATTGCAGCAAACACAGAAATATGGTTGTGGGTCACCAAAGTTTCTAATGTTTTTTGAACTACAAATTTCCTCTTCTGTGAAAAAAATTAAATAAAGCATTAAAACAACAGGCTTCTAATACACAGAAATCAAATGTCTGGTGGGATACACCATGGCAAAAAAGAAAAAAAGAAAAGATAATGTTACCATTTAATATTTCACAGAATCTTCTTATTCTTTTACTTGGAAAGAAATTCACAAGTATTTCCTCTCAAGTCAGTTGCTCAGGACATGCATTAGAACCATAAATATATATAGCAAATACAAGAAAAAAAAATAGAAGAGGACTATTGAAATTTAAATCAAAAATGCCTGGATGGAACAAATGAAAATCTTGCTTAGGATAAAGAAAAATATAAACATGAGAATTAAATAATGGTGAACATAAAACAAGAAAAAACTTAATACCTAGTACAGCATAAATTATGACAAAAGTCCTCAGATGATAGAAATATCGGTATAGTTCTTCTAATTTTCAGCATCTTAGGACGAAACACCTTGCATTTTTTTCCTTTTTATGGAAAAAAAAATCCTTCTTACTTTGTGGAAGATTTGAATATAGACATAGGTTTTATTTTAGTTTCAGAAAGTAATTTTGTATTATAGCAGTGTGACATCTGTTTTTTTTCTAAAGAAAAATAATGTTACTCTCAACACCCTTGAATGAAGGAAAAAATATATTTGTAGTTCACTATTGCCCTCTTGTGGAAAAAAGGAAAAGTAAAAATGTGCATTATAAACACAAAATCCAAACCAAGAACTGATTACTTAAATTCCAGTTCAGAAACCTTTATTCATCTTCTGCCTGTAGTTTAGATTCTGATTTGGTCCTATATTATAACCTTTGTTACTCTTGGTGCATTATTAACAGTTCTTGTCTTTAAACAACCCCTGGGGTATTGGTCCTTGTAACATTTAACACTCCAGAGCATCAAGGATGGCTTCAACTCTGTACCAGAAAGTCTTTTCAAGTAAGAATGACATACTGCCACAAGCAGATCTTTAAAAAGCAAGTTCTGCTTTTGCTGCTGCTCTGATGTGTTCAGCAGCTCTAACATGAGTCTACAGCTTATGTTATGAAAGCGACTGGCAAGGTTATTAGAAAAAAAAAAGCAGAAGAAATTACTACTTACCACAGAATTAAACATAGAAATACATACAAATATCACTTATGCATTAAATATATGGGAAAGAACGTAGTTTGAAAATTTCACAAAAGTGTCTAACTTAATTTACTATTCCACTTTTTAAGATTATGCAGTCATATTTAAAATGCACTTATGAAAGTGCTGAACTTACTCGTACTTGCTCATCTACCCCTCCAGGTCATGTGTCAAGCAATTAGGAAAAAGAGGTCTGTATCTCTAGGACTCTGTTGTGGTGCCTTTTTCCATCACATTGAATGCCATAGAAAGCCTCTCTAGGTGGCTAAAGGTAAGTGAGTGCTTTGCTGGATGTCTCTTACTCTCTAAGTTTGGCCATTGCACATGAAGATGTCACAATACACCTAAGTTTTCTTCTGCTTTCTTTTTTAAGAGTGGATTCTTAATGTCTGGAACCACTGCTCTGAGAAAAGAGTGTTTCCTCATAAAGGTGACACAATCCCGAGATTTATAGTGGGAGGACTATTTTGTGTACCATCTTCTCTAGGACTTCCATACACTCTGGTGAATCATTCAGAGTGGCCAAAGAAATGGTGCAAAAGGGGGTTTGTGAATTACTTTAGTCCCAATTTCAACCTGTGAGACAAACTTGAATGGTATGTGAGTTGTTAGTTTTCCTTTTGCATGAGATAAATTTATTCTATCATTTCATTTCCATTTTCTGTTACCAAAGGAGGCAATGAAGGCTCAGAAGCTTGGCACTGGGATGCCATGTATCTTCTCTATTCCACAGGAATCTCTCCTGGATGTAATGTCACAAACAGGATTTTGAAGTTTATGCCATATTGCTTTTAATCATCAGGTTTAACCCTGCTAGAAATACTTCTCTCCCTTTATGTTCCATCAGCTCCACAGATCCAATGCTCTAATAGTCAGACCTGCACATTATAGCAGTTCACCTTGGAGGGGAAATTCATTTGTAACTCCACACTACTCTTTTAGACATAGTCAAGGACTAGCAACACACTGAAACTGGTCAGACAATCCACATTTTAAAGTCAAAGAAGCTGTCGTTTTGCATTTTTAATACACTTCCACAATCATTCTGACATCCTAGAAGTGGAAGCTTCCTAAAAGTCTGGACTAAGACAAAAAACAGAACAAACCCCCGCAAAAAAACCTGTGAAATTTGTTTTTAGTATCTACCCTTTACTGAAACTAACTGTGGTATGTTCTTTTTCAAAGTATGATTACTGATGGAGATGCTTAGCACTGTAGCTGATTTCAAGCCTGATTATGCAATGCAGCATGAATTCCCAAGCATTAGATAGAGAAGGTTGTGATTCACTTTGACATTTTATAAAGAAAAAAGGCAGATATGTCATGTCACTGCAAGGATAGGGCTCATGGGACAGAGCTGTTGAGAGGAGGCAGAGTGGCAGAGAATCACATCTGCTCTGTAAGCAAAAGGATGCACAGGTCATCTGACTCCTGAAGCCTAGGCTATGCAATCACTATATTCCTGTGTTTGCAGGCTTTGGTTGCTATTTCTTTCTGTGCTCTACAACACTGACAGCATCTAATTTGCTACTTACAGCACTGAAACACCTGAAAAATATTTTGCTTGTTTCAATGTGTTGACTTTCTGGTAACAGAGTCATCATTTACTGATAAGAATTAGCAAGGCCAATGAGAACAGCCCTTGATGTAGTCTCTAAAATGGAAAGATTCAAAGCAAGTTTGATATTGGATCAAATTAAAAAGAAACAGGTTGTCCTTAGTTCCTTCTGAGGTATACTGCTGGAGTCTGCAGAAAACTAAAGACTGCCTGTCCTTCAGAGTTCATATTTACAGTAATTTCACAATTATAAGCTGCACCTTTTTCATTGAAGAATCCAGCCTACCCCAGTAGTGCGGCTTATATTCAGGTGTGGCTTATCTATGGACAAATCCCAGTGAAATGCCAACCCAGAAGTGAGAGCCGGCTGGGGAGGGTGCCTGGGGCTGCCTTTAAAGGCTTCGCTGGTCTATGAAAACTGTTGCAACTTGAGGACCTGACACCAAACCCAGCTGGCAGTGATTCTGTTACTAATTTGTTACATTGTTACACATGGATCCTAGTTTAAAAAAAAAAAAAAAAAAGTGCAGCTTATTTTCAGGTGCGGCTTATATATCGACAAATCCCGTGGTCCACCTGGCTACTGGGAGGTGCGGCTTATAATCAGTTGTGGCTTATAATTGTGAAATTACTGTAATTCAGATCCTTAATGGGGAGACATATTAGAAGTGAAATAGCTAGCTGAATGCCAGTTTTTAGTTTATTAATATTTAGTTAGCATTTAGTATTAGTATTTCTCTGGCATAGTATCGATGACCTCAGCAAACCCTAACCTGTGATCTTTGCAGACATATGCAGCCATCCTTCACGCTGGATGGTATTTGGTGTTTTTCACAGGATAATGCAGAACTGAAATTAAAAAAGAAAAAAAGAAAAAAGTTAGGAATGCCCCTCTGCAATTTCTTGACAGCAAACCTGTGATTATTCTCAAATACAGTTAAAATGTAAATCACCACTTGATGTCACTATTGGTCTGAACCTGTGCTGTGAAGCTCTTCAAGAAATCTTGCTCAACATCACAAAGAAATTACAAATTCAGTTAAAAATATTTAGAAACCTATTATGACATTAAGTAATCACCACCTATTTTTTGATCCCATTTAAAATATGGAAAGTACAGGTGCACTGGAGTTGGAGCACCATAAAGACACCATGATAAGTAATTTGAAAGATGCTATTTATGATTAAAATATGTTTTGATAAGGAAATTTGTAATAACCAGCAGACCAAGTCTGATCATTGCAGTACATCATATAAAAATTACTACTATCCTTCAGCAGAATTAAAAGTAAAGAGTACCTGAAGAGTCAATGCCTCTAACAAGATGAAATTAAGAATGATAAGGATTAATGAATGTACAAGAAAGATATTTGAAGTCACTTTTGAAAAAGTTGGGGTCCTGTTTGCCTGTTCAAACATAAAGAAAACTGACTTGCAGCATGTTTGTTCTGAACATCTGTTCATTTATTTAGGGTTTAGAAGAGGAATTTGGAAGCTCAGATAGAGGTGTAATTTAAAAGGAATATTATCATGTATAAAATACTGCTTGCTATTAAGAAGTTGTCTTTTCTCAGTAGTTGCCACAATATAAAACTAGACTTGTATCTAAACTGAGAGTAGTGGTCACAACACCAAGCCTGAGAGAGACAAAATGTTTGAGCAATGCTCTCAGGCACAGGCTGTGATTCTTGGGGCTCTCCTGTTCAGGATGGGAGCTGGACTTGATGATCCTGGGGATTGCCTTCCAACTCAGCATTCTGTGAAAATGTGAACTGTGAAACCTTTAATTCAGACAAAACTGTAGGTGATACAACATTGTGTACAGGACAGCAAGTAGGACAGAAGGTGGAATTTTGCAGCAGCTTGAAACCAGGATGCGCAGTACAGCTATCCCCTGGCATGAGCTTTATCAGTTCTTCAACTATATAACATGAATCCTCTTATTGATATTTTACCCAAACTTTTAGGCTGCTGTAACTTTTTACCTCCCTGCCAGGCATACTCTGAGGCACCAAGCACTAGTTGAACCTTGTGTTCATTTACTGTGATACATTCTTATGGCCCTGTTTGGACACTCAGCATGCTGCACATTCTCCTCCACAACAGGACTGCCCACGGCTTGCATAGGCCTGCACACCAAGAGGTCTATACAAACATTGTTCTAAGGCATAAATTATGTAAGAATATATGAGAAAACATAGTAATTCTAGACTTCCTGTTTTTTTTCCTATCTGCTCATCAGTCATAGGCTAATGCTGGCCTTTCCTTCACTTGTGTGGTTGCAATCACTGGAGTAATTCTTTGCCAGGTCTGGACAGCAATGACTGCTCACAGACCAAGAAAATGTCTCCCAAGGAAGGTCCCAAGCAACTCTAGCACTGGGTACACGCTGATTATGTGAAATTTGCTCTGAAGTAAGTGGAAGCTGGAAGTGCTCAGGAATTACAGTAATTTCACAATTATAAGCTGCACCTTTTTCATTGAAGAATCCAGCCTATCCCAGTAGTGCAGCTTATATTCAGGTGCGGCTTATCTATGGACAAATCCCAGTGAAATGCCAACCCGGAAGTGAGAGCCAGCTGGGAGGGCGCCTGGGGCTGCCTTTAAAGGCTTCCCTGGTCTATGAAAACTGTTGCAACTTGAGCACCTGACACGAAACCCAGCTGGCAGTGATTCTGTTACTAATTTGTTACTTTGTTACACATGGATCTTAATTAAAAAAAAAAAAAAAAGAAAAAAAAAGAAAAAACAGAAAGGTGCGGCTTATAATTGTGAAATTACTACTAGTATTTCTCCTTTCACCATGCTGAATGAATAAGCTAATTCTATCCAATTTCCAGCTCCTTTCAGCACAATAGTTTCCAAATTGAAGCTCAGAGTTTATCACTTGACTCTCATTTCAATAAAGAGAGGCTAAAAAATCAAAATGGTCAGTGGGCAGTAGGAATAAATTTAGTTAGCAAGCAAAAATAGAAATAGCGAAGTAGAGGGTAAAAAGAAAATTCAGAGTTTGAAATAGGGCTGACACAAAAATGGAATAAAGGTAGAGTGTAATACATACACATAGGACACTTAAACTATTCCCTTGGTAAAAAAGTTAAGTGAGCTTTTGTAGTCGTAAATAAATACTCTGTCAATACCTTGGTTTGTACTTGATAAAATAAATGAATGCTACTTAAAAAAAAATACTATTATTATATCACCCAATATAATTTGTGAATTAATTAGTAACATTACCACATTCTAAATAGCTTTCTAATCTCAGCAAAATTAAACATTTAAAAAGCATCAGACTCCATATCTTTACATATTATTTTTTCCTGTATTATGTGATAATATAGAAGAACGGTCCTAGGAATTCAGCTAAATAAATCTGGAGTTTGGGAGGCAGTATCAAAAGCATCTTATATATTTATATTTTTTTTTTACCTTACCCCTCAAAATGTTTACAAAGATATCTGGTTCTTAGACCTTACCTTCAGTGTAAATCTATATATGTAGTTATATGTACAGTTTTACGTGGGCATAAATATGTATGTTTATATATATGATCCATATATCCATCCACATCTAACATCCACATCTTGGGTAGTCACTGGGGAAAAATGTAGTTCTTGTTTTTTATTTTTTTAAACGGATTTTTAATTTACTCATTCTTTTAGCAGGGTGAGCCAGAGGGACGTTCATGGTTTTTTGTCTGTCTAACTAAAATGGATGTGGGGAATCTGATAATCTATGTCTCTTAGGGAGAATTATCCAGCTATGAGCAGAAAACACAAAGAACAACATGAAGTTTAACTTAGGATTCCCCCATTTTCAGCTGCTTCAGAAAATGTGTTATTGGGAAATGGAGAGGTCTTGACAGGGATGAGCATTTCTAGGATTGCTGCTTTTTGTTCAGGGATGAATGCTGTGCATCAGGGCAGCTTCCAAAAGGCTTGTGTCTCAAGCTTAGGATGTGTGTAGCTTTAAAACTGTCCCCCAGAACACCTCAGCATGTCCATTTGCACTGTAGAAATAAATAACATACACAAGGTGAATACAATATCCCTTTCTTTGCACTCTGAATTGTGGGAAATCTACTTGATCTCTTTCTGGTGGCAGCAAGGCCACACAACTATTAGTTCACCTAGTGTGTCCTTCCTCCCACAGCTGAGCTAATAGATCTATGGAAAAGGAAGTGGGGAGGTTACTCAAGACTTTCAGTATCCTGTTACAATACAGAAGCATGTCAGCGAGTGGTAGATTTTATTTGCTGATGATACTTCCAAATGAATTTTCCACTTCCACAGGTATCCCTGACTTCAGTTTCTGGTATAGGACAAGGTACCCAACCGTAACAGAGCCATAACAGTAGGGCTGAACTGCAACACATATTTCTTTTATTCTTTTTTCTTATATTCTTTTCTTCCCTTTCTAGTTATTATCATTGTACTCACTTTTCAAATGAAAATTCTGTTGGGATCATTAAAAGAGGAGTGAAGCCAAGTAAACTGCACTATTTTGTAAGCGTTCGTGTGAATGTAACCCAGAATCTGCTTTGTCCTGTTACATGACATACATGCTTTCTGTGAAAAGTCAGAAAATCTTACATTAATTATATAAAGGTTTGGATAAAAACAGCATTAGTTCATAGAGGTGTGGAAAAGCAAGGAAAAAGCTGCTGCTGGAAGATTTACAAAATTTGGAATTTGGTTTCAGTCTAGATGACATCAAGGAATGACCCAGTTGTTCTGATTCACAGACAGTCCGTAGGAGCCTTCAATGCACAGAAGCCCTGTTGGTACTCCTGGAAATAAATCATACCCCAGAACTGTTTGAATTCACCCTCAGAGGCTGCCAAGACAGCAACAAGTTACAGAACAATAAGGACAGGCACACAATGTGCTAAAGACAGAGAACTCAAGTGCTTAAGTGCTTTCTCTCAGTCTTGTGAAGAAGAGATTGTGCTGACCCAGAAAAGCTGAGGCCACACACCAACATGAGTGGATTGACTGTGCTAAACCTTACATGTTGTTCTTCAGGGTCCTATTGATTATGTGCATGTTGTGGGAATAGAACCAGTTACTGGAAATTTAGATCATTTTGTGAAATACCAAGTGAGACAGACAAAGCAAAAAAGCTACAGATGTTTGCTGCAGGCTCAGATCCTTTCATGGAATCCCATGGCAGGCGATGTGTTGATGGAGGACTGACTGACACCCTTCAGCTTACCATGAATTTAAAAAACAGCAGAATTGGCTAGGCAACACATCTGACATAAAATGGAAATGCCAGAGGGCTGGGATGTCAAAAGCATTCTGGATTCTGCTTTCTAGTGAGAAAAAGCTTAGAATTTTATCCTGAAAATCTGTGAACGAATATGCAAAGGAGCAGATCAAGGATTGTCAGTCCCTTCATTCTCAGATGCTTATTAATAGCCACCACAATTATCTTGTTCAGAACATTTTGCCAACTCTACATCATAATACTTAATGAAGAGAGGTAAGAGAAAGGATATTTGACAGAAGTTCGCTGAAAGGAAGAAAAGACACATGATTACCTTACAGGTTGCCTGTAAGTGCACTAATGATAAGTGAAAACAAATAACTCAGCTTCCATGGAACCTTGAGCAGCAAAGCAATTTCTGTATTCTTCAAAACACAAGGGGAGGCTTTAAATGTTTTGGGCAGACTTGATAAATTAATCCAGTCTAAAAAGAATCCGATGCCCAGTAGTCACATACCCTGTCAGGTATGCCAAGAGCAAAATGGAAACCATTGATTTGTTTGTCACCAAGCTTCCCTAGGTAGCAAATTTTTCTGAGTCTTAGATGCGCACAGATGACATTATACAGGGAGCAAATAACTGAAAAGTGAATTTCAACTGCGTGAACAGGATATGTGAGAGAATTCTCCATGTACCACATGGGACATGATGCTGTGTGCCTTTTTTTTTTTTTCCCTCTATGGAACATCCTTCAGAAATAAGGAGGAAGAAGATACTGTAAATCCCTTATGGTGAGATTTGGGACTTTCTGAAGCGAGGCAAATATTTTCACTGATTTCAAAAGGAGTTATATTTCACCTTTAATAGAGATTTTAATTACTGACAAAGAGCATTCTGTCTTATCAGAACAACTAAAGACATACCTTTGAATGAGCATCCCCAAGTGAACATGCTGAGTATTTGAAGCAATTTTTCTGACAGGAGGAGAGAGAGCTTATGGTGTTAGTGCTTCAATAGAAAGGACTCTGTGGGACATGAAATACTCAGCATTTTTAATAAACCTCAGTGCATCATTATTAGAGGAGGTAGTTTCATTTAGATCTCAAATTCTGTCTTTGCAGTGCTTTAGGTAGTTTTACACTTACCCATGATATGTTGTTTTTTTCTCTGCCAGACAATAGCCAAATCTAAATGCTCCATAAAGGAGTAACCTATGAGAAGCAGTTCTTTTGTGTCTGATAATGTGAAAACAGGGTTTCCATCATGTAGCATTACATTTCTTTATATGAGTTTTGTTAGTCATAACCATACAATGTATTTATCCTTGCAGAAAACTTTCACAAGTGCACCTAAGATATCACTATTTCCTTTACTTTGGTCATCCTCACATTTTACATCACATGATCTGCCTTGAATCCAATCTCTGCAAAGGAACCTAGCAGCAGAGATAGTACTTAGTGTGGGAGTAAATACATAACAGAGATTTGGGGAGCTAGGAAGGACTTTCTGAAGACAAAAACAAAAGGGAGAGTTTTTAGAGGCATAAATACCACAACTTTTGAAGGAAAGGGGTGCGATACTGGCTGACATAGAAGAGGATAATGTTGAGTGTTTTCTCCTCTATTAAGGTGATGACAGTTGTTGATGTTATTTTTGCACTTATTGGTCTCTAGTTTTTCCCAGGAGGTCTTTTAGTTTTGAACTAGACATGAACTATGTGGAAATAAAGTGTATTTTGCTTTGGATGAGAATGCTATGACAGCATAAAGCAAATGCAAAAGAGAGTGGAGAAGTGAAATTTCCATCTCAAAAACAATTGTCTTTCAGAATAAAAATATTTGTGGGCAACAAATGGGGAAGATGTTGTAAGTTATATCAGGAAAGTCAATAATGCTGTGAATAGCAGCAGAATCTGGAAAAAGCATGCTTAAGGAGCTAAGGCTGTAACTGCAATAAGATGCTGATAGAGAAGGTCAGTCTAACCCTATGTGGAATACAGTAGGGAAGATTTCCTGCATCTTTTTCTTCTGTTTTTCCTTTTATTAACTTCAGAAACACAATCCCAAATGACAACCATAACTTAAAATAAAACTTAATTACTGTCTTATAAGTAAATTCAGAAAAACCTTTCCAAACTAAAATGTCAATTTTAATGCAACATGAAACAGACAGTCTGGGTACTTGATTTCCCTCTTGCATTGTAATATCCAGCCACATCTTTAAGATTGTTCTATAGTGTTTTCTTGTCTGAATATTAATAATGTTTGATTATAAATCTCAGTGAATATATTTTATGAAATAATATAGAGTATGTTGGTTTTTATGACCAACAGGAAAAACTAGTGTGTCTGTTAAACTGAACTTCTGCATAAAATAGTCTGAGATCTGAAAACATAAATATTTTTATCACTTCCATTCTCCCTGTCAAGCTAGAATACTAACTTTGGTGCAGGATGAAAGATTTCAAAACACACAGATTTTAGTTCCTGTATGAACTGTTTCAGTCATTAACTACATTTCACAGGAATATTTCTTCTGGCCCTCATTTCATGCTTACTGTGATTTTCACATATTTTCCTCTCCTTTATTCTAGGTTTGCAAGATTCTTCCCACAATAAGCCCGTTCCCTGACTTGACTTTCAAGCACCATGATCAAGTCTCCTCTAATGTTCTTGCTGTTTTGAACAATATGCTTGGCATACAAATATCCAAAGGCCAGTCTACAAAGATCTAAATGAATCTTTCAATTTCTTTCTACGCCTTCATGATTTTGTTGAGTTTATTAAAATGGGAACAGAAAACTGTGACATGAAGTGTCTGTACATCCTGTGTGGACAAGACTTTGAGTTTTGTTTGAATGTTAGCGCAACAAAACATTCATGCTAAACCTGCATTTAATATGATTATGAAAGCTAGACTCCCAGTTTCCAGTGGTTTCTACTAAATGCCTTTAAAACTAACCATGAATTTAAAACTTGTTTGTGTCTGTGATCATGGAAACTCACAATTGGTACCTGAGTTTCCAGTGGAGTATTTATTTTCCTCTTTGGTTTTAGTTAGCTACATTTAAATCTGGTGTATGGTTATTACTGTTGAAAGGTCCAAAACGTTAACTCCTTTTTAAAGTCAAATATATTTTAATAATGGTATTGAAAAGGACAAAACCCAGCAACTAACTTCATCCTTCCTCATTGTGTGGGATTCTGAAGTAAATATAATAATGGCATGTATTTTAAAATGCTTGCAAGAAAAGGTATGGCAGTAAGACCAGTAATTAGAAAGATGTGGAGTAGAAGTCATGTCAAGATGAGTGGACCATATAAATTTGAAGGAATGAAATATGTTACAGTAAAATGGAGTCTGGCAAAGCATGATAGGAACTCATTAAGGGCAAATTGCTAGAGGGGCCTAAATAATGAGGAGAAGTAAAATCCAATACTAGTAGAGTGCATGGTCTTGTTACACTTTGTCTTTTAGATTCTTTGGAAAGCAATGATTATCTTTCTGGAAATGGATCAATCACCCCCAAGGCAACCTATTGTACATGAAGAAAACCATTCAGTGAGCAAGCAGCTGCAGTAGGAATATAGACTACCCTTTTCTATGCTAATAATTTTAATTGGACTATATATTTTCCTCAATATTGCATTTTTCCTCTGATTTTCCATTGCATTTGCATTTTAGTCATTATTTCTCAAGCATCATTAGTAAGGAAAGAATTTTTTAAAAGATGTGATTAGGCATAACTGCAGAGATAAAATGACCATTTTGTTTTCATAAGGTTTGTAAGTAGGTCAGCTCTGCAAAGCACCAAGCTTGGCAAAGCAAACTTTGCTATGGCAAGACTATGGCTTCATTAGTCCCTGAAATGTCAGGATCCCATCTGCACAGATAGGAATGCAGAACTGGAGCTGATGAATTGGGAGTGCTCCATGATGCTTGCTAGTATCTTTGGTATTTCATCAGAAACCCCTGAGCAGTGGGGTCAGAAGTGAATACTGTAATGCATAAAGCCCTAATAATTACTTAGCCAAGGTCGCCTTAAGGCAATCAATTACATCTCTTAGCTAATAAAGACTGAATAATTTTAACACATTTTCTGTGGGAGTTGGGTAAACCCTTTGCATTTCTCAGTTTGCAAATGATCAGATTTAGCATCTGGGCTTCTAGCTTGTAACGTGTTGCAGTTACACAACTAATTTTTCAGTTTAATAAACTATGGCGAATTCCTTTATAGCTTCATTGCATGTGGGTTTTCATTAGGAAATGGTGGTATATTTGGTTTAACTGAAGATAATATTTTGATGTGCCTGTGGTCAGAACAGTAATGGTATAAAATTGGTCCTTTTTGTGTAATGGCTTTGTGTTTGTGATTCTCTGCTGTATCATGTTATTCCAAAACACTTTTATTGGAAGTCACAGTATTGATGGTTTTCTTGCTCAGTCTAATTTATATCTTTATACTGAAAAGATAAAGAAAGAAAAACTGTATCTAAATTTTAAGCAGATTATACATTTCTGCAGATCTCTGAAATTCAGATGGAGCCTTCTAATTCACATTAATTGCATCGATTAAAACACTTAGAAGGATAACAAATCATTAGCTACATGTACCAGACTACTCAAAACATTTCTAAGTAATGAAGATCAGCACGTCTTTAGTCATAATGTTGAGAAAAGTACCAAAGCTGATGCACTAAAAACAATTCTTACAAAAAATTCTTGTACAATAAATCACATATATTCTACAATAAAATCATTAACCACTGTTCTCTTCCTCTGCTCTGAAGTGTAAATCACCTGTAATGTTGACTTATTTTAAGTCAGTTTGCATATAAATTGGAAAAAAGATTTAGTGAAAGTCTAATGAGAATGAAAAAAACCTCCTATCTATATCATTATTCATTTGATAGAATGCATATATGTTGCAGGACTACATAAAAAAGTCCCCAAGAAGACAGATTTATCTCAGAATGACTTCTTATGATCTGCTTCTTATTTTATTCACATACTAAAATGTAAGCTTTGCAAAACTCCTTGAGTTAAGATACCATTGGAAGTGTAATTTCTTTAGTAAAATAAAACATAGCTTTCATTTAGCATGACAATGTTGGCTCAGGAATATGGAATATTAGTTTCAGTAAGAATGCATTGGTTTCACTGTGAAATAAGGTTTCTTTGGTATCAGCCCTGGAGAAATGTATTGGTTTCAGCTAAAATGTATTGCAATGCTTTCGCTAAAACATACAGACATTATAAAACTGTATATTGGTTTCAGTAAAAAATGTATTCTTTCCAATGGATTCATGAGGCTTTCAGCAAGAATGTATTGATTTCATTAAAATGTGCAGCTTGAGATAAACAAAAATTCAGTTAAAATGCATTGGTTTCTGTTAAAGCTCATTGACTGAAGTGAAGAACATTCTACATTGGTTTTGGGCAGCCTTAGGGTTTTTTAAACAGTGTGTGGAGAAATACATAATTGTAATTGTAAAGGTAATTGTGAACAAACTCTATTCTGTAACATCTAAAGATGTAGACATGCTAAATAAATTAGATTTTTGTATTTCCATCCCATTTGCATCTGCTGCTCAGCACAGGCATAAATATTGATACAGAAAACACATGACACTCTTAATTCTGATGGATAGTTTTTTAATCAGATGTGGGTGTGGGCTGTAAGATTTTTTTAACCTGTTTAGTAATAATTTTTTTTCCTGTGACCAGTTTTTGACCAGTTTGCTTTAAATCAAATTTGAAATTTTCCTGCTTTATTGACAACATATTCTTTTTGCCTTTTCAGCAATGCCAGGCATTCAATAACAAAGACATTTATAAATATCATTAAGCTCTCCTATTTCCAGTCAGCTACATTAGGGATAATATATTTGGTTGCTGTGACATTGTCTTTTAGGTTTTTTCCCTGAGAAAGTTTTTATTTTAAAATATTTTAAAATAATTTTGCATTTTGCTTTAATACAGAAGTGGTGCCACTGACTTAGAGAAACATGCATGGATATAACTGGACAATTATTGCTACATGGAGTTCATTGCTGTCCCACTTTGGGACATTATCCTTTCCCTACACTGATGTAGAATTCCCAGGCAAAATGTGTTTAAATACAGTTGAAGTGTAAGTTGTAGGAATTAAGTTTCAACTACTCAAATTTACTTCTGTAATTAAACAGAAGAAAGTAGGAATAATCATATTGGACTGAAGAACCAGTCTATCTTGCTTTAGTCACATGTTCTATAGCTCCAAACATGTAAAATGCCTGGACGTTATCAGAAGAAGCTCCAATGAATCATACATAACAGATTTCCTACAGATTTTCTGAGAGGTTAACCTGCTACCATGCTTTATAAATCTTCTTCTTCTTCTTTTTTTTTTTTTCCTTTTTTATTTTTTAATGGCTTTTTGGTGTATTTTCCTTGTAGCTCTGTACACCTCTGCTGCAAAAACTGCATTCACAGCACCCATGGCAAAGAGTTCTGCAGCTGATCTCCCCTGACACAGAGAAGTGTCTTCTTTTTGGATGTTCATTTGAATGTTCAGCTTGTTGCTTGCTGCTTTTACTTTTTCCTTGAATCATAGAATCACAGAATGGTTTGAGTTGGAAGGAACTTTAAGGACCATTTGGTTCAATCCCTCCGCCACGGGTGGACAGGGACACCCTCCACTAGTTATGTCCTGATCTGGAAAACGTAATTAATTATCTTTTTTTCCCCTGCAGCTCACACTTTTGCTGATTCCTGCCATGCATGGCTTCAGCTGTCCTTTTTCTAATTAGAAACCTATTTTATTCAGACACTTCTTGTATGAAAGTTGTTTCATAGCTCTGGTTTTACTTGTTGCCCTGCTTTTTGTTTGTTCTGCTAGATCATTTTTAGTGACATCAGGACAAGAACTGCACATTGTACTCAGAAAGCTTTGGCACCATAGGTCTAGTAACACAGCAAATTGTCTTTCATATATTTCTTTTGCAAGCCGAATCTTATGCCTCTTGAAAATGAGGCAACTTACCTCTCAGTTTTTCAAATGTGTTTTATTTTCGAAAGCTTTCTTTCACACTGTTTCATAATACTGTAGTACCACTGTAAACATTTAGATTTTAGATATCTCTTTTCATCTCTCTTGGCAGATGTAGAAAAACAAGATATCAAGCTATGGTACAAGAGTTAAGATTGCCTATCTGAAAGGTTCTTGCTCTGTTCAAATCCACAGCAGCAAGAGGATGAACCTGACTGTTTCACAAATAAATGCAGTTTATCAGCACTTTTATGCATTGCTCTGATGTCAAGGACCAGCAATTCACTCTGTAAGGAAGAGGGGTTTTTCCAGCCTTCTCAAAATAATGAGTCAATAGTTGCTCCTCTTAATTCCCAGGATCCTGGCTTGGTACAAAGATTTGGAAATGCAATATATAACTTGTGGGAGGAAAGAACTGTACAGGTAGATGCTTCCAGAAGATACTTCCCATGTATTGAATTACACAGGATCCATGAAGAAAAACCGAATTGACTAAATTGACTCAATATGAACATTGTTATTAGCAGAGCAGAAGCAGTGCCTGGAAAGAGCAGTGTTGAAGGGTGCAATTTCAAGCTCAGTTTCTGATTGTCACTGGAGCTGCTGCTTGCTGTGCCATCAGCTATGCAGGGACTATCCCAGTGGTAAGCCATTCACATTGCAAGATTCACAGCAGCTGAACTGCTGTCAGTGCTGACCTGCACAAATCTATGCTCCAGTTCCCTCCTGACTATGTACTGATAGAATGTATTTATTATGTTTAGTAATATATTGTTTATATCTAGTTTCTTGTGATCTAAAACCCCATGGTTGAGCAACAGGTATTTTGGCTTAATACCAAGGCATTTATCTCTTTTTGCTCAAGAAATTTAAAACTTTCACAAGAACCTGGAGTTTTCCCCCGTAGATAATGACACTGCAGTGTTGCACAGACTGATCAGCTGAGGTGGAATCAAAGGACTAAGATACAGAAATACAACCAAGATATTTTACCTGTAGAAAATACCCTCATAGAAACTGCTTTTGCTGGATTCCCAAATCTTTCTTAAATTACAGTAATTTCACGATTATAAGCCACACCTGAATATAAGCCATACTTCCGGGTAGCTGGGAAGACCACAGGATTCGTCCATATATAAGCTGCACTCGAATATAAGCCGCACCTTTTTTTTTTTTTTTAACTCCGCGCTGCAGAGGGGGCGAGGCACTCTGGCCCGGCCCCACACAGCCCGGCTTCCCAGCGGCAGGGGCCGGCCTGCCCTTGCGCATCCCCGTTCCCGGCGGTCCCCCTGCTCCCAACGCCTCCTGGTGGCAGGGGCCGGCACGCCCACTTGCAGGCCCCATTCCCAGTGGTCTCACGCTCCCGGCGGCTCCTGGTGGCACAGGGGCTGGCCCGCCCACTTGCCACTCTGCTTGGCCAGCTCTCACTTCCGGGTTGGCGTTTCGCTGGGATTTGTCCATAGATAAGCCGCACCTGAATATAAGCCGCACCACTGGGGTAGGCTGGATTCTTCAATGAAAAAGGTGCGGCTTATATTCGTAAAATTACTGTAATAGTCAGTCCATCTTGCTGATTAACCCAGAATGAAAATTTCCTAAGCCGCTGGATTCACTGAATTTATGATAATGTTGCAGGTAACTGTTTTCAAGTATAATTCTACTGTGAATGAGAATACCCTTAGATCAGAACTTTGCTGTTTTATTAAGAACTTTACTCTGCCTCTGATTGTTTCTACTTTTCTGATGCAAACTTATTAGCAGCTGTAAAACATGTTCTCTAAAATGGCTGGAAGAAGTGGTTTCCAAAATAAGTTCAAATAAAGTAAGGTGTAATCAAATTCACTTTTGCTTTCAGATCCTATTCGTATGTTGTTTACTTAAAAAGTTCATGGCTTTTTGGAAAATTATAGCTTTAGTAGGATCTGAGGAATATAAAACATTGAATAAGAGTTTGGAAATAGAAAATACAATTTAACAACCAAATTGATGTTATTTTATGAAGTTATCTTTCAGCAAATAGACAAAGTTTCTGGACAAGTGGAATAATAGCAACTACTCAATATATCAAGTTCAGTCAAACCTACAATTGTTTTTAAACACAAGCTACTTTAAGAGTTTTTAATTAGATGTGCAGTCTCCTAGAAGATAAAAAATCCCAGATCTAAGCACTTGTGCATCTCAGTGGGATGTAGGGTTTATAAACCATAACATAAAAATATGCTCAACCAAATCAGGGGGAATTATTTTTCTCCCACAGGTCATTCTGGAAAATTCACTTAATGAGTTAGAGTTCATCTCGTCAAATTCTGTGCCCTGAGACATGAAGACAATTGCATTGTGTGATTCAAATCAATAGAGCAGCCATGAAGGCAAATTTCCCTTTTCCCAGTTATGCAAGACTATAAAGAGGAAGGTCTTTCTGTCCTGTGGTCCAGGACCAGCCACATCACCTGCTGAAGAAGAGGGTTTCTTCTTGTGTCATAATGTCTTGGCAGTGGGTCAAGTGTAAAACACATTTACCCTCTGACGTGAAATTTTTGTGTGACCATGGGTGTGTGTACAGCCACTGCAGTAGACGCTTACAGAACAAGACTGGTGCTTGCTAATTCTTATTAATATAAGGTAAGAGCACACACATGTAAAAAAGCTTTATTATTAATTGTTAAAATATTCCCCAGAGGGGAAAATTCTCTGTGAGGAGCCCCACAGCACGGAATTAAAAAACACACTGGAACTTTACAGGCACATTAGGCATCTTCCACCTCACAGGAAACATGAAGTCCAGTGGCTGGGGACTGAAAGAAAAACTAAGCAAGAGCCACATTGTGCAGCACAGCCAGTGATATGTGGGAAAAATGACTTTGAGACAGAAGAGTTTTTCATTTTAATGGTAGATACTGAGATAAAAAAAAGGATGATAGAAAAGAGAATACCAATATTATTGATAATAATTATAATGATGATGATAATGGTGATAATGCTTAGAAGTCCTTAAAATTAAAACCAAACCTCCTTCTGTTAAATGCAGAGCTGTAGTGAAAAGAGACTTTATTTCCTTATGAAATGACTACAGATTCTTTCTATTTGCTGTAAAGTACTCTACTTATATTTCTCCCTGGCTCCATTTAAACTCTTCCCTCTCTGAAGTCTTTGGACAGGTTTTATCTGAAGAAATAAAACAGAATAACCTTTTTCCTGCTGAGGAGATTCCTATACTGCAGTGACATCATTAACCATAAAACACTCCTACACATTTCACACCTGGATGTCTTAAATAGAGGGTGAATTAAATCACGTTTCCAAATCTATTTCTCCTGATATTTACATTTCACTGCTGCAGTAATAGGAAGACTGAATCCATTTAAAGTCTCTCTTATGCACTGACTGAATGACATATATTTGCCTTAGAAAAAAAGTCTGGATTACTGCACTCCTTAAAAGAGCTCTCCCACAAACCCCTATGACACAGCCCTGTCCCCTATCCCCAAATTCCTGGCCAGCTAATTAGGGATGGGAAGAAGGGTTGCATCATATGATAGGCAGACAAAGAGGGGCTCTTTCTGTCCTGGCTCAGTTCCAAGGTTTATTCTCGAAGGAGTCCAGGAGGAAGAGGGAGAAAGGGTCAGCTGATACAGGGTTTTATAGGATTTGGGATACAGGAAATGACATAGGGTTTGGGATTGGATGGGATTGGTTGTAACTGGATACCTTCCAACTCGGCCTGGTCAGAGACCAAGGGTCAGACCAGTGGTCATAAGATGTTGTGGAATGCAACACCCCCTAGACAGTGTTTAAAACTCTAGAAATTCATCTGAAAGAACAATTACTTGGATAAACTGTGATCTCTGTAGTATTCAGGTGAAAAGGGCATAAACAGGCCAATACTTCATAATATTGTAAAGAAAAGCTTCCTTTGTTTTCCTCCCACACTGAAAAAGATTTACTATTTTATATTTAAAACTTTATTTATCCATTGGTGTTTCTCATGAAAAGTAAATCATATTATATATAGTGTTTTTTAACTCAAAACACTACAGACACTCTCATATAAAAAATATCACATTTTAACAAAGCTTTTTTTCTCAGTATTCTCCAGAACAAAATGTCCAGCATGAAACTAGACATGTACACAGTGTGGTGGTGATTAAATTCCATGAGTTAACACCTGACTGGTGTCTAGTCACTTGTGCTGCTGGTTCACCAGGGCTCAGTTTGAGAGCTGGCTCCCTGCAATATTTTTATCATTGACCTGGACAGAGGAGTTGAGTGTACACTAAGCACATTTTCTGGTGATACTAAATTAGGAGGACCTGTTTATTCCCTAGAGGTTTGAGAGGCTTTACAGATAGATCTTGACAGATTAGAGAGGCTTTGCAGTTAGGTCTTGATAGATTAGAGCACTGGGCAGTCATCAGCTGTGTGAAATTTCACAAGGGCAAATGCTTGACTCTGCACCTGAAGCAGAGTAATCTGGTGGGTGTACATGCAGACATGGGGGACATGAGGGTGCAAAACAGCCCTGCTGACAGGGATCTGGAGGTTTTGGCTGATGGTATGGTTAATGTGTGTCAGCAATTTCACCTGGCAGCCAAAAGAGCCAACCCTTGTGTAGGGTGCTATAAGCATGGCATAGATCACAGATCAAAAGGAGTCATTGGCCTTCTTCACTCATTGTTGGTGCAGCCTCACCTGGGCACTGTTTAGGATTCCACAATAAAACAAAGATACAGAATAATTAGAATATGTCCTAAAGAAAGCATGAAAAATATTGAAACAAGTTGAGGAGAGGACTTATTAGGAGTGGCTGAGGATGCTTGGTTTGTTCAGCTTAGGAAAGAGGAGACTGAGAGGGGATCTTGTTGCTTCTTCAGATTGAGGGGGAGAGCAGAGGGAGATGCTGGAGCTACTGGTGGATGAAAGATTGGCCATGAGTTGGTAATGTGTTCTCTCAGACCAGAAAGCCCAGCATCCTGGGCTGTACAGAAAGAAGTATGACCAGCAGGCTGGGGAGATCATTCTCCACCTCCACTCCTCTCTCAAGAGACCCCGCCTGGAGTGCTGCATCCAGCTCTGGGCTCCAAATTTAAGAAGGACCTGGAATGAATGGTGAGTCCAGAGGGCCTCAAAGATGATCAGAGGGCTGGGGCACCCCTCCTAATGACTATGAGAGCTGGGATTGTTCAGGCTGGAGAAGAAAAAGCTCCAGTATGACTTAATTGTGGGCTTTCAATACTTAAATGGCACTTAGAAGATAGATGCCACAATAGTGCAAAGGGAAGTAGTTTTAAACTAAAACAGGGTGAATTTTTTTTTATTGTGAGAGTGTTGAAACACTGGAACATGTTGCCCAGAGGTGTGGAAGATACCCCATCCCTGGAAACATTCAGGTTGGATGAGGCTCTGAACAACCTGATCTCACTGAAGATGTCCCTGCTCATTGCAGGGGGGTTGGACCAGATGACCTTGAAGGGCCCCTTCAATCCCAAAGCTTTCTACGATCCCATGATTTTACGATCTTTTCTTTCTGATGCTTGCTGATATCAGTGAATGGATTAGAGTTATGTCAGGGGTTCAGATTGGATATTAGGAAAAAGTTCTTCACGGAGAGGGAGTTTAAGCACTGAAACAAGTGGTCCTAACCCTCAAACCTGCTGGTGTTCAGTAAGTGCTTGGAAAATACTTTTAGGCATATAATTTAATCTCTAGGTTGCCCTTTGTGGAGTCAGGAGTTGAACTTGTTGATCCTTGTGGGTCCCTTGCAGCTCAGGATATGATTCTAATTTACCAGGAAATCAAGCATTCACTGCATATGGATCTTCTTTCTTCAAACATTAATAAATATAATTCAGATTTACAAAAATCTCTGAAATACTTTGCAGCCTCGTTTATCTTTCTGCAGACACACATTTGTCTTTGGATGTTTTGCAAAGAGTTCAGAGTTGTGAGATGCTGCTTAATGTCTTAAAAGAATTGATTTTCTGAAATATTGAATATATGCTCTTAGAATATCTACCTTATCTTGGGAAGACTGTCATGCTGGGTAGGCAAAATATTCATTCTTGTTTTTAATGTCAAAGAGCAACCTTTTTCTGTTGCACTGAAAAGCATGATTATTTGAGAACAAACAAAATATGAAAGAAAAAAGAATATAATGAAATGTTATTTCTCTTATGATTTTTAAAAATAATAGGTACTCCATTTCATATGTATTTAATTTTTTAAAACAGACATTTTGCTTAAAAATTATATGTAGTCATGGTACAACTATAACAGTCTTTTTCTGCCAAAAATATGTTGCTAACATTTTTTTGATCAGACCTAAACAGATCTTTCATTTTACACCAAATAATGGCTGGGAGAGTTAATGAAATGAATTCTTCATGCATGTTAGAAGGGCAGAACAAGGACATTTATCCTTCTGGATGTTGTGGCTGCATAAAACTGAGCCTTTGCTCAACTGCTGTTTTTATAATCAGAGTGGACATGAAGGAGGGGAACAAAGGCCCCTAAAAGCACAGTTGTGCTCTTTGCACTGTGTGCTCTCCACTGGCCTGTGTTGACACCTGGTGTATGATATGCAGCTCTAGAGCCATCCTGCTTTATGTTTTGGTCTCATGGTCTCCCTGTTGGGCTTGGGAAACAGACAATCACCACCTTAACACATTCTGCACCTTGCAACATCTGTTCTAAACCATGTAGACCTCTGCAGACCTCATCCATGGGGAAATCTTCAGCAGCTGTCACCTCAGAATGACAGGCTGGGGTCCCTGGTCAATAAAGTCAGCTGCATTAGGTAATTCTGAACAAAAGTAGTATGGAAGAATGTGTCCAGCATTTTGAAAATAAGGATTATTTTTCAAATAGGAAATAAAAGCACAGCAATAAAGATGAAAAATCCCATAAACCCCTGGACTGGATCCTGCTGCTGACTTTACACTAACATGCTGACTTTACACTAACATACAAAGTGTATTAAAATATTAATGTGGGATTAGGTGATACAAATAATAGGTCAAGTAGAAAAAAGATCTGAGAATTTCCAGGACATGTCTATTGAGTTGTTTGACTTAATAGCTTTGGTTGTAATTTAAAAGCCCTGGCTGTGAGGTACAGCCATATGTGGAAGAATTTTTTTGGTGTTTTATCTTAGGCACAAAAATGATTCCTGCTGAAATCCTTGTAATACATATGAGTACTTTTTAAGATTTATCAATATATTTTTTATGATACAAAAATAAAATATCCATGTATTTTAAATGAAACCATATTTTTGATTTTAAATGTCTTTTTTTCTGAGTAAGTAAAGAAATTATGGTGATGCCAATCTTTTTCTCTTTCAACAAACTTGATGATTCTTATTAATTCCACGTGCATTTCACTAACAGGAGAAATGTCAATGCTTCAGAAATCCAAGAGAATAATTTTCTTTGTTCTGCCAAAGTATCAATGTCATGATGCTGACAGCCGGATACATAAAAGAAAGATAATCAACAAATATTCTTCTTTTATAAGTTGTACCAAAGTATTTTGTGTAGGTGAATTTCTATTTCATTTTTAAAATATTTATTTCTAATAACTGCCTCCAACCTTTTCAATTACCCACACCTTTCAAAAATCAGTCCAGCAGCAGTTTCTTTTCTCAATTTTTCCCTTTTTTCCAGTCTATGTAAGAGAAACCAAACACTGCAGTAACATTTCTCCCTGTCACTCAGAGGAGGAACATGTGGAGAGGAAAAGAAGAGATGCTGAAAAGCAGTGGCAATCATCTTTATGTTCCTGCCTCAGCAGCCTAGCATGCAGTTGCGTTCACCAGCTTGGTGCTCCAGTTTTGATTCTCCTTTGCCTGCCCACAGCATCACCAGGTGGAACTAACACAGCCAGCTGCTTTGTGCAGCTCTGCTTTTGAATACATGGGGCACAAAGAAAATAAACAAAGTGATACTCTAAACTTCTTGGTCTATATAACACAGAATGTGAAACCCCAGCCATATTGATACACTCACTGGCTATAACATTTAAACTTTGCTGCCCCTCATCAGTCTCTGAACAGCCCATCTCCATGGCCATCTAAAAGGTTAAGGGCAGGGATGGATTCAGCTGCTTAAAATACTTATTAGGATCTAGGAACTCTGTGGCAACTGCAGTGATGCCTAACTGCTACAAACTACCACAGCATACTCTACAAATATTTCTTGTCTTTCCATGTTAACTAGTTTTAACTATTTGTCTACCAACTATTAACACCCTTGTAATTCTGCCTGAACTTTGAAAGTCTTTAACTCTCAAAACAATATCCCTGTGTTTAAAATGACATTAAGAAATAAGCTGTGCAGATTTGGCAAATGTAGAATTAAGCTTGCATGGATGAATTTATTTTAGCCTGTGAACAAAGACATATGAAATATTTTCGCAGGTTTGTAGGTTTCTTGTTGTGTAAGACCTCATTTCAGCAGGGAATAAATGGATGAGGTAGTAAGCTGGTGAAATTTCAAGTTGGTAACTTAATTGCATTCAATGCAAGGACTATTCTCTTCAGCACATCCCAAAGGCTTGGTATCTTCTTTACTGTTATCACTACTTTTTATCATTCTGCCACTGCTCAGTTTTATGTCTGTGTTTTTCTTTGCTGCTGCCTTTCTAAAGTTCCTTGTCCATTACCTTTATAACAGCTTCATGATCTTATTCTGCTGCCTTTCGACAAAGCTGGTATTTAGAGAATGAAGTTTTGTTACTCCTGGAGGCTGCAGAGATTCACAGATCAGAACATCCTCTGATCAGCTCCCTTTGTCTTCAGACAGGAAACACTAAAGGACAAACTTTGTCATGTTATCCTCCCAGAGACATAACATGTAACTTACTTAATAAACAAAATCTTACAAAAATGTAACTCCTGGGCTTCTGATTTTGTAGTAAGTTTGCAGATAATATTTTGCAGAAAAAAAATGCATTTCTGAGTAGATTCCATTGCAAGGTTTTCTGATTCAGCAGCTCAAATGCAGAGGTGCTGGCACTTCAGGCATCTTAACGTGAGCAAAACATATTTTGCTTGTGATTCATTCTGAGAAATAGCCAAGTTTTTAGGCCAAAAACCTGCTTTAATCTACTTTCAAGATCAGTTCAAAATGTGTCCTCAGGCAAACACATGGCATGGAAAATGTCTGTCTTGAGGAATTAAAATTTAGCAGTTATAAGTAATGAGACAGAGGATTAAAAAATGGTGTATCTGAAGGCAGCTGTGCAAATATGTAACAAACCCATGATGTTACACAGCTCTTTCAGTGAGAAAAAGTTGGTATTGATACAAAAGACCTGATTGCACTGTTGCCTTTGCTGAATTCATGTGTATGTATTTGCAAGTTCATTTAGGTCTGGGAGCTCACACCAAACCCACTGCCCACTGTGAAGTTTGCTTGTGTAAACCACATGTAATGGCCATGGGGGGAAAAAAAAAAGAAAGTGCAATACAAACTTTAAATGTCAAGCTTTTGTCTCTCAGTTTCCTGATTTCACCCTGTTTGCATGTAAATGTTGAGAAAAATTCTTGGCCAAGCTCTCTTCTTGACATGCTAATGTTGGACAGCCAGTCATTGCCACTGATCACAGTGTGCTGTCTCTGAGTTTTTGCCTGTGTCTTGTTTTGGAGGTCATTAACCTGTCCATGTGATGCATACATGATGACATATCCCTCCTCCACTGACTGACACAACTAACAGCTTTGGTTGTTTTAAAATCTGAAGCAAGATTTAAATGCCTCAGTAATCACAGATGTGAAGAAAGCAAATATTGGAAATGAACAGAAGTACTTATTCTTTTTCAGATGGAAAATGACCAGCACCTTGAACTATGTAGTTTTTCACTTTTGAGTGGTCTTCTCAAGCAGCTTCCATGAGGTTTAATCTTTTCAGTACTCAAAAAGAAATTTTTATCGACAGAAATTGACAGAAGCTTTAGGATCCTTTGCCATTTCGAGTGACAGAAACATAGCCTCTCATTAAGCCACAGACAACAAAAACTACTAGGACATAGACTTGTAGGAATGAGAGGATTAGAGCATGTCTTCTATGAGGAAAAGCTGAGAGAAATGAGATTGTTCAACCTGGAGAAGAGAAAGATCTAGGGTGAACTTACTGCAACCTTTCCGTACCTACAACTGAGCTGTAGAGGGACTTTCAACAAAGGATTGCATAGATAGAACGAGGGGAAATGGCTTTGAATTGAAAGAGGGTAAGTCTGGATTGGATAGAAGGAAAAAATCTTTACTGTGAGGGTGGTGAGACACTGAACAGATTGTCCAGAGAAGCCATGGAAGCCCCATCACCAGAAGCGTTCCAATCTGGGTTGGGTGGAGCTGTGAGTAACCAGATCTAGTAAAAGATGTCCCTGGCCAGTGCAGGAAGGTTGGAATACGATGACCTTTAAGGCTGCTTGTAACCAAACCATTCTGTGATTCTGTGATTCTCTGATTGTGTGATTCTGTGATACTACTATAAAACGCAATAGCTACAGGAGCAGCTTTTGAGTTGAGAGAAAAAATGGAGCAATTTAAGAGCATATTACTGTCTTCATATCATCTACATGAGTTATTGCTAATATTCAGTGAAAGCTGTGGAGAAAGCACACAGCCTCTATGGTTTTGTACATGTGATGTTATTTCCATGTACTTCCTTAACAAACCAACCTAATTTTCACTGCATGTAAAATATATTTCTCCAGATGATGAAACCTTTAGGCTTCTGTTTGCTGGAGCTGCTGGTGTACATCTATGTCAGTAAGCTAAACATCATCAAAGCATAGCTTTTATATAGGTCAACACCAATCCAATTTTGGCTTATGCCTGTTAAAACCTTCCCTGGCAATGCAAAATTTACTCTGGGGATAGCCAAACATTCACAATAGTATGAATAAGGTCAAACTATTTTGAGGGGGGCAAGAGAATTTAGCTTCCTGAAGAACAACTATTTGCAGTCACGGCCAGGGAACAGGAGCCACTTTGGCTTGCTGTCACAGACACGGCTAGGTAAGAGACTGAAGGCCAGCAGGAAACATGATGTTAACTGGATTATGAAGAGAAACACCAAAACATCTGTCAGAAGCTGGCAAATTCATGAGCAAGAATTCTCCATGCACGTAATAATTTAGTATTTGTTTCAAATCTCAAGAAATGCAAAACCTGAAACATGATGGTATTGCTTTGGGCTAACAGAGCAGCTGGCCCTGTGCCATGCCTCAGACAGAAACTGACAGTGGAAATGTGGGAAAGAGTGGAGGAACAAGGAAAGCATGACTGAGAAGCTGTCTGAGGCAGAACTTGAGTGTTCAACCATGACAATCCTTCCACCACACATCCCCGGTCACTTGTGTGAGTCTTTCAGCAAGGTCGCCACTTGATGTCATACAGAAAGTCCTAACAAATAAAAACCAGAGAAAAATTCTTCCAAAACTTCTTCAAAAGAAAACTTGCCAAGAATTAATGATGCTCTTCTGTCATTATTTATCTTAATATACTTACTTCTAGACCCCTTTATAAGGCTCAGACCACAGGTATTCCCCCAGTAATTTCTATAACTCCTTTTGCTACCCTTCAAAACTGGACATCTACTTTTGTACCACCTGCATTTTTATTGCACTCTGGATAACCTAGTTCATGCATAAACAACTTCATTCAAAGGTAAGCAGGTTTGGAGCCACAGCATTTTCTTTTAATAATCCTAACACAAACTACACATACTCAGGTCTCCTTTTTTTCTGCTGGATTCAAGCCATTTTCTATTGTTTAGGCTATGTGATCTGTGGAGCAAATGAGAGGTGACTTCTTATCTACAAGAAAAAGCTGTCTGATAAATCAAAAAGATGAATAATTTATATCACAGAAGCTGAGAAAACAGCATTTCACACTATTTTTCATGCAAAATGTCACATGAATTCCAAATGGACCAAGGAATTTGTGTGTTTGAGACTAAATTCATTGGCAGAAATGAAAAGAGGGGGGAGGAGAAGTCTCAGTATTGTTGTGATTGTAGTTTACTCAAGGAAAGAGGTTATGATCCAGCTGTTCTGTTTTCTATATTGACTTAAATAGAGAAATAAATTAAAACTACAAAAATCAATACAAAGGAATACTTATAAAACACATTCAGACAGCATTGGTACTGCAGATGAGGCAGGGCTTGTTCTTGTAGGTTTTTGTCCTCACACTCAATTTCAGTCTGGTTAGCCAAAGACTGAGGTTCTTATGTTGTTTCACAATAAGACATTAAAAGAACTGGCAACTGGAGAAATATGGTTGAATATTATTTTTACCACTGTGGCCCCATGTTGCCAACTGATTTACATATAACCTCAGAGAAGATTGCTTAAAGGCTCTCAGAAAACGACTAAGCAAGTTTAGTATCCAATGAGCAGGCAAACAATATCTTTCTGACATAAAAGCAACAAAAAGCAGTAACAATAACATCCCCAGGAAAGAGATGCCCTGCATGCTAGTAATGCAACAGGGAGAATGCAGACAAAATCAGAGGGACTACCAGTGTCCTGTGGAACACTGGACAGGCCATCTCATTTCCCTCCCTCCTTGCTTCCTTCCCTCCCCTCCTGCCAGTAATAGCTACCATTTGGTCTTGGTGTTGCAGAAAACCTCTGAGTGCTGGGCATCTGAGCCAGTGTTACTTGGAGTCTCTTATGTCTCCTTTATCAATGGACCCAAAGACAGAGGTTTCATCATGTATTTGTACTGGAAGTCCCACTCTTTTTGCCTCTGTCTCTTTCTTCCTGTTCATAGAGTCATAGAAAATTTGGATTGAAAGGGATCTCTAAACATAATCTAGCCCCTCTTTCTCTAGATCTAGAGATTTTTCATGAGGCTGCTTCTCTCAAAGGCCCATCCAACCTGACCATTGATGGGGGATCTGTTACTTCTATGCGCAATCTGTTCCACTGTCTCACCACCTTCATCGTGACAAAAATTCTTCCTTCTGTCAATTTAAGACCACCACCCCTTTTCCTGTCACTACAGGCCTGTGTTAAGTCTTTCTCCAACTTCTTACAAGATCCTTCTATGTAATAAAAGGCCCAAACAATATTTGATGGCAGTAAAATTTGACTTCATAATATATTAATGGGATTACTTAAAGCCAAATGCTGTGCCTAATCTTGAAGACTTCACATATTTGAAATACACTAAGGATTTAGAAAACTAAAGGAGTCATTTTCACATCTTTCAGCAGATGTAATTTTTGTATGTGCTGTGATAGATTTCTCTGCAAAGTGAGCATGCTGTCTCATATTTGATTTATCTCTGCTGTAAAATTTTAAGTGATGGGAAAATGTTCCGAGAAAGCTACAAACATTTAGGAAAAACAGACTGTGGGAACTCTGTTCTTCCCAAATATCCAGGTCCCGCTTGGAAATATCTAAATATTTTGATATATTACTGTGACTATTGCAAAAGCATAAGATACTGATAAACCAGTAATATATAATTAAATGAAAGCAAATTAAAAAGTAGAATGGATCAGCTTGAAATTTTTACTTTGCCAAAATATTTAAAGTATTTCTTTCAGTATAATTTCACAGTTTCTGAAAGAAATTAGGAGCATGTAGAAAAGCACAAAAATGAAGTGCTTTTTCTGCTCTTCATCAGTAGAGAGCACTGTTAGACAGCAACAGTTCTCCTAACTCTCTCAAGCCATGCAGGTACTGAATCACTGTCTGAAGCCAGGGATACAGCACCCTGGGCAGCTAAGTCAAATTCAAAATGACAGAAAAAAGCAAGAGTGGACTTAGCATCATATTTTAAAGAAGTATGAGTGTTTTTTCACAATCTGATATTATAGATGTGACATTAGTAATTGTGAACTCAGAAAACTAAACATCTATTTGCATAAACTTCCAGGGAGGGAAAAGATGAAAACTCTTCACAAAGAGGCACTGAGAACAAATCCAAAGAACACGATGAAGCTGTACTCTAGTCCATATCAAGATGTTATCTGAAGATTAATAAGACTGAGTGAAATTCATTAAATTACAGTGGCAAAGGGAATTGAATGAAAGTATGAAATGGATGGCACAGAGTAGTCATTACTGGCCTTGTCTTATGCTGGGTGGTGCACTATGCTGCTTAATTGATTCTCTGGGAGATGTGGGAAAATCTAACACCATTTATCCTACAGATTTCATATGAAGAAGGGTAAGACTATGTTGCACTAGAGAAGTCAATGAGTAAAGCCAATTCTTCTGGACATGAATACCCAAACCCATCATCAGGATCTGGCAATTGAACTACATCAGTCAACTTCAAGAAAAAATTTGGTCCTCATACTTTATAAAATTTCCTATTGCATACACATAAAAGTGCAAATTCATCTCAGACTTATACTAAACTGCACTTTAAACCAAAAGTAAATTATTAGGCACCAGATAATAGCTTCCTTTCTTCTTTAGTATGTCACTAATAACATGTATGTGTATTGTCCTGGTTTGGAGGACAGGTGTCTGCTAAGAAAGGCAGAAGCCTCTCATTGAAACAGAGAATGTAAACCCCCTTCCTCCAGATTATTATAATTTTGAAATTAAGGGGCTCTCAGGCAAAGATATGTGTATTAGGAATAACAGTTCTTTACTAGGGAAATTAAAATAGAAATACAGTACTACAAAGAAACAAGCCCCAAATCCTGACAGAGTCAGAATACAACCTGAGACCCTGTCAGTCAGGGTGCTGGTAGCAGTCTCATTAAATGTGGCTGCAGTCCTCTTGCAGTGACAGATGTGGTTCAGTTGAAGCAGTGGTTCTGTAGAAGGGTGCAGTTTCCCTCTGGGGATTCAGTGATGATGTGGAGAAAGTCCACTTTCCCTCTGGAGTCCAGTGGAGAAAGCGCTACCTTAGTGTCCCAAAACCTCTGGTTTTATCTTGGTAAGAAATGCTGGGCTCTTCCCCCTGACTGGAGCAACTTCCAATGGGATGAAGTAATTTTATCAGTCACACAGTTGGACTCAATGGGCCCTTAGCAGAAGATGCCTCCCTGAAGGAAGGATGGGTTGTGAAAAGATAAAGAACAATGCCCTACCTGGTTTCAATGGATGGCCCATTAGCAGAATATCTCTCATGGAGATCAGGATCACTGTCCCTACCCTGAACAGATGCTGATAGAATAGATACCTTTTATCACATCCTGTACTGTAACCCAAGACATGTATTCATATGGGATACGTAGGCCCAAGACACTGTTCTCTCTATTTAGTGAGCTTTCTTATTGTAAAAACCAGAATTGACATCACAAATCAGACTGAAGCTTTTGGATGCCTCCTACTTGTCAATTAAATTCCAGAACAATGAAATGCAGAACTGCTGTTTGAGTAAGTGATAGACACTTTCCAGAGTCCAGGTCAACTTGGATCCTCCCTAAGAGCACACTAAAAATATCACGTGCAAAAACCTCCCTTATGAGAAATAGTTTCACAACAGTTGAATGTAATTAAGTACATAATCAACATATCCAGCCTTTCCTTCCCTCTGTTTTCCATGCTCTTAAGCATTTTGTGCAATATGATTAGACAGATGTGCAAACAAGAGTATCTCAAAATGTGACAAAAATGATTAATCACTTGCTCCAACCCTTGTTTAAATCAAAGGGAAAGCCTGAAGCATCTGGAGTGTTGTAGGCACTTTCTCCAACAAATCAAGAGTTTCAGATACACAGAAAAGTACCAAAGTGAAAAGGAATTTAGGAATACATTTTTCATCTTGGTGTCTTATTTCCCAGCTGCTTAACTGCTTGACTAAAAAGTGGGTTTTCTGAACTATCTATTAGGCACTACCAGATAAATTGGACAGCAACCTATTAACATAATTGTCCAACTAATATAGCACTGACTGCCTTGTAATGTTATTTTTTGAACACTTTGGGGCTTTAGCACTTGAGGCTAGGCCTCAGTCCTAGGTCTTGCCAGGAGAGGAAGGATCACACGCATCCCTACCTGACATCTGCCTCAAGGGGCTTACAGCACAGGACAGAACCTCACCACATTTGTGGGCTTGGCATTTCACCAGAACACTCAGAACTTCTTTATTTCAGCTCATAATGGTGCTGTTTGTATGTGCTGGGTGCCCAGATACAGATTCACAGCTTCTCATTCTAGTGGAATGAAGATCCCAGCAGAGCTTGACCCCAGATTCCATTGAAAGGTCTCTGGTGATATTCTAGCAAGAGCCCTGAGTGAAGCAGTCAGGGGGTGAAGATTAATCTATGCTAAACTGTGCTGCTGACAATGAGCTATCGTCATGAAATCCTCCACAGACATTTCAAAGAGATTTTTTTCCACAGTTTGTGCACAATATACCACTTGTTTAATTCATATAAGGAAACTTCTTGCATGCATGTTTGAAAAGCTTTTTACACTTGCCTGAGCTATAGAAAAATAACAAAAAAGGGCTTTCTTTTAAAGTAAAGACATGGTATTTTTGCAGCATCGCAGAGGAAATGACCTTACCAGAGGGCATGGTCCCATCACCTGTGTAACACAATGGCATTCTTGTGGAAGTGGTTTATATGAGGGCAAATTTCAAAGCTGAAAAGGCAATTGCTGTCTTCAAAAATCTTAGTAAGCTTCCTAAATCTAGATATTTTGTTTCATTCTGCTCACAAACATAAGGAGCAGATATCTCTCTCAAGAAGCTTCTCCAACTGCACCTCTGAAGTTTGAATGACTGCTGCCCTGCTCATCATTGACTGACTAGTGCAGGGTGCCTGCTATAGTGGTGAATGAATAGTATCTCGTAGTCACCATTTCATACCGTTCTGCAGAGGTGTATATCAGCTGCAAAAGCTTCAGGGACAGAGTACCATCAGCCTCAATTTTATAATTTTCCATGCAGCTAAACCAGACTGCTTCCCTGACCTTGTATTTCTCTTTCCCTCCTCTCTCTGCAGAGCGCCTGGTTCTTCTCTGTCCCTGCCCTCAATCTTCCCACTGTTGGTGCCAGAGCCTTCCCAACTGCTGCTTCTGCCATCTGGAACAGCCTTCTTATATATCACTGCTTCATTGCTCCTCTGTCTCTGTTCAAATCTCTATTCTTCTTCCTCATATATTGCTACATAATTTTTCTGTTTTCCACTGCTCTTACTCGCTTTTTAACTCTGTAATGCCCCTTAGGCTTCAGCTTATTTAAAATATGTTAAAAGAAGAAACAGTTTACTAAATTATGCTTGATATTTACTCTGAATTTAAGAGCAGTGGGAGAGGGTGGGGGAGCAAAAAAAGAAATAAATAGAGGTTAAGCTGCAAATAGAAAAAAAATAGAAAAATTCTGTGACTGTAGTAGTACTCATCTTAGAAGAATTTCCCTTTTTGGAGGGGTGGCTCATGATAGTGCAGGCAGAAGTAGGAAATTCCAATCTTTCTGAAAGGCTATATTTTGTTAAATCAAACCCACTTCCTGTTCTATTGGTTTGAGTAGAACTTTGATTTGAATTTTTGATACCACAGTGTTCTTCCTCATCCCAGGCCAATGCTTGGAGCAGCAGGATTCTGAGCAGCTACCTGGCATTTATATGGCATGGCTGCTTTTTCTTGCCAGGATACAGGATTCTGGAACCTGACTGCCATGACAGAGAACCAAAGCTCCTGAGAACATTATTTCTTGCACTCCCAGTAGCACTAAAAGAATGCAGAGAACATTCTGGAAGAGTTCTGCTCCTGCATTAGGATTTTGATTATACAGAAATCCCTATGCAACAAATATACAGATATGATGGTGAGGTGGTGGGGTTTTTCCTCTCAAAGTCCATTTGTAAATGTGTTAAATCCATGTATTGATCACATGACTCATTTTATAGCTCATTTTATCTAAAGCATCTGACAAAGTGAATTCCTATAATTATGTAAGTAACTGCAGAATTTACAGCTCAAGGGCCATATTAACCACCTCAGAATTTTTCACGAAGAAAGGCTTGGAAACCATTTGCAAAACTGTCTATGGCACAGGATATATAAGATTTTACTACTTCCACAACATATAGATGTGGGATAGCATCAAACAGAAAGGTACCTCATATGGTTCTCTGTATGTGGTGGGACATAAACACTTTACAGAGTTGAGTTGCTGTCCCTGTCACTCCCTGGTTGCCTGGATAAAGTGACCTGCCTCAGTTATACTCTGGCGACAGACCTGTATAGCCTCACAAACTTTTGCGTGAAAATCCAGAGGTCTCACACAGTAATGGAATATATCTCATGGATCTCAGACTGAATTCTAATTTTTACATCCAATATTCACAAAGAGAAAGTTTTTAAAAACATATTTGTGAATTCACATTCAGAACAAATATACGACATATATCATTAGCATAGAGAAATATAAAAGTTTTGTCATCCACATTGTTCCAGTTTGGGTTCTCCTGCAGTAAATTTGTGTTTTTGCATTTTTTGAGCAATGTATCTAAATAAAGATCTTATAATTACAGAGCAAATGTCAACTTATGCCTGCTTTTTTTTGTTTTTTTCTGATCAAATTTACAGTAATTTCACGATTATAAGCCGCACCTGATTATAAGCTGCACCTCCCGGTAGCCGGGTAGACCACAGGATTTGTCCATAGATAAGCCGCACCTGAATATAAGCCGCACTACTGGGGCAGGCTGGATTCTTCAAGGAAAAATGTGCGGCTTATATTCGTGAAATTACTGTACAAGCTGTCTAGGCCACTATCACAGTTACATACACAAATCCAGTATTAGCTCCTAATATTTGCTCTTTAAATGATTACACATCATTGGTAATTTGCACTAATCTTTAGAAAATGTATGCACATGCAGTTCTACAAATTGCACACACAACTTAAATTTCTTCCCTTGAAATGTCACCATGTGCACCCTAAAACAGATATTTACTAGCTTTGGGACAAGTTATATTGAAAGTAACCCAATGGATCGGCTAATTAAATAGAAGTGAAGAAACCCACTAATGTGGGCAATAAAAATTAAAAGTTAAACTGCTATTCACATAAATGAAGCATAGCTTTTTCTTTGTTGTCACTGTACCATTACTAATTACTTCATTTGGTCATATGAAGAAAAACAAAATCAGTTTCTAGCAGAACATGGTTGACACCAAACAACCAACGATGTTATAAAAGCAAAAGCTATGGTGTAGGAAGGGAATCTCTAACCAAACATGTTGTGTCTAAGCAGGAGCTGGGTAAGCCATGGTGGCACACTCAGGGTTTACTCTTGCAGCACCCTGGGTTGGTGTGCAGGGCCCAAGCAGGGAAGAAGCAGGGAGGCCATTTCTGAGATGCTACAGGACACGTGGGAGGAAGCCAAAAAGAAAGCTGCAGACTGCTCAAACAAGACTTGCAGAGGACACAGATAGTGAGGAAAACAAACGAGGAAAAAAGATCATTATTCACAGTAGTTCTGAATGGATAAGACATAATAACATCTCCCAGGTGATTGGGTACTACAGACTAGCACAGGTCACATCAAATCTGACAGTGTGAGGAGCAGAGCATGTGTTTCTGCCCTGGCCTTCACTATCTTAACTGTGTATATGTTTCAAAGTTCCAGCTTCTTAAACCTACACATACATATCCCTCTTCCACACATTTAAGATGTGAGACAAGTGACTGAGAATCTTTCCTCACAGTGCCACATTCCCTGCCTCACTGCAGCTTGGTGACATCTGCAAATATATGACACTCTAGCAAAAAACTTAGCAATGAACTACAAAAGAACAGATTGCTGAAAAAAATGAGCTTGTTTAATACTGCCTTGATCAATGTCAATGCCTAGGAAATAAAAGGATTTTTCAGAGAATCAAGCCTCAGTCTTTTTAAGTGCCTATGTTCTATCAAAGAAGCATGCAGCAGTCTTTGCAGTTTTTTTCCCCCCAGATGTTGATGAGTGTTCAGTTGCAGCGCACTCCATATATTTGCACTTGTTCCCAAAGTCTACTTTTCAGCTGATTACACTTGCTTTGTTGAAAAAGTCCCAGAATTAATTATTTTGTCTCCATCAGTTATGTAGCTCTAGAGTTTTCTAGACTTCCAGAGAGTAGTGAGCTTAAAAAAGATAACCAGACCCAGAAACGCCTACCAGACCTAGTAATAAAAGGACGTGAATATTCAGGAGGCAATTTAACTTCAAACTCTGTAATGGGACATGGACCAATATATACATAGATATTTGCTATAAAATATTTTCAGTCATCTTCAGTCATAGCCCAAGTTAGATGGGAAAGACCAGAGTGGAAAATTCTGTAGCTCATTTGCTTGAGGCTTCCAGTAACATCACTTTCAAGTCACTAATTGTAGAAAACATTAAAAACATTACCCAAGTAATTTGGTCCTGAATTTTCAAATTAAAGAGTTTTGAAAGGTGTGTTTTTTTTGTTTTTTTTTCCTGGTTGAAATTTTTTGGGGTTTTTTAAGCATGTCAGTTCAGGAGTCTCATGAATGATGGGATATAGCACAAACATATTAGCACAAAGAAGGTTTATCTGTGTATTTTTTTGTTAAGTGCTCTGTGATATCTATATACCTGCATGCTTTTATCCCACAATACACAAAACAGTTTATCTTTTGCTGAATGTGGAGTATTCCACCTCACAATTTAGTTTTCATAAAGATCATGAAACAGCAGTTGTTTTCAGTTGATGACTCTGTGAAAACATATACCAACAATTTTTGTTGAAGGGCCACTCTGCAGCCAGTGATAACAAATTTTGCTGTCAATTTAGTGAGTTGTACATTTCTTAAAAATTTGTGTTCTATTTTAAAAGTTAATTGACATGGCTTTTTCTTGCCTTAAAAGAAAATATTTTTCATCTACTAGTTAAATATGAAGTTGTATTCCATTTTTATTAGGCTGAATGTTCTCAGTTCAGATTTTTGTCAGTAAGTGAAAAATCCTTTTTTCTTCTTTTATATTTTCAAAATCCTTCAGTCTAATTAGATAGCTCCAGAATCAATATGAAGAATGAAATGGAGGATAGCCTGAAATCTGATTTTGTTTCATCACAGAGAGATGTAATTTACCAACATGAAATAGAGATTTTTAGCACAGAACAAAAGTTTTTCACTACAAGCATTCTCTATCAATGAATATTATCTACATGGAGTTCAAACTCTACAGACAAGCTGGCCTCACACAGTAATTGTGACCTTTAACACCATCCATCTGCTACAGTGTAAATTAGAAACTACAAACCAAAAGATCCAGCTTTCCACTGATGAGATCATTTTGATATCTTCAGTTCTAAACATTTCTTCTTCACTCTCTGGTTCTGTCTAATTAATTGGTATCAAGGAAAAAACAAACCACAGGCATGATAGATGATTTTTTTCCCGTTTCTACTGCTGCACTAGAACTGCTCTTTACAAACGGGGGAATTGTAACACCTCTGTGAATGGGAATAAGTCAACAAATGCGCATAAAACAAGTGTCATGGAGGCAGAAATGTAGGTCCTCAGCACACACAGAAAGTGCAAGGCATGACTTCCAGGACTCAAACATTTAGAAATTTTGGTGCCTTTGTTTTGAAGAATCTCAGGAAAGCCTTGCATTTCTTTGGGAAAGGTTTAACAGATGCACTTTAGCTGTTATAAATATTTTATGGGAGTCAGTGAGAGCACAAATCAGTTCTTTATTGGTGTTTTTTATGAACAGCAATGGCACTGTGCAAATGTAGGCATTATAAATATTCCTATGTCTTTTCTGTGTTTCGTTTCTGCTCAAAAAAAGTTTCTGACCACAAAACAATACTGTAGTGAGGTAAGTACCTTGAGGTACCAAAAAGGGGATGTTTTGTCACCACACGAGCCCTGCTGAGAAGAACAGTTAAACTGCAATTGCCTTTTCATGTTTACTTTCTAGAAGTTTAGAAATTTAGCAAAAGAAAGTTGGGACAAAAGTACTCAGCTTGTTTGACTCAACATCACGTACACACAGATTACTGGTACAATTCTTTAAATAACATTTATTTACATTACTATTGTGTCCTGAGATACTCTGAGGGCTCCAGACAGAAAATTTCAAAAGAAATATCCAGATGGTACACCTGATCTAACAGGCCATAAAGCCTTTTTGAGAGCACTTTGCCCTTTAAGTAAAGAAAACAAACAGACCCCCACTTGATTCTGCTTTTAAGAGGCTCATTCTCAGAAAGTAAAGAACCATTAGTACACTGATAGTGACAGTAATCATAGCAGTGCAAAAGAAGCATCCAGAACTACAGAAACATCCTGAAAAGTTAAAAATAAACATATTGGGGGAGGATGATGTAACAGAACACACATCCACTTGTTCAATAAATTGTCTTGGTTTGTATGTTTGTTTTGAAAGAGGATCTAATTTTCTGAGATATAGTCGCATTTGAAAGCCACTCATCATAAACGATAAAGGAAACATTCCCTTTGCACAGTTTTAGAGTAATGATGGATTTCCATACATAGAATTCATTATGTAGTAAAGTTAATGTGGGCTTTAAATTGATGGTTTTGAGTGCTGAGAAAGTGTTGAGGAATTCTGTCTTGTCATACATTTGTTCAGAATGTAGGTAATTAGCTGCTCCACTAATTCTCTAGTCATGTATAAAGAATCTTTCCTTAAACGTTTGAGACCAGCTATTCACTTACTGACAAACTGTGATAGACAGTTCAGTTGGTTTGGAATCTCAATCAAAACAATGCCATTATTTCATTTTGTGTTTCACTTGAGTAAAAGTACCTGATACTTGATATTCTGTGGGGAACTGTTGGCAAGGAAAGACAATAGAGCTTGAAGACTCAATTGCAACATTGATGTTATTGCAATGTCTGTTGCTCTCAGCAACATATGGAGTTCTTCTTCAATAAAAAGGTATATAAAACAATCAATTTCTGTGATTTAGTTATTATATCAGATTATAAATCAGAATTAATGTGAATGTCATACTTAATATCTCTGCTTATAAATTTGAAGTGGCAATTTAGAATTAAAACATTGCTTGGTAGGCTGGATCTGTGAATGGCTCTTTAGCTCACACTTAATAATTTGAATTACAGAACCTAATCAGCCTTTAATAATTTATAGGAATTACTCAATAATGAAAAATGCATGAAGAGGGAAGGGGTGCATTATCAACCTATATTAAACAAAAGCATTGGTAATAGCCCTGACCCACTAACTTTTTATTTTCTACTATGCTAAATACATTTTCTTTCAAAACTTATCAGTATGGCTTTCATTCTCACTGTTTAAAGTAATTTCTTGTGAAAGATATGCACAATGGCATTTTTCATATAGCAACGAGCTATCTGACTGACTTTGCCACCATTTTATGTTCCCTATTCCACATGATCCACTTTGTTGACATTAATGTAAAATATCATAGTTGAAGGTTATCACTAGAATCATACCTAATTCATCATAACTGGTTAGAAATAAAGTATCAAAGTCACACTTGCTACACTTGTTTTTCACAGTAGTATACTGACACATAAATCTTTCAAGATTATTGCTAACAAACAACTCCATCTTCTCTTGATTCCTAGGTTTCAGTACTTCCCAGTCTGCAAGTATCACCAAAAGACAAAGGAGTAAATGGAAAGTAAACCACTGGAAATTAAATCACTGGAATTAAAAATAAATTTGGATTTCAGGACCACAAAGGGTTGGAATATTTGGGATCTTCATAACTATTAGACCACTGTTAAAATTTAGCTTACCGAATTCAGAATGCCTTGGAATAACTGGGGCACTTAGCGTCAAATTTACAAATATTCCTGTCTCGGTCAACACCAATGTGCGTAACTCATGTGCTTAATACAAAATTCTTATTTTTGAAACTGTCAATGAATGAAAGCATGATAGTAGCACCGAATAAGATAGAAGTCTGTGAAAAATATTTTACTCTAAATACAGTAACTCCTTCACCATTTCAGATGGCAATCTAATTAGACACTTTCCTGTGCAGTAGTGTAAATTTAACCCAAACCTGAAAACTAAACTTATGTGACATCTGTGTTAATTATACTCTGACAATTATTCTGTTAGTAAACAGAAGCAAGCAAGTTAGTTAAGAAAAAGCATGCCAAGAATTGCACTCAGCAAAAACCACTGCAAATAAAACATTTAAAAGCAGATGCAGATTTATAACATGTATTGCTAATATGGCTAGTATGTCATGTGATATAGATAAGAAAGTAATTTAAATTTCATAATTGGATAGTTAGTTTATATCAAACATCTCATGAAGTGGAAAACATTGTTTAAGAGGATTGTAACTATAGTTATGTAGATTACATAACTGATATAATAGCATTTTTATTTCTTGTTTTTTATTAATATATTTTAATCATAGCATACAAAGCAAACCTAATAGATGGTAGAGTTCCCATGTTTCTGCTAATATGAATTTCATGCTCAATAAGAAACATAACTGAACCTATGAACCCTTGTCACCAAATTTCACAAGCCTGGGCCATGTTGTACATTTAAATTAAATAAACAAAGAAATCCCATCACCCAGTCAATCAGCTATTCAGCCCATTTGATATGTTTCCTATCGTGCATTTTAAGTTTTGTCAAAACATAAATGGAAATCAACACTAGAAGATAATTTTGTTGGAACTTTCCCAACATACTGAAAAAACTAGATAATGTAAGCAGGGAAGAGTTATGCCAACATGAGAAAAAGTTTATCTGTTCATGGCTTCAGAGTTTGATAACACTTCATTTCTAAAACTAGAAAGGGGTTTAAGAAAAAATCTTAGCACAAATACTGCCCAAATATATTTATGTTCATTAGAGAGATGTTATAAACATTAAACAGATATTTTAGTCATTATAAAAGTGGCATGTAGGAGGCAGGGAAGGACAGAGTATGTGCCATGAAAGTGAAACCGTAAGAGAATTCAGCCGCCAAAATTGGTCATTTTGTGTTGTACTAAAGCAGATATTTATCTGCAGGGTTGTAAACTGTTGAAATCTATGTGAATTGTTCTGCAATGAATTCCTTGCCAAACACGAAGTCTTTCAAATCACAGAAGTCCTGGAGTTGTTCAAAACATATTTTTGTAACCACTCTTTTAAAAATTGATCAAAATATGATGTTTCATTTGTATATTTGCAGCAGTAGGTGCATGGTTTCAGTTCAAAAGCAAAACAAACATTGAGACCAAGCAGAAATCAGTCTGAAGCTGACTCCTACCCCTGAGGAATTCATCCAATGCAACTAAAGCCATTCTAAAGTGTTAGACTTCAAGTGATGCTCTAAATGTTGCCTATAATCCTGATTTGGTTATGGGGTTCCTTGCCTAACAGAGCAGCAATTGTAGCTGGGACATCTGTGACTTCCCCAGGCCTCTTTAATGGAGTTTTAATCCACGTTATCATTGTGGTCATCAGCTCCTTGTTGCATTCAGGGAGTGCCTCTGAATTACCCTGACTGTAATGACCATTATTAAGCCTGGGGGAGACTGTTTTGGAAAGAGTCAGTGACAGAACCTGGCTCCTGCGAAGGGGACACAAGTAAGCTTTAGGGACTTTATAAAAGTCTGAGCGTTACAAGTATGATTAAACAATAAATTCTTGTGGACTATTTACTTATTACTTTCCCCTGATGCCAAAAAAATCCAGATAAAGTCTTCACCGATAGCCCTGGGCATCCTTAAGCAGCTGGGAGAGCAATTAGGAAGGCTTGAGAAGGTGAACAAAACAACTTTCCAATATACAGTTTGGGAAGCTTGGGAAGAAGCTGATGCATGCAAGTGAGAAAGGAAACAGAGGAACTCTGTCCGTCTCCAAAATGACGACTTCAAACTGGATGGAGATGTGGGCTTTCCTTGACACTGCTCATGTACACACTGAGATGGAGCACATGTGTCAGAGCACAGATTTACTTCCTCATGAGGGACCTGAGGGAGCATTTCAGTTTCCCTCTGGACAGCAAATGAGCGTTCTACCTTTGAAATCAAAGCAAGGCAGAGGTAGGTGCCTGAAAAAGTCTTGCTTTGATACAGAAAGTGGAAGTGCCTACTAATGTGCTCAGAGAGGCTCTGGTGCAGCTTTTTTGCGTTGAAAAGAGAATGGGAAAAACATGGCTCAGAACAGCTATAGGACACAGGACACATTGGGAAATTATTGTTTCACACAGCCCGAGAACACGATGAGAAATTTGGAGTTGTGTGTCTTTCCAAGTGAAATCTAATTTTCTTTGAATGAGTGCGCTCTTTGAGAAATGAGCCCTTATTTATGCAAATTGGTTTTAAACGAGAATATTTGACGAAAGGGTTTGATCCCCACATAATGAAAGCGCTTATAAATGTGCACCTAGACAGTACAGGCAGCCTTGCTGTCTATTCAGGCCCTTATTCTAAGGGTTTTTTTTCCCCCTCTTTAACAAAGTTTTTAATTAGAATGAAATACAGTCAGATGAAGGATATTTTTAGCTCAACTATTCTTTGGGTGTCCTTATAAATCTAAGAAGGGGTTATTAGACTGACAGGTGGCAGCATGGCCCAGTGGATGCTAAAATGCTTAGAAACATTTGGGCTTTTCATGTTTTAAAAGAAAGAAAATGTTCCAACCTTTCTTTGTTTATATGTCACTCAGAAATGTTTGGTTGTAAAAGTTCTGACCTTGTTCTACACCTAGTACTCCAAGGGGGCTAGTGCATAGGGCATATTTGAATAGATTTGGTTAAGAAAATACAAAAATTAAATTTTGATCTCTTAATATTCAATTATGCTCAAACTATGCTGAAGGAAATTTCAAGGAGGTTGTAAGTTCTTTTGGCATGCTAATGTAACAGATGCGAAAGCATGAATTAACAGCTACAATGGAGCGCTGCCGGCAGGTACTGATTTGTAACCTGATCCGAACTCTTGAAGGTAATTGAGGAATGACTTAGAAATGACTTCACAGTGAAAGTAGAAAGATATTTTTCTGCACTTAATCCTGTTGTAAACTTTCTCAGAACTCTTATTTTCTCTTGGAAACTGCTGCTGCCAAAAAGAATAATTTTTCTGAAAATATTTCCAAGCCCTTCCTGACTGCAGAGCTGCATGAATACTTTGTGGTGACACAAGGGAGAGAAGGTGCAAAGATGGGAACAAGTGCCTGACGATGGAGATGCTTCTTTTGTTCACAGTTTAGGCTGGCTTCTGGCATCTTTAGAGTTATTGTGAAATTCTACAGTGTTTAGGGATTTTGCCAATAGTTCTCCATTTAGGACTACTGAACATCTTGTCACAAGAATTTTAGGCTGCATTTCAAACCTAACACAAAACAACTCATTATTTTGCTACAGAATCACAGAATTACAGAACAGCTGAAATTGAAAGGGACTTCTGGAGGTCATCATGTTCAAAGCCTGTTCAGTCTGGGGCACTCATAGCTAGTTGACCAGTAGCATGTACAGATAGCTTTTGAATATATTCGACCTGGGGACTCCACAATATCCCCAGACAACCTACGCCACTGCTGAACCACCTTAAAAAATTGTGTCCTCGTATTCAGAGGCAGCCTTCTGTCTTTCAGGTTGTGTCCATTCCATCTTTCCTGCCATTGGGCATCATGAAAAAGAGCCTGTCTCCATGTTTGCACCTCCCTTCAGTTATTTATGCATTTTTATTTTTCTTGCTGAACAATCTTGTCAGACATTTTTCTTGTTGCATCATCTTTTTTTGGCATAGTTAAAGCTGAACCTTGTGACTGTCTTTGCTGTTCTGGTCTTAGTGTGCCCTTAAGGCATGATGTGAGACTTCTCACAGCCTTGTTCTTTTCACCATAAAGCTGTTTTATCATGAAATATAGACAACTCTCTTGATACTTGCTATGCTGCAATTGAAGACTCATGATTGACAGTGATGGAACTGAGTTAATATGTGACTAAAGAGGTCAGATATCCCTGGATGATGTGAGACATTGATCTTGACAAAGTGCCAGCTTTGGCCCAAGTCCTAAAAGCAGAATAAAGAGAGATGTAGTATGCCTCAATTTGGTTGGACATTCTGCATTTTCTGAGCCAAAGAGTTATTCACAGGCAAATAAAATGTTGGAATCTGTTTAATCTGTGTGATAGACATGAGGGGAGGTAGTGATGTCTAGAAACTACTGGAGAAGCCATTCCACATAATCTCAGACATAAAATCCTTCAGTTTATTAGACTAATCTGATTTTCAGAAGTGCTTATTATTTCCCTTGTCTTTCTAATTCTGTTCAACAGTGAAAATCTCCTTGATTTACCTAGTAGGATAGTATAGCCTCCACAGTGCCTTTTCTAAAATTTCTTATCCTCAAGCTCAGCTTTTTTTTTGGATTGCAGTGTGTAGAAAAGAATAAAAATAGCCTTGTTTCAGTGATGGTAAAAGCTACTTTACTTATCCCGACTTCCTTTCATTGATTCCAAAATGTTCCTTGCCTCTAACTTGTGTCCCTAAGGAAAATGTCCCACTATCATGGCCAAAAATGAAATTCTGATAACATATTCCATGATCCTCTTTTAGCATCATTATCTGTCACTGCCAACAATATCCCTTTTTCCTTCTCACTGGTAACCACCCTCATCTATAGTTTCCTCCCTCCGGTTCAGCTCTTCTGCCTTTCTACCTAACATAACCTTCTTCTGCTTCATTCACTTCCCACTTCCATCTTAGTCCATCACCTGGTACTTTGATTACCTCTCTCATTCGCCACTGTTCACAGATTTCTACATTTTAGAAGTGCAATTTTTATCTACTGCCACAGCATCAGATAAAAGCAAGAATGAGGTCAGCAGCTGAACTGCTGTATCCTGTTACTAAATCACTCGTGTACTTAATTTTCCCTTCTTGAGATATCAGAAGGGTAGGAACTGGAGCTGAAGTGCCATTCAGACTTCCATGGCAACCTCTAATAATTTTAATTGCTTTTGCTTTGTTTTGCATTGAATGTTGGAGGACTTTGCTGTTTACTTTTAAGCAGCTGAAAAGAGAAAGATCCAGATCTTTTATTTTTCTGGTACAATAACAATTTAGGCCAATCCCTAAACTCTTGAAAACAGGAGTTTACAATGAAAATACTAACAGATGCCTAGCGGCAGAAAGCAGAGGAGTGGTTGCCATGGAATCAGATGGCAGGGAAGGTAGCTCACTTTTTAAACACCCTGGCAGCGAACACGTAGAACCAACAAGTGGGCAGCAGTGCTGGCAGACATTTATCTCTGCATAGCACGTTGGAGGGCTGCATGGAGGCTACTGCTCTGACCCAGCACTGGAAACTGGGTTAGCAGGTATTCAACAGCAAGGGGGGCAGGGGGGAGCAGAGGGATGGATGATGAACAGACTCCTGGACTTCGTGTAGTCCACGTCTTTGTGCTTCAAAGGGTCCAAGTCCTCACCCCACAGAACAAGTGCTAAAGAAAGCAGAAGGTTGGTTTACATTTTCTGACAGATGAACTAAATAATCTACTCTCTATCCAGCAGAAACATAATGTTGATGCCTATCAGCAAGACAACAGCTGAGCGAGGGGCTAGAAGTCTTCTTCAAAACATCTCTGTAATAATTATTTTTCACTGTAAAAAGGTGTATCATTAAAACAGTCACATGTTATTTTGAAAGCAAACTACATGCAACATAGCTGAAAGCCTGGTGGGTAAGATAATTCTATGAGATGTGGGAAACAGTGGGTCTAGTTCCTGTCTAGGAGAAAGTAGAGCAGGAACTTGAAAGCTGTATTTCACATCTCAGCAGTGTGCCGAGGCCCAGGGGCTTGAGGATCAGCCTCTCCCATCACTGCTGTTGTGGAAGGTAGGACACCTAAATTAATTCATATGGGAGATACAGTATGAGATGATGAAATTTTGCTCAAGTGAAAGCCACTTTATTGAAACTGAGCATGGCAAAAACTTTTAATAAAACAAGATATGGGAATTCCGTTAGTTCCAGATAATAAAAAAGGTCAGTTGTTACTCACTTGTTCCTGAGAATACAAACAAAAAACTTTTGAGCACAGCCTTTTTCATGACACTTTCTTGTTTCTCCTTTTGGAGGAGTAGATAAATGGAGATGTTAAGGAAACACTGGGAGCCTCAAAAGCCCTTTGATCCAAGAGAAGTTTTTTATCAAATCTGGTCACTGCCAATACATTCCAGAACTTTTATAATATAAAGTTAGAATTCATGAGTGAACGTTACACAGAAAATATATATTCATGCTCCACCTTTTTTTTTCAACTCAGGAGAATTCTGCCATTTCTGACTAAAATATGGAATGCACTACAAGAATTACCAAGAAATTCTAAACAGCTACATCTTTAATCTTTCTACAGATGCTAATTCATATTTGTTTGTCAATTCATTAAAATATAATGAAATGTCATAGATTTTTTTTTTTTTATAAAATCCAACTAGTTTAACTTAATTTGATTTTATAAGGGAGTGTTATTAAACAACATTAACAGAGTTATGAAATGAAAAATAGATCCATCTTTTGTTAGAAACAATACTTGACCCAGGTATTGGCCTCTGATATATAGTATTCAAAAGTAATCTTATTTTGTCATATTAACTTTCTTTTCAGGCTCATTCCACTGTTAGCCTGCAATTTCTATTTTAATTAGTTTCTTGGCATATTTAAAGGCAAAACTTCCTTAATTTTATACAGGATTTTTCTGCACACTTTTCTCCAAAAGTCTTTTGTTTTCTGTGCCTGTTTTTAAATTATAATTCCCAACGATGACTAGTTCTTCTAGCTAGTAGCTGGCAAACTCTTTGTTTATGATCATAATATTTCAATTTGTCTTCATGTTTAGTAGTTTTTTATCCACATAAGCAGTATAAAGCTGTCAGACCCACTCACATTCTGTAGAGATCTGGATGGAAGTACGTTAGACTTACATATAATATCAGGGCCAAATAAGAGAGAATTAAAAATCACGGAGAGGAGAAGCCAGCATGTGGCAGACAAACCACTACAGCCTTGTTCCAACTCATCAGCAAGACCCTTAGTACTGGCAGACCCAACTGAGTGGCAGCAGAATAACATCTTTCAACAGTCAGCAGCCAGAATATTTGTGCCAAAACTCAACAAAATACTTGTATTCACAAGCCATCCTTTTTAACATCCTCCTTGTGTGTCGACCAAATAACAAGCAGCAACAAATATTTGCTATCTTTTATCTCCCAGTTTGCAGTAGTTTTGTCTCACCAATTCTCCCACAAAAATCCAACCATGTCTATGGAAAATGTGGCTCTCTAAACTGCAGGAACTTGTCAGGTCTTACAAGAAGGAAAATAAAACAGTGAAATGGTATGATGCATGCAAAAAACCGAACTCATTGTATTTTTTTAAATCATGTTCTTCATCTTTCATTATGTTACTGTATATTTTCTAGAATTGCTATAGATCATCTTCAGTTCTTTAGGGTCAGAGTACACATGTGTGCATAAGGTTTCTGCATAAATGTCCATAAGATTTCTTGATTGGACTGTCAGACTGGTCTTTGGGAGATAAATTGTACCACTTCTTACATGTGAAGAAAGCTTTTTAAATTTGCCTTTTCAGATAACTTAGTGGGCTTACAATATATTGGGGTGACATGCACTTTATTCACCATGCTTAGTTTGCCCTTCACCCTTCCCTCATGCCCAGTATTAAATGCACATTTCCAGACTTCTACCAACAGCTGCTCAAATGCTCCTACAAAACTTATGCCTTCCAAGGAATCTACAGCAGGACAGCGAATTATCACAATGCAGAGCTGCTACTTGGGGAAAAAAATCAGGGCTTCTTTAGCAAATCCCAGACTCCTAAAATCAGAGTGAAAGTTACTTTGGTCTGGGCTTTCCCTGGTTGGTCCTGAAGGCTCTACCTAAACTAAGTATTTGGTATCTGGGTTCTCCTTGAAGAGGCTATTTAATGTGCTGTATCCTTGAGGCTGCTCCAGGGCTGCTTGGCCCTGCCCAGCTGCGAGACTCCCTCATCTCAGGGCTCTGGACCCCCTCTCAGCCCTCCTGGCCACCAGCCTCTGTCCCAGGATGGGACATGTACTGCTCCCACAGCCCTGCCCATGGCTTTGCTTTTCTAGGCCACCCTGCATTCCCTCATCCCTGCCACAGGCTGCTCCTGTCTCCTGTCCCTAGGGAGATGCTGGGACCCAGGGCTGGGGCTGCCCCAGTGCCCCCTGTTCCCTGCTCCTCTCTGGGAAGGTGGGATGGGCTTCTTCCTTGATGGACCTATGGGTAGTGGCCATGGACCCTGGCCACACAGAGCCACTGGCCCTCCTAGACCTGGGTGTGATGCTCTCTTTTACTTTCTTTAAAGACTGGCATTTATTTAACAGCTCTCACATTCCCTGTGCTAGTCCTAAAATCCATGGTAATGGTTTTGAGATTTCCTCATACACATTTATTAAGTGCCAGGAGTAAGTTTTAACAGACACAGTTGATTGGAAAACATTTAACATCATATTCCCTAACATTTTAATTTTTTTTATTATGGTTATTATATGGTTATTATATTTATTATGGTTATTATTATTATTATCCTTTGCTAGTAGTTGACTATGTTCAAGTGATAATTTTTAACAAAGATGAACACTAATAGGCATTAAACATTTTGTCTTTTCTCATCTTTTTTGATCTTTGTTTTATATGTCAAAGGATTTCTATCTTGTCTGAGTCACAGTGGATCGACACTAACCAGAGGGAAAGGAGAAAAGTCTCTTAGAACTAAGTAGAGGATCTCATGGCTGGGCATTATTGAATGAGGGTGTGCATCTGAACTGTTGCTCCATAAAATAACAGAGGTAATAACTGACTTTGGGGTGCCTTCCTGAACATGCTCCTCCTTCCTTTTCTGTGTCTATCATTCATACACAAGAGATTCCAATGCCTAGTTTTTATTTTCAAATTCTTTTTGAATTGTTCACAATTTGCCGATTCACACATAAAATGTCATGCTTGACTCTTAGTATACGGAATTCTATCTATAAACTCATTGAGCACTCAGCTACGTTGGATATTTCAGCAGAAGAGTAATCTGGAATCAAGTGAAATTTTGATGCAAAGTGTCTTTTTAATAGTTAATTGTATAAAGAGCTCATGAAGGTCTGACCATCAAAGAGAGGAAGATGGTACTATGAAAACAAAACAGCAGCACTACTGAAATGAATGATATGGATTGTTCAAAAAAAGAACACTACAATCTCTGAGTGTGTATTATTTAAAAAGAATATAATGCAGTTGAAGCAATATTCACATTTCAAAGTGAAATTGAGTATTTCTCAGTGATCTGAGATTCAGGTATAATTCTTGGATTGAAAGTGGGTTTTATCTTTTTTAAGGAGTTGTCTAGAATTTCACATAAATAAAACAAGCAAAAGGAGCAACTTTGAGTTATCTTGAAATTTTAGAGATAATTTCTCTCCAAATGCAGCCAAATCACATAGATTTCATAAAATGCTATGGCCAAATAGTAAGAAGTCTCATTAATAGTCTATATTTCAAGGCCTTATGTGTTTGCAATGTAAGCAATTAAAATGTTTAAATAACTTTAATATTAGGACAGAAACTGGTGAAATCAAAGGATTGAAAAGTCAAAGATGACTCTCTCTTTCATCTTTATTTTTTTTTTTCTTTCTTCTTTTAAGTACAACCTTAGCTCATTAAAGGGATTAATACACTCCAGGCATATGGCATTATTTGTGACTCATACCCTTCCCATGTCAATGAAGAGATGAGCATTGGCTTCATTAGAGATAAGATCGGAGTCTGCATACCATATAAGCTGTTTGAAGACATATCTCCAAGCTATTCCTGTCACTTAGAGGGTGTGGATTTGCAAGGATAATTATAAAGCAAAATATAGGTGTTTCCATTAGCTCTGGCTAGTCCTGTATGCAGTAGCATGTTCCATGGTGGAGTGTAGCCTTCTATATTTAGTTTGGGGCTTTATTGACTACAGGTTCCCCATGTCTGTTATCTCTTGTAGCACTCATCTAAACGTTCAAGATACGAAAAATATGGGGATGGGTTCGATAACACTTTAAACTATGTTTTTTCTTCATTTTTCACTTGGCCTTTAAACAGTCACTATTTATTGTTCCTTTGGCCTTCAGCAAAAATGCTGTTTTTCTAAGGTGTAAGTTTAGTTGTGTAGTTGTGTCTGTCAAGAGGAAAGAGGTGGTAATATGTGGTTTTGTGTGAGACAATGTGAAGAAATTAAAGACGTGGTTAGAAGACATGCTAAAAGATTTTAGAATAGAAGTGTGACAAGTGGAAAAGAAATGGTCCACAGTTGGTCCATAATTCCCTCTTCTCCATAAGTCCCACTTTTTTTTCCCTGTTTTTCCACCATCCTTTCAAAGACAGAGAGAAACATTCTAAATTCAATATTTCTATTTTATTTTTGAGGACTTGACAAGTTTCCGTTGTCCAAAACTCAGCTGTCTGTCATGTTCCCTGCCTGCATTCTGCCCAATTTGCCATCCCCTTTCCCTTTGGTCTGATAACTATCTGTTAATTAATCTATATTTGTTAAAATTTTCTGTTAAGAAGACAGACTCTTTTCACTTATATATAGGGGTTTTTTTTCATTAAAAAAACTACCTGCTTTGAGATACAATGTTCTTCTCATCATCTGGTGTGTACTTGCTGTCTTGTTTTTCTGAATTAAAATTTCTTTGCTTAAATGTTCTTACAATAAAACTTTCACCTCTCTGTCCCTTAAAAAAAAGGAAGAAAAGACAAGAAAATTAAAACACTGAGCCAATTACACTAAAATATGCTTCTCAGTAACTTTTTAAATTAATGTTCCCAGATAGACATTTCATTTGCTTAAGATTTAGAGAGGAATTATAAAACCATAATTGTGTAATGATTAGACAGAACTATAAACCAAATAAATATCAACTTATTATTAAAAACATTCCTTGTAATACTAGCAGTTAATCCTCTTTAATGTGTTTTTAATAATAGTTTTATATTTAATGTAGAATGAATGACTTATTAAAAGTAAATTTTATGTGTTTTATATTCTCCACATATGGCATTAAGCCATTAGCACTAATGGGATTTGAATGGTATTGAGTTCAGGATAGCCCCCAAGTACAAGTGTGGGAACCTTAATTAAGTTTTTATTAAAATATTCAATTAAATGCAATGCTAGATTATTAAGATATTTTTACATGTTGTTTAATGTCAGTTAGTTATTAAACATTTTCACAGGCTTCTGAAAATGGTCCTAGAGGATGGTGATAGCTAAAATTTATTTGAAAAATGTTGATGATCAATTTTCTAATCTTGTGGGCAAAATTGGGTTTTAATGGAAATTTTCTAGCTAGCTGTGATTCTGAACTGGAAGAGAACCTAATGAATAGGTTAGTGAGTAAGAAGCTTAACTTACAGAGGGAAAGTTTCATGTGGAGAATAAGGAAAAACTTTCTGGCTTCAAGTGCAATGAGGTACTGAAATGGCGTAGATGGTGGAAGATTTGCAGCAAAAAAAGCTACTTTTTTCTGTGTATTCATATAGCTGGCTGAGGAACAGGGGGACAATGAACCACTGAGATCTAATCTGGTAAACAAGATTGATTTCTGCTAATGTCACTAAGCTACCACCCTACTGTTTCTCTCTTATTTTTATGCAATGTGGGCCATAATGACAGTTGTTATGGTTTAAGCAGGTGAACTACTACTATTAAACTCATTAAAAGATTGAACTTAGACTGTGCAACTCACAGAGGAGGAAGAATTCTTTTTGGAACTGTGTGTGAGATATCCAAACTAAGGCAAATCAGCTGTGCAGAGGATAAAGAATTAAGGATAAATTCCCCTCTATTACAAACCTCCACAGGGATATTAGAACAGAAAATAAATGTAAATATTAAATGTTGTTACTCTGACCAATAAAGCCAGAATAATATATACCATATTATAATATTACTAAACTAAAAAAGAAACAACTAATTATGTGAATTAAGAGAAAGAAAAGTAGTGATGGATTACAGTATTATTTCTCTGAGGTACAAGTATTCCATTTTTATCAAGGCTCTACATGGAAGCTTATTTTAGCTTTATATAACTATGCCAAGGTAAAGGGGTTAAACTCTTTAAATGCTTTCCCCCACTGAGCTCAGAAAATGTCCATATGGTTTACCGTTCATATTTTTCCTGGACAAATATGTTTTGAAATAAAAGTTGATACTAATATGAGCTACCTTCTTCAATGATATGTTAAGCATACACTATTTATTTTCATTAATCTCAAAGGCTTCAGAACACCATTACTCTTCACAAATTACAAATTACAATGATGTTCAGCAGCCAAATCTACTTATCTATTTATACCACACTCATTAACATGTTATTTGATTTACTTAGATTCTCCAAAGCAGTTTGCAAGCAGTAACCCCCACTGAGAATGAGTTCAGCAAGCTCTGTATAATGAATGACTCAACTCCAAAAAGCCAATAGTCCCCCTTAGTTACACTGGCAAAAGATGTTGCTGCACTAATTCCTCTCTTCCCAGTGTCACTCACCAAGCAAAGGATGTGTTTCATCTGTTGTGTGCAGCATAACTGTCAACTGTTAGGGTTTTTACTCTATTCGAGTTTCCAGAATGATTGCAAGCAACCAGCAGAGAATCCAGCTTCACCTCCAAATCTGTATATGCCCTTAAAATTTCACAGTGAATGGGTGGAAGGGTTTCTTGCTGCAGCATTTCAAATCCTCCTTTTAAAGATTAAAATTATTTGCAAGCACAACCTGTTACAGCCTAGGAACAAGTGTGCCTTGCAGTCTAGATGTCAGAGTTCAGTTGTGGTCTGGTGTTGAGGGGGCAGACTGTAGGTACTCTCTCAGTTGAAAGTCAAACTGGACTCCATCATAAAGGCCAAGATGCTCATCTATTTTAGAGAAAAAAAAAATCGTATAAAGAAAGAAGAAAAGAAGTCTCAATCATACTGAGTCCCTAACGAGATAGAAGACTGTGTTGACAAATTGTGGCTATAAAATATGAGATGGCACTGTGGTTCAAATAACAACATAAAGGAAATCCATATTATATTCCAGACAAATGCAATGATTTGATGAACAGATTTCTTAAGGCATGGTCTTTTTTAATATATTTTTTTAACATTAGCAAGTGTTAGGTAAGAATTTGCAATAAAATATCTGTAAAAGGATGTAATACATAAATTAGTTGCATTTAAGGGGAATATACAGTGATACATACATAGTCCCACTTGTGGTGTTCTGTCAGGCACAATGCTTCCTCAGGAACAGTCACTTTGTCCTCTTACAGATAAGACAGGACAGTAAAAGATTCAGGAAAAAAAAGAAGTTTTAGAGAATGTGTCTGGCAAATGGTGAAGTCAAGAGATCAGCTTGGCCATAAATCTGTCCTCCAAAGTGTTAATATCTATGACAGACATTTGTCTATAATTGAACTCAAAGTCTCCACAATAATCCAGTATTCATTGTCCTTTTTATTAGAGTCTTTTTCTAATGACTAACCCCATCTTTCTTGCTGAAATATAAATCCATTGCCTCTTATTCTATTCAGTAGTGACATGGAGAAAAGATTAATGCACCCTTTTCTCAATGTACTCTCCCATGTTCTTCCATTAGCCTTTTCTTCTTTAGTCTAAACAATCCTCATAGCTTTCCTCACAGATTTTTTTTTTAAGACTATTCTAATTCTCTGGACTGTTTCTTGCCAGGGCACAAGAATAAAGAGAGCACAACAAAAATAAAAGAAGTCCAGGGCTTTTCTTAGACAACTTGCAAACCAAATGTACTTCTAACATGGATGGAAATCTGTGTTTTGTAAAAAAAACATGACATTGTTCAATCACATTCTGCTGATCTTCCATACTAATTCATTAAGTAGATGGAAAAGTGTGACACAAAATTCCAATTATACCACATCACATAAGAAACCCATGTCGAATATGGAAATGAAACAATTACCCCTTTTATTTTTCCATCTCTTAAACCCCAGGCTCCTTCAACAGCTTTGAAACATAGTAGCGTAACTGTTCCAACAGCTATTCTACATTAAAAGTCTACATAATAAATAGAATTAAACAACCATACTGAGACAAAAGGAGGGAGTTTGACTAATTGCAACATTTTTCATTCCCTTAGGATTTGAAATAATTCTCAGTAGTGTTGTACCCCTTGGGGAAAAAGTGGACCCACGCACTTTAAATGAGAAGAATAAATTAAAGGCAGTTATCAATCCAATTTTAAGTTAAATATCCCAATGGGGTAAAAAAAAAGATGAAGAAAATTAAACACAGGAAGGAAATTATAGCAGAATGCTAAAGTAGGGAAGGGGAGAATTAATAATGAGAAGAAAATTAACTGAGTTCTTCTGCGGTATTCACTTATGTTTTTCCCTATTGATTACATCTTACAGGTGCTTTTAGGTCTACGATGCCATGAATTAGGTGGAAGCAAGGCTTCAGACGTGTTATTGGTACTTGCAACATCTGGTCCCTAACACATTCTCCTTTGATCAACGGTATGTCATGTGTTACAGTGAAGCAGATTGCACAGTTCATCCTTACTGAACCTTCACCCCCAGGACGTCATGTGAAAGGCAAACTCCATCTGCCTCACAGAAACCAAAAATATTCTGAAATGTAAAAATTCACTGTGGTTGTGGCCAGAATCAGTAGTACAAGCAGGTGCAGGAATAAAGTCTTGCTGCTTTTGTACAAGCAGATCAAGCTCTTTTTGTTGACAATAATTTGAAAAATTTAATCTTTTTTGTATGAATTTTTCTCCTTCATTTCGCAAGTTTTTGGTGAAGTGTGTGAGTTATTGCATCAGCCTGGAGCCAGGCGTAGCATGCAGCAGGTGCTGCAGAGTCTTGTGTCTGTGATTAGATTGAACCTTAATTACACATAACTCAATGAACACTTTTCTCACAGCCTCAGAACTTGAAGACCCACATCGTCTCTTTCTTTTTTCCATCCAGAATTAATTCAGAGGAAAATCCAGAGATAGTTGCAGTCCTGGGCTGAACAGAAGCCCTGATGTCTCTCTGTGTCCTGTGCCAGGCCATATGGCAGGGGTGTGTGTGCCCCTTCACAAGTCATATGGTGCCTCCCAGGTCCAGGCACAAGCCAGGGAGAAAGCCTGAGGCTACCCCTCCTTTCCTTGGTGTCCTGGAGCTGACACCACTCACATGCCTAGTGTGGCACAGCAGCTCCTCCTGTTCCTCTGTGCCTGGTGTGCTGGGTCAGAGTGCCAGAGCAGAGTAACACTGAGAAAGGGAAACAGATGGGAGCTAATGCTTTGCTTCCCTGCAAAATATCCAGCTAAACTGATCTGGCTTCTTTTGAGTGCTGCTATGTCAAGAACACTGTGAAGCAGCCAGAAATACAAAACCAAATTACAACAACATTGCAAGTTTATCAGGTGAGCTGTAGCACTTACTAGTTTGAAGGTGTTCAACCCATGTCCATTCTTAGATTAGTTTTTAATGAAATAGGAAAAAAAAGTCCATGCACATAAGAAATACCTGGAAATCTGCTGACATATGATGACTGTGTATCTGAGCTCATCCATGCCAGAAAGTGCAGTGCTAAGCTCTGTTTTGTACTGAGTTTGTATTCTGTTATATTCTGAACTTAGTCTTAGTGGAATCCTGTGAATTTTCCCCATTAGGTGGACGAGATGTAGTACAAAGCTATTTGCTTTCCCCACACATTCTTGAATTGGAACCTGTAGGATCTCTTGCACTTTTCATCAGGCTCACAAAATGACATGCTTAAATGAAACTGGTTGTTTCCATCATTTGTGTGAGGTCTAATTTGTCCTCAGATGACTGCACAATTTCTCAATAAGTATATAGGAACTCATGTTAGGGAAAAGGAGGCACTTCCAGGATTACTCACTGCATGCATTTCTGATATCTAAACCTCCTCTTTCTTGTGCCCCATAAATGATACCTCTACTCAAGTGAACAAAAGCCTCAGCAGAATGAGAGGTTTCCTTTGGATGTAAGCTCCTGTGAAGGGCTTAAGTTAAAACTGTTCTTTTCTAGTAGGAGGAATCAATTATTTCCCAGTAAATATGATTCAGTTATGAACTATTTCCATAACAGAAAAGTGATTAAAAAACTTTGAGAGATTACTTATGAATTTAAATGCTTTCCAAAATTCTCCCATTAGAGAAAAAAGAGTGGTAAAATGTGATACAAGGTCCATTTCAGAGGGTTTTAATGTAAGACTAATGCAAACTTTTTCACTCGAGATTTACTAATCAATAACTACATTAGCAACAAATGCTATGTTTCATGTAAAGCTTATAAATATTTACACAACTGCAGCAGAGGTATAATTTAATCTCATATTTTATATGGTTTTCTTTTAATATGCTTAAGGCGATAATATGGTGCTTCCATACTTCAAAAAAATTAAATTGCAGTGGGTAGAATGGATTAAAAAAAACCCTTATTCAGATTTTTGTAAATATCCTTAGAACTGTAAGTTAGATGAAATGCAACTTTAGCACAGGTCTGGATTCTGTGATGTTACAATCATTTCCACAGAATCATGCGAGAAATAGAAAGAAAATATTTCATCCTGAACTCAAATAGTTACAGCGGTAGCAAAGTTAAAAATGAACTATTCACTTCAAACATGTTTAAGATTTTCTTACTTGCTTCTTGTGTGCAAAGTGGTGATAGCAGAAGTAGCTGAAAACTAGTAATTTTTATGATCAAATTCAGAATTAAAAATAATTCATGCCAGACTAATATAAGCTCATGCACTAGGCTGAAATGGAGTTGTTAATAATTTCAATCAATTTCTCATTACTTTATTTGTCAATGGACCAGTAATGAGAACACTGTTTTTTCCTGTACACAGGTCTAATAAATTAAGATAAACAACAGATGTTGAACAGATGTTCTCATTATTTTAGTGACTTGATTTCTGGTTAGTTCCCAAGTTGTTGTACATGGCTAAGTGTTGCATCACTCTTTCTGTGACATATGAAGTGTCTGAAAGCATCAACACTCAAAATCTCATTAGCAGAAACAGTTTTATAACATTTTATATGGTAAATGGACACAACCCTGTTAAAAAAAGGCATAATCAATAAAACGGTAGCATTCATAGTAGCATGTTTTCACTTAAAAGTAGCATTCCAAGACCAAATATCATTTTATGAATTACAATGTAATAAACACTGAACAATTTTCTTCAGATTTTCCTTTTCATCAAGGTCATAGAAAAATTCTGAAGTCATAATCATGGTGATAATATTATTCTGCAAATCATAGCACAAACTAGACAATCAGTAGGGCTGCACAGGCTTCAATCAATACTCAGAGCAACCATTTAGTGTCACCCTGTGATGAACATTATTGCACTGTCTGCAGTTTTGGGCACCACAATACAAAAAAGGTATTAAGCTGTTGGAGAATGTCCAAAGGAGAGCAACAAGGATGGTAAAGAGTCTTGAGAGGAAGCTGTATGAGGAGTGGTTGAGGTCCCTTGCTCTGTTCAGCCTGGAGGAGACTGAGGACACACCTCATGGAAGTTACAAATTCCTCACTGGGGGAAGAGGAGGGGCAAACACTGATCTCTGCTCTGTGCTGAGCAGTGACAGGACTTGAGGGAATGGCCTGAGGTTGTGTCAGGGAAGGTTTAGGTTGGATATTATAAATTGTTTTTTCACTGAGAAGGTGGTTGGACAATGGAACAGGCTCTGCAGGGGAGTGTTAACAACACCTAGCCTGACAGAGACCAAGGAGCTTTTGGGCAATGCTCTCAGGCACAGGGCGTGACTCTTGGGGATGGTCCTGTGCAAGGCCAGGAGTTGGACTCAATGATCCTGTTGGGTTCCTTCCAACTCAGGGTATTCTGTGATGCTGTGGAAAGAATTTAATGAAGGGCCTACAGTCTTATTAGCATCTCACCCTCATCTCCCCAAAGGTACATCTACACCTTTCATTCAAGATTGGTTTTATTGCAGCTCTTCTCCCGGCTCAGTACCAGCAATATCTGATTTGGTTCCCTTTCCCTAGTCCTTGCCAGGATGACAGTTCCTGCAGCTGGGGACCTGTTAGTCTCCTGGAAAGTGGCTTGGCTCAGCCCCTGCTGCTGTTACACCAGTACTGGCCAGAGCATTTATACCGGTTGAGCACCTTGGAGAAGTGGTGATGTCTAATAGCGTATTTTCCAGCAGCAGTTGCCTCTAATCACATCATCATTGTTAGTGTAGCTCAGGAAATACAATTTTGTCATGAGGCTGCAGTGTAGTACTGCTCCAACAGTGCAGGGACCCAAGGCTTATCCAGGCTTGCCATGTCCAAAGCTGTGTCCAGTCTTGTTTGGGAGTTGATAAAAGAGGCAGTGGCTGTGGCCTCTTCTGTTTTAGTTCATCCTGAGATCCTGATATGACACCATTCTAACAAAGACAGTAAGTCAGTGGATGAAACAGCAGCTCTTGAGGGTACCTAGGGCTGGGGCAGACAATTTTATCCCATTCTCTGGCTTCAGAGGGAAGTTGGAACTACAAGTTAAAAATAGTTGAAAATAAACCCAAGGAGATCCCAAGACTGGGGAGGAAGAAAACCCCATCACAGATACTGTCAGCTTCCAGCAAAAATTGTAGGATGATGACAAACTTGCAGCAAATCCCTTTTTGGGAAAGACTTAATCATCAGTCTTGTGACCCAAAAGAACCCTGGAAGGGTGAACATCATGGCTGAGAAAAGGAGGAGGGACAGGTGAATGTTTTTTAAATAACTATTAAAATGTATTACTAATGAGGGTTTTTAAAAAAATTAATTTGGACATGGCTATTTGACATTGTAACTGAACTAATAATTGTTTATAACTTCTTAATTAGGTTGTTCATATTTAATTCAGGACAATAATAAATGCTTGTCTTCATGAAGTAGGATTTGTTACCACTTACCCATAACAAGATTTTAGGTATGGAAGTATTCAAGGATAGTCTCCTTATTCAAAATCCTTACCTTGTCTAAGAGGTATGAATACCTGTGTGCTTATGTCATGACCATACACACTGGTGCACATCTGTTTTTTCCAACGAGTGGGATTGATTTTTGTGTCTTGCATGTCATAATTACAGCAGCTTGGGAGATCCACTTATGTGGGCAGGGAAACAATCCACATTCCAATACATATATTAAATACCTATCAAAGCCTTGGGAGTCTTTGATACACATCCAAAGACTTTTGTCATATGAAAATTCCTATTAAGGCAACTCTATCCTAGGCATTTTTTTTCCTAAACATCTGAATTTTTTTAGAATGTGCTGCAAACATTTAGCAACAATTGTATCTTTTTCAACTTTTAAGCATACTGTGCATTGACTTATGTATTTAGTGTTCTCTATTTTGCTTGCCAAAAATCACCGTTTCTGAAAACTCTCTGTATATTGTTCAGGAATTAATATGGCAGTGAACAATTATCCTTTGTTAATAAAAAGTAAAAATGCCTGTAAAAGATATTCAGCACTTCAAGTTCAAAATTTAGTTGTGATAATGCAGCTGAAGATAACGAGTTGCAACTAATAATTGCAAGGATTAAATACTGTAAAGGTAAATCTGCTCTTTAAACACCCGGTTCCAAAACAATATGCAGTTTTCGGAGTCAGCTGTGCTTAACTGCCCAGAGCCAAGCAAAGACAGTACATAAAAGATAGTGTTTCAGTTTCTGAAGAGTTTTCTCAGCTACCTTTACCTCTCTCAGCCTCAGACCATCTGTGCCTATAATTTTCCATTTCTCCCTCTGGCCTGTTACTGCTTTACGAGCCTTAAAAGCAAATGGAAGGTTAGCAACCACTATTTCTGACTGGGGGTTAAGTGGTCCCTTGGTTTCTTTTTCTACTTTCCTTGTTGAATTATTATGATATTACCTGTTCAAAATGTACATTCATATGTTATATGAACCAGAGAAAAGAGAAAAAAAATGCTATTACAAATATAATGCAAAAGTATTACAGAAATTAAACTTAAATTAACCCCAAGCACAAATGCACACTTAGGAATGAACTTTTGCTTCCCTCTAGTTCTAAATAAAGAAAATATATCTTTGATAATCACAGAAATGTTCTGGATCTGTTTCATGTTTGAGCTGTTTTGAACAAACAGCTAAAAGAAAGGCCTACCACATAGAAGGATCAAGTGAGTGAATAGCCTTTCTTGCTGCAGCACTGTTAAGCCAGTTTCTCAATTATGTGAAATTCAGGAAAGCGCAGTGAGTGTAACCATGGTTGCAGAGCATTAAAATCCAACTCTGCCATGGGGTTCCAGAGAGACAGATACTTTTTATGATACCAAACTGCTGTGTCACGCACGGAAAATTGAAGTACGACTTAAGAAACAAAATTCATTAACTTCAAGAGAGAAAAAGGCAACAACTGAATTCAATGGATGTTAACATTCAGTAGATGATCAAAATGTTTAAGGACACAAACCAGAAAGACATGCAGGTCACACGCATGTTATTTTTCAGAAGCTATCACCACAATAACAGATGAAGTGATGTCAAAAAGTTTGGCAAATATCAGTGTATGGCAAATTGCTGTTTCAACACGTGTTATTCTTTTGTCTGAGCTGGAGGAAATGTGCATTAACAAGGTGTCCATCAATGTTACAGCAAAGACAATTCCAGCAGAAACAAGAGACTCTTCCTTTCTTTCTTTCTTTTCTCTTTCTATTTTTCTATTTTTTTTTTTTTTTTTTTTTGGAAAAGGGTACTCCAGAATAAGGTGAAACCTGATAATGTCCTTAGGTGAATTTACCAATTATTCTGCCATTTTTATGCTGTCACTGATTTAATTTCACCTAATTTGCCGAGGCTATTAGCAGAGAAAATACAGGAAGTAATGACTTGTGGAAGCAGAGCTTTGGAAGCCCTGATGTCAACCAGAGGATATGTGGTAATGACCACATAGAGTTATCATTAAACTGACCTCCTCTGAGAAAGCAGGTGTCAGAGAGCAATTTACTGTGCCTTAGGTATCATTTTGGGGAAGGCAATTCCCATGGGAATACTTCTCCCCTGCTCAAACTAAGACTTGTAAAATGGTCAGTATTTTTCAGTCACTTTCCTACTTGGACTATTCATAATTTTGTTCTTACCCTTTGACCGAGGACATGGAAAGGCTAAAGGTGTTTGATTAAATTAGACAGAAACAGGTGAACTGAGACCAATGAAATCTTTCCTATTCACAGTCGCATCTATTTACATTAGCTGAGTATCAGATGATGTCTATGTAAGAAACAGAAAGAGCAGAAAGGCTTATCTCCTCTTACACATTTCCAGTGTATGTATTTTCAAAAACAAGATCCAAATCTAACTTCAGGCCAGATAGTCTTCTCAAATAAAACCCAGCCCATTCCAAGATTCTGAGGATGGGTTATGGCTCCCCTTTGAGAAAGGAGTGTCCCAAAGAAGTGAGGAGACAAATGCACAGGTTTATGCATGTTCATGTAGCCTAAATCTCTGGTGCTGTATCATCTTTTTCTTGGCGCCTGAAGCTTGGCGTGATGACTCCACAGAGGCTGCAGCATCCTGCTGTGTTGTTTTTAGCTATCCTACAAACTGTGGCAGAGCAAGCAGAAGACTCATGCTGTTTTAGAGACTGCATAAACTAATTTTAGAAACAGCTTGGAAGGGGAGGATGAGGTTTACAGCAACAACATTGTGTTGTTACACTACTCCATCACCAGCATATGATAAATATATTTCAACATTTTTAAAAAAAACCCTTATTTAGTACTGACCACCAACACAGTAGAAAAGAATATTGCAACAATAATTTTCCGTGAAGCCTGGTAATTATGAATCAGAAGAGGCTGCTTTTAAGGATGAAATAAATACAAATTGCAAAAAGCATATGTCATGTTGGCAGTAAGCAAACACTGGCATGATGGCAAATATACTGACATTTCCTTTGGTCCTCCTCACTTTCCTCTTGCCATGAGCTTTGTTTCTAAGCAGTCAATCTGGGAGAAATATGTTGCCCTCTAGATACACCTAGATCCTTCCCTTCCTTTAACCTCTTCCATTAAATGCCTCTTACAAGACAAATGGGTGCTCACAGAGCCCTTTCAGCTCAAATGAAAATGCTTCACAGGTACTTGAATAACTCAGAGGATATAAGGGCTCCCCTCCCCATCCCACTCCCCCAAATGTAATATTCCGAAGTATCTACAGCTGATGGAATGACTGCTGAAAAATAATCCCGTATTAATTTATGTATCTTGAATGGGTATTCATTTTTTTCAAAATAATAATTTATTAAAACATCCAGAATGCATTTTAGAAAATATGAAGCAAACACTACTCCCCCTTTTTTGTTGTTGTTGTTGTCTGCTTCAATATTTATGTTTATATTTATTTGAAATATGTTATTTTGGTGTAAGTAAAAAGATGTTTGGGACTTGACTGACAACTCTTTTAATTCTACAGAGACATATCAGAAAGATAACATTTCCATGCTTGCCACATATCTAATCTCAAATGCATAAAATCTATTATTCATTTCATAATGACTTGTGACAGTATATGTCACACACGAGCTGTGTGTCACAGGTCCTAAGCTCCTAGACTGCCCAGAAAATTGTGAAGTAATGATTACTCAGTTCTAAAAAGAACTAAAAAGATAAGTTTTTTAGAGCCTATGTTGCACAAACAGCATAGTTCTGCATCCCCATCTCATGCTGGGGGCAGGGGTTACAATGCATGGTTATCATGACATAAAATTGCGTCTCTACAAAGTGAATCTTTTCAGGCTACTCTGCTGACAGTGTAAGCAGAAAGATTTTGATGGCAATAAAATGCTGAATCTCCATTCATGTTGTCTCTTGGTCCTGACTGCCCTACAACCACATAATATATTTCACAACATACAGTAATCTCACACTTATAAGCTGCACCTGGTTATAAGCTGCACTTCAGGGTTGTTGGAAAGTCCATGGAATTTGTCCATAAATAAGCCGCACCAGGTGATAAGCTGTGCTTTTTTTTTAAAAAAAAGCCAGGATCCATGTGCAACAAAGTAACGAGTTAATAACAGAATCGTGCGATCGTGGGGGTTTGCTGTCAGGTGCTCAATTTGCAAAGAGTTTTCACAGACCCGTGAAGCCTTTAAACGCAGCCCCAGGTGCCCTCCCTCTGCTGCGGGCCCTGGCACTCCCACCCCTGGCGCTGGCTGCTGCGGCTCCCTGCTTAGCAGCGGCAGCGGCTCCCTCAAAAGCAGCAGCGCCTCCCTGCGCGAAAGCGCTGAGCCTCTCTGCGCAATAGCGGCAGCGGCTTGCCACCCACTTGCCAGTGGCTCCAGCTCGCTGCCCACCTGGCTCGCACTTTCGGATTGTCACTTCGCCGGAATTTGTCCATATATAAGCTGCACTGGGTGAAAAGCCGCACTTCCGGGGTCAGCTGAAAACTTCAGTCAAAGAGGTGCGGCTTATAAGCATGAAATTACTGTAATTAAATGCTCTTACATTGCTTTCAGTATTTTATGCTCTGTTGCCTCATTTATTCTTTGAAAACATTTTTATAATTTAATCATTATAAAATCAGATGATGGTTTCTCACATATCTGGAAAAGACGCAAGTTGAACACAATTTTTTAATTAACAATAATTACTTGACCCTTGTATGGTGCTTTGCTGAAAGCATAAATGTGGTGATTATTTTATTCATATTATCATATTACCAATGGACTAATATTGACATATTTTTTTCTGGAGAGTGTTGAGAATTCGGACTCCAGATAATTTTTTAAAAGATTAACTGTATTAAAAAAGAGTTAATTGGCTAAAGAGCATTTTAAAATTGCCCTAACTAGCTCCTGATATAAATACAGATCAGGATTGAAGACTACAGACAGGACATGTGTTTGCTTTTGAACAGAGATAAGTGCACAACCATCTGAATTTATCTGTGTTGGTTGCAGGACTCCAACAGAAAAACATGGTGTCTGCAGTGCCCTTGGATGTGGCAGCTTTGCCTGTTAATCCCTGTATTCTGACAAACAGAGGCTTTCAGAATATAAGCTAAAACTATTGACAGGCCTGCAGGGATCTTCTGAATTACAGCTCTTGGGATTTAGTCTGGAGCTCCTTTTTCATCTTTATAAATTTTTTTAATTGGATGGCATACGTGCCCAAAGAGGTAATTATAACAGTGAAGGCTCTTTTATTAGCTGGTGTATCAACTATTTACAATACTCAAATAGAATATGAAAAATTGATACTCCTTATTTGCCTGAGGACAGTCAAATGCACAAATCCTGGGGAAGGGTACAGCTTCTATTCTGGCAGCTGTTTTGGATGCAGATAAGACCAGCTTCTCCTCATGGAGTAATGTTTTGGCACACTAATAATTCAGAGTCCTCTGAAAGAGAAAGGGGAGCAATTGAGGCAGGTATATCAATAAACCTAAACCTAAACCTATATAACTAGCTTTTAGGAGTTCACCAGTGAGGGAAGATAGCTGTTTTGAAAAAAAAAAAAAGGGAGAATTTTACCAACCCATTCCTCACTATGGCACAAAGCACTAGCTTGTGGTGAAGAGCTGAAGTGCCACCTGTGCCTGTTTTCTGTGTTGTATATGATGCTGCCTCGATAAACTGTGATAAATATTTTCAGAGCAGGCTCGTCACGTCAAGCAGATTCCTGAGCAGAAGAGGAGCTCATTGCTACTTCATCTGTGAATCCCGAAATATGGAGTGTGAGACTTGCTCTGAGCTCAGCAGAGCTGCTGCTGAGGGGTGGCAGAGTCAGGGGAGTGTCGGGGTGCCCGGCTCCCTGCAGGGGTGTCTGCAGCAGCTCTGTGGCATTGCTGCAGCGAGTCTGCTCTGGCTGCCACCTTGATGTACAGCGAGGTCCTGGTCCTGATCTCAGCTTCATCCCAGTCTGCTCTGCATATGTTTAACAAGTCTAGCTCTTCGGAGCTCCTCAGTGGTGCGTTTGCAGTAGCTCTGACGTGGCTAGCAGAGATCTACTGCATCCTGGCTGCCAGCCACCTCCCAGACTGGGAGCTCGTGATTTATGGTTGCAGTGACTTGGAACTCTCTTGGGCACAACTCTAGGTGGCTCAAGGTAGCCTGATAACTTTTAATGGTGTGTATCTATCAGATGTAAGTGTCTCTAGAGCAGGCAGTAGCTGAGCAGGGTGTTTTGAGCAAGATTGCAAATTTTGCTTCGAGCCTCAGAATTTATTTCTTGGCTCTGTCTTTTACTTCTCAACTAAGTTGGCATTTTATATTTTAAGATGCTCTAAGGGAATCTTAGATTTTCTTTCAGGTAACAGATGAATCTCCTGCTATTATTCTAGTAAAGCTATTGAAATGACAGTAGAACTGTGGGTGGCTAAATCATGAGCCAAAAGGTATATTTGAAACTGTACCTGATATAATCATTGGACACTTTACCCAGAATAATCAGTTTTAAAAATTATTTTCCACATTGCTTCATTTAATAGAATAGAGATTTTAATGGAACTGAATTGGCCAATGAAATTAAAAAAGCAGTTGAAAATTAAATGCTTTCTATCAAGGCAGTGATCACTTCAGGCTTTAAGGATAAAAAGTTTAATGTTCTAATCAAAGGAAAATGCCATAAAGGTTCATATACAATGCTATATAAGCAAATATTTGGATTGTTTTATACAAAATAATCTCTATCCTAGTTAAAATTATTATTATGGGCTGTATTTTTCAAACAGAAGCCTAATTTTCCAAGCTTCTTATCTCTTTTAGGAATCTTCCATTGAAATGGGTACTAGTCTTGATCCTTAGTAAAACTCTGGAGATTTTATACTTTTTGTCTGCTGTCATGCCAGCTGAAGTCTCATAATTAGATGCTACCATGTTGCTTAAATTTATCTGTATATGTTTCACAAATGCTTAATTTACCTTGCAAAATATGTATACAAATGCTCTTTATGTTAATGAATGTTAATTCAGTCTGTAAGTAAAGCAGAAATTAATTATTGTATTCTTTATTGTACTGAAGTGAGACGCAGAGAGATTAAACAACTTTCTAAGAGTTAGAAGTAGTTGTTAGGCCGGCCTAATGCCTTTGCTAAGCAAAATCCTTTCTCTCTGATATTTTCCTGAGCCATTAAAGTAGGAGCAAGATACCACATATATATCTAATTTCTTGCCTTTCTGGAACACAAACTTTGTCAATATATTATGAACAAAAGGAACTACCTCTAAAATGTCAATTGTGTGGAGGACACTAAATTGTGCCTTGTTTTCCAGGGACAACAGGCTCCAACATCTGATCCTTACTTCCTTAGGAGTTTGACTCAACACTGATATTTCCATTGAGTTGTTGCTCCCAGTGTCTAGGAAGAATCAGCAACTGAACCTACATTGCTTTTGTAGGAAAATAAGTTGGAACAGGATGGTCCAATAAAGTATTCATTACTAGAAATGAGTTGGTTATGATGTTTTATGCCTATGATAGTTATCTGCATGAATATTTCATTAACACATTTTTACAGCTATCACAGAGATTATAGGTAGCTGTTGATTAGACCTCCTGCAACACAATGATGCTGTTTCTAAAGCAGCCAGATATCTCATGCCTGTGGTGGGCAATCACTATTTCTGATTTTTATCAGCTTTCAAGAGTAATCAAGTGACAGCTACCAAGTAGTGTAGCTGCCTTGCTGACTCAGAGTTGCCTTCGATGTATTTTAATTATGTTATTATCCCACTCACTTCCAGGGGTGCCAAAAACCCCTTTACTAAGTTTTCAGTGCCTGTTTTATCAGGTATGTCAGGTCAGTTTTGTCAGACACAAAAGCCTTGCACTTACATGCACACCAACAGGTAGTAAAGACCTTAATGATCATAGATTTTAAGTTGTAATGAGTGTAGAGTGCAAGGGAGGGCATAAAAATTTGTAGTAGTTAAGATTATTTTTACTTTGGGAATGTTTTCATTTCAGGAGTTTAAAAAAAAGCTTTCAAACTGACTTTTTTAAAGCCAATTTAACTTTAATGTAGTGCGATGTTTTTAAGTGGGAATAGAGGGGGTGGGCAGAAATGACATCTGAAGTTGAAAATAAAAAATAAATACCAATTATTTCAGTTTTATACCCATCATAAAAATATAACATAGCAGATGCATCCATGACATCTTCTAAAAGTTGGGTGTTTATTGTGCGCATATGTTCAACATCTAACATAATTAATTTTCCTGTGTTCATTTCAAATTAAGGGAAAAGTCAAGTATCAGCAACTCTACAGACAATGACAACAGCAAGACCTAAAAATGCAGAATAAGATGAAGCAAGGAAGCCAAAAGGGGTGAGTATGAAAGGGATATGGCAAGTTCAAACCAAATGGAGATCAGAATAAAGAGCTATGCAAAATAGGTGGATGAAAATGTTTGATATTGACTGAGGAAAAAAATTTAAAATACAAGAAATTTTTAGATGTGGCTAACTGAGCTTCTTCGTGATGATAACAGAAGTGCTAAATAGTGACTGCCTGTGACAGATAACTGACACTCACTTCTTTTCTCCCTGTGCTGTAAGGAGGGAGTTGCTCATGAGTTGTTTTCACGTCCTATTAGAAGGGTTTGATCCCGAAATGATGGGATTTACATAACAGAGAAAAAACATAAGAGTCTGATGAAGCCTGTCTGTGTGTAAAGGAGGAAAAATGAGAACTGCTACACAATTTGAAATATCCATCATCTCTGGATTCAGGATCATTCCCTCCCTGTAAAAGAGACCCTGCAAGTGTTGCTGCTTCCCTGAAATTTGTCACCAAAAACTGACCTGGGACAAAGGCAGAGAGCCACAGAAACTGGTCTTATACCAGCTTCTAACTGTGTCTAAGGCACGAGGATCACTGCCATGTTAAAAATCTTGCTATAAAGCTGGGAAGGGTGCTTCAGTGCTGGCTCAAGACTGTGCACGGCATTCCACTGGTGAGGTGGTTATGCTACAGATGATGTCTAGGTTCAGTCTAACATTTCCATCCTAGTGCTGTGTGCTGTGTAATGTCCCTGCTTTTCCAGCTATCTGGAAAAAACTGGTTCTGCAGTGTGTTTCATGGCCACAGTTACAATCATAGACAGAATTATCTCTGTGATCTAGCACTTCTCAGTAGATATAAATCTTCTACAAGGAAATTAGGAGCTTGCACATGTACCTGGACATTGCTCCAGTACCCAGTTTCTTTAGGCTCTCAGGAGCATGAGTTCAGATCTCTTTGGCGTACCTTAGCATTTTGTCTTAATGTAGAATTTCACAACTCTTACTTTCAGATCCTTGCAAGAATGAATGTCTCAGTTAGCCATAAAAAGAGAATGGAACATATGGAACCAGTTTTTTTAAAATGATTTTGATGGACACTTCGCAACAGTCTATATTACTATTTACTCCCCAACAGGAGGAAGGCAAAGATGTGTGGGTGGATGGCAGTCAAGACTGTGGGCTTATCAGCTTGGCAGACTGCAGTATGGTGCAGTGCTACTGCGGATCACCTCAGACAGGCTCGTTCACATAACCAGGTTTTAGCCATGGCAGTGTGGAACAGAGCATCATCCCCTTTTCCTCACCGGGAAGCACAGTGGAACACTGTTGACTGAACTGGTGCAGGTGGTGCGTTGTGGCTGGACTGTGCTTGCCTCCAAACTGGTGTGGGAGTCTTACACTGCACTGCCAAGCACATACACATTATAAAAAGTAGAATATCAATAATAAGAATCACTCAGTAAAGAGCAGCAGGAACAGTCAGGCAAAAAAGATGAATTTCACTCGAGCCAAGATTTTACCTGTGTGTTCTGTTTGATTGCTAGGTAACAAGCCTCAGCAAAAACAAGTGGCATGACTGGCATGCTGTTCAGTAGCCTAGCAAGGGCTAATGACTGAATGCATTTTGAACATAGGATTACCCACAATCCATTTTGCACTTTAGGTTGACCCTTCAGAAAGGTTGATGAAGCTCGAGGGATGCAGACAGCCATGCTGACAGACTTGGGATTTACTCCAGGAAGGACTAAATGGGCTTTTGTCTGCTCTGGGATGTTAGTCTTTGACCTTATGTAGCAATAAATGAAGAGAAGGTCAACAGAAAGGAAAGAGGGACTAATTCATGATATTCAGCAGAGACCTTGAACAAATACTGTGATACTCAAGTTGCTCTACTGCATTCACTCTTATTGAGAATTCTGTATTCAAAAGATAAATATATACAAGACTTCTGGGTCTGAATGTATTACAAGCAATTTATTTCATTCCCTTGCTAAATATTTTAAAATAAGATTAAAGACTCTTTTAAAGATGGCTTTTTACTGAGCTGATGTATAATTCCTTTCAGGGTGTGAAGTGCCTTGATAAGCTTCTGTGACAAGGGACTTTATAAATTAGATTGTATTATATGCAAACACAATAAAATTTGTAATGGAGAGGTAGTTTTGTCTCTTTACTTTGCTTATACTTTACACTTCTTTTAAGTTCAAATGCTTTATTCAAGCCAACTCCAATAGCAGAATTAGGAATTGTGACACAGTCTTTTAAGAACATAAAACTGTACATTCATATTCTGTTAGTTTAAAACAATTGTGTCAAAGGAAATGTCAGAAGATTTTGACAACTAAAATTGACATGAAAAAGCAGCTAATTTTGAGACCTGCATATGATTAAGACATTTTATTTTGTGGAACATATTTTGCTTCTTATCTGCTACCACATCTATTCTTCTAATATGAGATTGTCAGAAGCAGCATGGCCAGTATGTCAGTAACACTGAGTTCTATATTTACAATTTTTATGCATTTTTTGTATATTCATAAGGTAACCGCATCTGATCTGATAAGATTTTTCACTTGTTCCATTTTTTGGAAGGCACTTAGGTTAGTTTTCAAGTTTAATATCTTTACTGTCCTTGGAGACATGGAATTTCATTTTTCAGTGGAAAATAGTCCCCAAAAGAGAGACTTTAAAATTAGCTCTGTCAATAATATTTGGAAAAAAAAAAAAAAAAAAAGCCTAAAAAGTTTCCCTTTCCCTGCATAACTAATAAAGATTCCAAATTGCTTTTCCATGAATTCCATGAATTCTGGAGTCAGCATTCATCTGACTTATAGCTTTTGCAATGTCCAAATTTTCTGTCCCATTCTTGTCTCATTCTCCTTTGAAAATGTGTTTTAGTGGTATCTTTGAGTAATATTGAGAAAGTGATTGAATGTATAGCTGATGACACCGTTGAAATAACTTTCCCCATTTTGTACTGGTAATCCAGATGAGTGGGGGAAAAAAGTGTACTTTCAGTTTACAGACCAAAGCTCAAGCTCTTAAAATCACCATGTTGTGGGAGTGCTATGATTCTCATTTATCTACTTCTTTCACCACAGTAAAAAGATGGTATCAAGTACTTAAGCAATGGTTCCTAAAATTACAAGTCTAAAATGAGGATCAATTGCTTTTTGACTTATTTTAAGGCAATAGACAGGTAGAAGATCTATTGGTATTCATGAAAAAAACTGCCAATGTTTCAGCATTTGATGAGTATTGAAACAGGAGCTGTAGACACTGGCTTTTCTGAGGGAAAATTTCTCTTTTCAAGATCTTCCTTTGTATTTGTGCCACACAATAGAATTCTTAACCAGCAAGTGTGATGTGTGATGTATATCACCATCATCTGGGCATTGCTGGACTTAAGTCTGTTCAGTCAAAACATAGCAGTTTGTGGTGATAGTGAGTCTTGGCTTCACAGTCTGTATTCTGACCCTTCAGCTCCTCAGTAAGCACTGCAGAGAGATGTCACAGCATCATGAGTGCTCAGTCTCCTCTGCCTACAGCTGCTCTCCCTCTGTATACATGCATGAGAATCACATACTTTGGTTTCTCTTCTGCACATGGGTGCAAAAGGGATAATGGCGTGTTGAAATTTCAGAAGAGCAGAATTGGTGGTAGTACAGCAACTACAGGACTTCTGAATCTTATAGTTGAGATTGTGAGATGCTGTGATGAGTGTCTGTGATGAATCTACCATTTGTACTTGGTGGCACAAGGCAATAATTTGAGGCAGCACTTGATTATTCTTTGCTTTTTTTTATAATTAGTTCTGATAGCAAAAAAAATGCAGCTGGTCCATCTAGTTTTGGGTGGCAGAACTTGAGTATAGGAAGAAAAAAAGGCTTATAAGGTCTTTAGGAATATTGAAGAATTTTCTACTTGCCCAGAATACTGAAGAATGTTTCCATGTTTGATTTTGGTAAGCCATAAGTGGGAAATGTTTTCCTGGCTTGCTGGAAACGGAGTTTTATTTTGTGTTTGGATCTTGCAGCTTTGGACAGTCAGTCTAAAGCAATGCTCTTCTTTCAGATCCTACCAAGCAGATCTCACCTTTGATAGACTGCTCTGTATATCTTTCATGCTCAGAGATCTGTGGAGAAAAGGTGAGCAGGGTAATGGAGTTAAGATCAGCCATGTAGATTTGAAAGAATAATGTTGTCTTTAACAAATGCTCCAGCCTGTTTCCATTTTTTATTTCCTGAAAAAAGAGCATACATTTAGAAGGCCTTTTTTCCAGGATGATGCATTTTCCAAAAGGCTTAGCTTGTAGATGTTGAGCTCTTGTTTGTGTAATTTAAAATGCAATAATGACAGAAACAGAAGCAAAGAGAATTAGCATACATTGGTTATGAATAGTCAATAATGAACTTTAAGCACTTTGTGAATAAATGTGAGATAAATGTCACACACACAGTGCTTAGTAACAGAATGAAAACAATAAAATAAGAAAAAACACTAAATAGGAGTAAATAGAAGCAATGAAGGACATAAGGTTATAATTTAAATAATTGATTAGGGAATTCAAGGTATTCCATTTAACATTCAGAGACTCAGGTTTAATTGTGTCTCTCTTTCATGAAAAGGCTGGGAATTTAAAATTCCCAGTGTCTTGCATTAGTAGCCTTAAATGAAACCTTAAACAAAATAGCTTTTAAATAAGTAGTTGGGAAAATGTCAAATAATTTTCAGGAGAACTTCCAAAATCATATACTTAAGATCAACTGTGATAAAGACAGCCATGTTAAATGACTTTGAATATTGCTCAAGCTGAATTCAAGTTACACAGACCAGAGAGACGTCTGAAGATTTCACATGCTGCAAACCTCTATGGTTGTAGAACAGTGAAAAAAACTGAATGGACATACAAGAGGACTGCTATGAAGTGACCTCTGCTTCCCAATTGTAATTATCACACAATTCTGCCTTAGGAGAGTTGTAGGAATGTTGTAGGTGGATATGTGGCAGGGTGTCTGCAAAGATTTTTTAAAAAGATTAAGAGGGCATTTAGTCCCTCTCTGCCCATATGTAGGAATAAGTGACCATTGCCTTTTTTTAGTACTAATTTGTAAAAGGCCAAAAAGCTAAAGAAATATTATACCATGACACTTTTCTGGTATCTACTATAGAGCTATGTACTTTTTTTCATAGGTCTGTAGTCTTTTGCCATTTATTTGATTTCCCCTTTATTGGTCACATTTGCTTGTTACCACTTTCATCAAAGTCCACCAGACACCAGACCATTCCTTCTCTCATGAAGCCTTATTTCAATTTCTGACTTTGTCATTCAAAATACAGGTACTTCAGACTTGATCTCATTCACAAATTTTATAAGCGAACTAGTTTAAATTGATTGCGTCATTCAGAAATGATTATATTTATCACATTCTAGTAATTTAATCTTGCATATGGTGATGAGTTGGAATGAAAGGAAATCAGAAATTTTTATGGAATTTTATGAGAGTTATGATTAATATCATATCCATTCATTCCAAGAGTACCATTTACTTAAAATTATAATAATTTCACATTGACCAGTGCAAGAAATAAAAGAAACACATTATATAATATAATTGATAATTTAAATTTTCCTTTATATATTTAAAAGCATTCCAGAATAGATTTTAGTTAGTTTTTGAAATGGTAGCTGAGTTAAAGGTCTTAAACCATACATTGGTAGTAATTTATCTGAAATTCAAACTGTCCTAAGCAATTTTTTTATTAAACTGGACATGAGGATTATGATCCATGACTGGTATAAGTATCATAAACTTTATTTACTAGACTGCGTGATCCCACTTGTACACACAAAACTGAATAAGTCTCCAGTAAAACAGTTTCATTATTGTCTTTAATTTACAGTAATCTGACACTCATAAGCTGCACCTGGTTATAAG
>VRYO01001463.1:53222078-53238058 GCA_009812075.1 Sialia sialis
GGCTGCAGGCTGACTTTGGCTGAATGCCAGGCACGAACCAAAACTTCTCTATCATTCCACTCCAGAAGAGAAAATGTAACAAAAAGTTTGTGGGCTGAGATAGGGACTGGGAGAGATCTCTCACCAAATACTGGTGCTGGCCAAACACACTTAACCTAGGGATAGTAACTGAATTTATTACTAACAAAATCAGAGCAAGATGATGGACAGTAAACTAAATCTAAAAACACTTCTTCCCACCTCTCCCTCCTTCCCAGCTCTGCCCCCTCCTCCAGTGGCACAGGAGACAGGCAATGAGGGTTATGGCCAGATCAGCACAGGTTGTTCCTCTCACTGCTCAGCAAGAAGACAGGACAGGATCTCTCCCATAGGAGAGTTCTCCATGAGCTTCTCCAGCATGGGTCCATCCCATGGGCAGCAGTTCTCCACAATGTGAGTCACTCTTCCATGGGGGGCAGCCCTTCAGGCACAGCCAACTCCAGTGTGCATCCCCCACAGGGTCACAAGTCCTACCAGAAAACCTGCTCCAGCATGAGATCTTCTGTCCATGGATCTGCAGGTCCCTGCCAGGAGGCTGATCCAGCACGGGCCTTCCACAGGTCACAGCCTCCTATCACCTGCTCCAGGTGAGTCTGCTCCACAGGCTGCAGGTGGATCTCTGCATCCCTGTGGTGCTTCCTGGGCTGCAGGGGCACAGCTGCCTCACCATGGGCTGCAGGGGAATCTCAGCACTGGCACCTGGAGCACCTCCTCATGCTCCTTCTCCACTGACCCTGGTGACTGTAGGACCTTTTGTCTCATACATTCTCACCCTTCTCTTCTCTGGCTGCAATTACATCTGTGCAATTACAACTTTTTCTTAAATTTTTTATCACAGAGGTGTTACCACCATTTCTATTTGGCCCAGCCTTGGCCAGCCCATCAGTCTTGGAACTGTGCTGGATGTGGAGGAAGTTTCTGGTGCCTTGTACAGAAGTCACCCCTGTAGCCCCTGCCACTAATGCAAATCCAATACAATGGCATCTTTAGTGATAAAATCATAACAATAGGATAAGGCCTAAGAAATTGAGATAATCTTTATTAGAGTTCTGGACATTTCAGGCAGAGTTGAGTACTAAAGTTCAGTGATCCAGGATTTCCAGAGGAAAAGGGAGTTTAACTCTGCATCTGTGCAGGTACTTGAGAACCATCACTGCAGTGTTCTGGGGAGCCTTGATCTAAGATACCATGCTTAAAATTAATTTTGTAAAAGTAAACAACCATTTTCAAGGTTAAGCATAGCTACTGTCCTGAGAGTGTGTAGCAGCAATTAAGGCAGCAGTTTGAGAAGACTTTCCTGAAGGAATAATTAGCTACTGTTTTGGGCAGGAGTAACCAGTCACAGGCTGATCCTACTTGGTAAGCTTGTGAAAAAAAGACTTCACTGGAGATATATCTAGAAGTAAAATGCCAACTTTATTTAAGAGCAGGGTGAATCTAGGCTGTGACACAAATGTGGAGTGTCTGCAAGTCTGAAGGCCCTTTTTATTGTGAGGCACTACGTTTAGTCTGTCTCAACTATTCTATTCTATTCTATTCTATTCTATTCTATTCTATTCTATTCTATTCTATTCTATTCTATATTCCATTCTAGTGGTTTAAAACATATGCTAGGCTCATTTATCCTGAGCTGTTGCATACATGCCAGCTTTTTGTCATGTCATCACAAGACTCACAGAGAGCTTGGACCTGTACAGGAAATGTCTTTGATAGTCAGAACCAGAAAAGATGCAAAGAATTTTCATTAAATAGTGTAATATATTTCTGTGAGACTGAAGGAACTGAAAAGAGGAATTTCAAGCCTACTATTCACTAGTACCTGTTGACAGCACTGAAGATTTTACAGACCTGTGGAATTCCTTACTCAACATGTCTGACATATATTCAGTTTTAGAAAAATGATTAGAGGTATATCAGATGTCTAGAGAGAAAAGGTGAGCTCCGAGGTCAGAACATCTTCCCCTTCACTTTTGTTTTAATATTATTTTCAGGTTTGGGTTTTCCCTTAATAACAGAACAAAACTTCTGTTTCTCTAAATGCTTTCAGAGCTGTCTTTTCTGATTCACAAGTTGTCCTTTTTTCCTCCATTCCTATCTCCTTCCCTGAAAATTAACTGCTGTAGCAAGAGCAGCATTTAGCCTTTGTAGGGTAGAAGGGATGGGTTGTGGAGACAGATCAGGGAATGTAGACTCTTGGTGTGTAGATCCAGTCTGCTGCAGAAGCAAGGCACCTTTTTTTCTCCTGGATAGGGTGAGAATATAATGTTTCATTCCCTTACCTTTTCCATTAGCTTAATTTCGCTCCTTTACTGATTCTCAGTATACGTTATAAAAAATTACCACCTCACCTCCTGAAGTCAGTGCAATTTCATGTTGGGTGAAAAGATTCCTGTGTATTTCCTCTGAGACTCAATGCCTCTGACATTATTATTTAAGGTGATGCAAACATCTAAGATGTTATATTGGCATGAAATTTAAACCCTTACCCTTGTAACTACAATAGTTTTGTCACTGTGTCTCTTATCTTGGTTACACAGCTTGACACTACAGACAATATCTTTGAGTACCACAAGAACAAAATTTGAAGTAGATATTCATACTGTTCTGGACAAAAATGATTATACAGGCAAGATGCACTGAAGCAAACACACTAAGTTGTATTGAGTCCTGATCGCTTTGTTTTATTGTCAATAGTAGCAATAATTGCAGTGCTAGTAGTACTATGGCACTTAGCACCCTGGCTGAACAGAACAGAACCATAATGTTGGGTTTTGGGAAGACAGTAGAAAGCCAAACTCCTGTCTGACTTCTCTCCTCCCACAAAAAGTTATTGTGTTAATTCTTCTCTCTCATTATTCTCCTTATTAGCATGGGGGATTTTTTGCATTTAATATTTGAGAACTTCTGGCTCATGGTGATGTCTCTAACTCATGGACTTCCATGCCAGCCAAAATAACTAATCTATTTATTCCAATATTCCTCTATATCTGTGTCAGGTAATTCAGGACATTTTCTGTGGTGACCAACAGATAATTGAAGAGCAATGGAGTCACACAGATAGTATTTTTACCATAATTTATAAATTGCAGTAATTTCACGCATATAAGGTACACCGGAGTATAAGGCACACTTCTGGGTTGTCAGCAATTTACTGTACTTTGTTCGTATATAAGGTGCACTGGCGTGTAAGGCGCATTTTTTTTTTTTTTTAAGCCGGGATCTGTGCGCAATAAAGTAACGAATTAGTACCAGGATACTATCAGGTGCTCAATTTGCAAACATTTTTCGCAGATCGGCGTAGCCTTTAAATGTTGCCCCAGGCACCCTCCCTGGGCCGTGGGCCCCAGCACTCCTGCCCCTGGCGCCAGCTGCCTTGACTGCCCGCGCAGCGGGGGAGGCTGGCCGCGCTTGTGCAGCATCGAGAGGGGCTGGCTGCGTGTCTCGCACTTCCGGATTGGCAAATTTCCAAACTTTGCCCATATATATGACACACTGGTGTAAAAGGTGCACTTCCGGGTTCGGACCAAAATTTCAGTCAAAAAGGTGCGCCCTATACCCATGAAATTACTGTACCTATAAATTCAGCTGACAGATTTCTGTTATCCTAAAATCCTTCAAATTAGAAGATCATTTATTGGCCAAATACCGAATCTGAGTTTGAATGTCTTGGTTTTCATACACATAATGATGGAATGTAACAATTACAATATTCATAAAGTTTCTAATTCTAAATGGGTTGGGGTTTTTTAAGAGGTTTGGTTTTGGATCTTTTTTTCCTCCTTCAAAATATTGCATAGTTTGTATGATTTTTCTTTTCATGTTTTGGAGATAATTGTTAGCATTTGCAATGTATGTGAGCATAACATCTGCCTCAGAGTGAGCTGCTGTGCTCACTACTCAATGAAGCAGTGAAGCATTTGAAATGCAGGAACATCCCTCAGACATCATTGCTAGTTAATGATTCTTCATGCTCCGAATGTTGCATCTCATGCATCCTATGTCTATTAATCTTAAAATGACACACCTCACCTTCTCAGTAGTCTCACTAAGAAGCATCCCCAACAAAACAGACAAAACCTGAGAGAAGCCTTTTGAGAAAAAATAATGTATTTTTATCATTAAAAAAAGAAAAAAAAAGATTTAGAATATTGTTCTCTCTGTGTTCCTCTATAGATAACCAACATTTAACTTGGAGCTAGTCATGGCTAATGAGGCTTCATACACAGAACTCAAAATTAACAAACGTCCTGCTGCTCTTTTCTGACAATCTTCTTTGGGGTTTTTTCCATATCCATCCTCGTTTCTGGAAATGAGGCAAGCATTAGGTTAGCAGGCTGAACAGCTAAGCAGATGTAAATAAAAATCCATGATAAATGCAGTGTTCAGGAGCATGGAATGAATCCAAAAGGGTACATTAACAAATTTAGATCAAATTAAGAAAGAATTTGCAACCTGTCCGAAATGAGGGTGCACATCAAAGAGGAACTTGCAAAAGGAGGAACTTGGAAAACAAAAATATCTTCTTAAAAGACTGCTGGGGAACATTTTAAAGACAAAATATTTTAATCCAAATTTTAAACAACAATACATTTGTGTTTGTTTTGGCATTTACTTGGAACTCTAGCTAAAACATGGCCTCTCCTAACTGATGCAGTCATTCTTCTTCAGTTCTTAAATAACAGGATATGTTTTAGTGATTAAGCCCTTTGTGTGAAATACTGTGTGGTAGTCTCAAAAAGAAAAAGTGGGTAGATTTGCAGCAACCTGTTGTACTATAGAGCTTTATAGTAGGATTTGAAAAGCTTTTCTTTCTTATATCCTGAATGCAAACTGGAGTGGCTTGCATTAAATATCACCTTAAAAAAAGAAATCATCTTGAAGACTGCCATCAAGGAAAAAGGAAAAAGAGAAGGCAGCAGGGAAACTCTTGCATGGTGAACTATAATCGTGGCACAAATGACTCCAATAGCTAAGGAAAACTCTGGGTGTCAGTGCTTTTTGAGTCTTGAAACAGTCTATTATAATATTTATTTGAATTACGGTTTTTCTCTCAGAATAATATGCAATACTTTATGCCAATGCATTTTAGAGTAATATTAAACCTTAAAAAAGAGATTAAAAACTGCAGAAATTGAAAGATTAGGATTAAAAAACCCCACTTATCTCTATCAAAGAGGATCATAATAAATTTCAAGTGGGACTCAGAAACTTCTTACTAAGCTAAAACCTGAATTATATTGTTTAATAAAAAGAAAAATTTAGTTTTCTTTCCCAAGGTCATATAATACAAAGGAACTTAAGATTTGTGTGTCAGAGTCCTGAAGAATATTAAGGAGTGCTAAGCATTAGATCTTGATTTTAAGTATTTGCAAGACTTTTCCTCAATCTTCAGGCTTTTGAAATGGTTTGAAAACCAAAATGACCACCAAATATTATTCTGCTTTCTGTTTGCAACCAGGCTGTCCCTTAAAAAACATTGTGGTGGAAAAAGAATATTTAAAGAATATAGAATTTTGAAAATTTAAGGATAACACATAATTTACAGGAACATTCTTCTCAAACTAACAGACATTTGAAATCTTTTGAGGATCTTCTGGACTTACTTAGATTTCTGCTTGTTAAGGACTGAGTTGATGATGACACATTACATGACAAGTAGTTCAGACATTCCTAAAATAAAATTTTCTTAAAATACATAACTGAAAAGTAAAAGAAAACAGCTTATCTGTCTTCAGAGTAGTGGATTGATTTTCTCATTTAAAAGACAGGTTCTAGGGTGGTTTTTATTATGTATTAAGAGACTATTCTTGTTTAACAATGCTTATTTCAGCTAAAACAAAAGAAAAATCATTTGCATCTAATCCATTATGGATCTAATCTAGAGCTTGTGGAAATCAGCCATGGGTCAGGCCACATACGCAGGAAGAAAATGCTTCTGGCTTCAAGAAATTTTTTTTGGTGTTTCTTTTTTGTTGTTTTTTTAGGTTTTTTTTGTTTTTTTTGTTTTTTTTTTTTGTTTTTTTTTTTTGTTTTTTTTTTGTTGAAGTTGTTTTTTAAACATCCTGTAAACCTTGCAGATCTGGAAAATCAGCAATATGATATACTGACAGAATTTAATTTACATGTTGAGAATATGAAGCTGACTTATCAGATGCTGAATCACAAAATAAATAAAAAGATGAGACTTAGCAAACGACATCATAAAGGATTATCTTAAGTCATTTTATTAATGAAGTGTAAGATAGTGGCCAATACCAGATTTATGATGATTGCATATTTCTATTTCTGCTTATTCAAAAGTTCTTTGATGGCATTATGGTTATCACTGAGTTTGCTTGTTGGGTTGCATACAATGGAGTGCATTTTACTTTCAGATGCCTGTAATTGTTTTAAACATGTATCTATTTATAAGGAATTCAGCATTATTCAATTAGGTGCTTCATTATTCTCTGTCCACTGCTTTAGTCAGCAGCCTGGAAAACAGTACTAAATATTTTTGAACACAGCAGACATTCACCCTACTGAAGATGCAGGGAAGGATATGCCTAATTTTCATTCAGTTAAACAGGAATGATCTACCATTTAGCAATGATAAAACTGTATCAGGAAATAATTTTGAGTAATATGCTACTCTTTCTTTTTATAATTTTTTTTTAATTGTAAGTGAATTGAATCAAGCAATTATCGTTGAAGTGTTGGCATTAGCATCCAGGTTTTCAGAAATCTTTCCAAATAGTCCAGAAGAAAATATACCACTTGCTATTTTGGAGTTAAAAGCAGAGTAGGAAAAAATCCTCCAGTGTGCTGCTAACGAAACAGAGTGGGATTGAAAGTGTTGTAATAAAATTGCCAAAGGGAGTGAGCTCTCAAGGCAAATCAAGCACTGTTCAAATACTAAATCTTGTTTTGCATTCCAGCAAGCAGAAAAAAAGGGAGATGCAACAAAGAAAACAGACATCATCTTAGATTAGTCCAACGTAAATGAAAGAAAGAAAGCAAGCTGAAAATTGTGGAAGAGTTGATTTCACTACATGTTTATGTTAATAGGGTATTTGACTTTTGAATGCTTCATAAACCTTGTTATGTTCAGTGCTATTTGAGGTAGTAAAACAGCTGGAACTCTGCCAGAAGCTTTAATTGGAATCAGCTTAGCAGGCACTGACAAGGTTTCCTAGTGTTTAGTTTCAACCTTATAATAAAAATTCAAAATTATGTGCTATGTATTTTCCGTTCCTCTTTGGTGTACACCCATAAAGGTGAGACAGCTGTGCTAGAAAATAGAATAATTTTTTTCTTTCATGCCTCAGGCCAGTGTTTTGAGAGGGCAGTGTGAGTAGTGTTACTTATAATTAGATGTTTCCTGACAAAGGAGGCTGCAGAGACTCACCATAGAGCTCTCCTTTTTTATACATCTTGGTTATTGATTAGGCCAGCGTGTCAGATGGCCACAATAACACCAGAGGTGTTAGCAGTATGACTAGGGAATGGGATCAGAGGGCATCACCAGAGAAACATCAGAGGAGCAGTCTGATTACTCTCTTCATCTAACAATAAATTAGAGGGCTGCAGACCAGGGCATCTTGCCATACAGAAGGAAGGGATTATTGTTTTGTGGAGCCAGCCCTGCAGGCTTGTCCACACGGAGGAGCCTGAAAGACAAAAATTTTGTCCCAGGAAACAACTGCATGGCTTGAGCCTTTGAAACTGATTAAAATCTTTGATTCAGTGCTGTTAAAAAAAAGATCTTTCATTCATTATCTATAGCTACAAATTAATAGATTAAAAAGTCTTTCTCCCTTCAGATTGTCTGCATGATCTCTTGGAATTCTGTGCTTGATAAATGTAGGTCATACAGATATGCAACAAATATAGATGAATGACTTTCACCAAGGTTGTTAAGACAGGAATGAATCCCAGGATAACGTTACATTGTCAAGAGGCCAAAAGTATTCAAGAAAGTCATGTCTGGAAAACAGAGTTTTAATAGAAAATCTTCACCTTGGGAAACTTCTAGTTCACAGAAAATACTACCTGCCCTGTCCATCCCCACGCCATGAAGCCATTTCTTGCAGACTATTGCCACAAATGCTACTGCTGCACTCATAGCAGCTCCTCATCAGCTTCAATGTTTTAATACATAAGGTCAAAGCAAAAATAATAAATAGCAAAAGGCATCTTTGTTTGCTGTTTGCAATTATGTTGAAATATCATGGCTGAGTAGCACAAAGGTACTGACTGAGATAGAAATAATTTTTCCAGGCCAACAGAAGTTTTATAAACTTGCTCCCAGCCACAGGTTCAGGTTTTGCAAGGATCTGTAATCTCAGACACATAAAGGCTTTTGAGTTCTCTGGCCTGGGGGGTTTAAGGGAAAGGCAGATGATTTCACAATTTACCACCAGCTCAGTGCTGCAGCCCAACAAATACACTTGCGACGTTACCTGTAAGAGGACACAAGTTTTGTACTAACCTAAAAGTGTAGTGCTTCAGGACTTGTAGGGCCTTCCTTTGACCTGAGCTTATTTTCAGCTTGCTTTAGGTATCATAGCAATTGTCTACCAGTCATTTGCCTTAGCTTAGTTTTTCACTTTTGCACAGCACAGTGTATAATGCTAATTAATTGAGAGTAGTAATAACTAGCAATTCTATGCAGACTGAATTCTTTATGACCCTGGAATAAAAATGGGCTGTGAGACAGCATAGGCATAGGATGATACAGAGGCTTTAGACTGAAAACTCATAAATCTTCATGGTCAACCACTGCTTATTAAAGGGATGCAACCCTTAGAGACAGGTAAATCAGTCCTAGAGTTAGCAAAAAGGACAAGAGAACAAGTATAATGGGAATTTAGAACCAAGGAAGAAAGTGAGAAAGAGCACATCTAGTAGATAATATAAAGATCTTCGTGACAAATGGATAGAAAATTTAGAACAGAGGTAACCCAAATCCATAATAGTGGATTGTTTCCACAATCATCCTGTCAGAGTTTGGCACGCTGAGGAAGCATTTTGCGTCTCTGATTCTTTTTGAGTAAGCCAGCGGGACTTTGGAAAGTGAACACAGAGGAAAGGTACTTACGGGTTCAAAATGTGTGGCAGTATGATAAAGAATTTTTTCCCAGTAATAATTAGGTCATTCAGACTATGACTTTTCATTTAATTACAACTGTAATAATAACTGTTTATTGTGTTCGATTAGGCTGTTAAGATGTCAATAAAACTAACAATGCATTTTGACTCTGCATATAAGTTATGGCTCTTTTTTTTTGCCCAGAACAATATTTTGAAAGTATGAGTGAATACTACATGTAGGCAGCTTGACTTCTCTGATGGAGTACACAAGTCTGTGGAAAAAGGAAAATAAAGGCCATATTTGAAAACTGGTAAAAACATATGGCTATGTATTTATCATACCTTTGACATTAGAGATCATCCGCAGACTATCCCAGCAGCTGTTCAGTTCAATCTAATACTTGTTATGATTGATAATTTTACATGTTTAGTTGTTTCTCAGGAATCTCATTCTACAGGAAAATAAAATGAAAGTAAAGAGATAAAATATTTGCATCTCCTCCAAAGTTAGAAAAGAATTTGTCCCAGTAGCCTGTCTTTTGCCAAAATTCTGAGTGATCATTGAAGCTGCACAATAAAAGAAAAAAGGTTTAAGTTTCTCTTTGCAGTTTGCAACAGATGTCCTGACAGACTCTCATGGTAAAAAATGATTGTAAGAAGTCAAGTCTCACCAGCCCTTGTGATCCTTGCATGAGGTTGGTAGGCAAGCAGCAATAGAAGCTAGGGCTTGTTTATGTTGTTTGCCTTTTTGGTGCAGACCTTTTACTTCCCTTTCCAAAAGGGCAGTTAAAAGTAACTGATATAACTGAGCCCATTGAGTTTTGTTCTAGAATGCTCTGTAGAGCACATGGAAGCAGTCTTGTGGGTTCAGCATCTGTATGATGGAGTTCAGTATTTTTTCATGGTTATAGTCATACCTAATTCAGGAACACCTTCCTTAACATCAAGTAGAAAAAAGAAAGAGGAAGCAACACTGTTCTCGTCAGTGTCTGGTTCCATATTATATGACTTCATTTTCAGACTCTCCAAAGATAAATGGTAGTCATACACTTTTATCTGCAATTCTATAACTATATTACCATGGGAAAGAAATTTCCCTTCTTTAGGTGGCAGAAAGGGTAAGGATTTTAAAGATAGGAAAGAGTTTAAATTGATGACCTAAAATCATCCTCCTGCTTCAGAAAAACAAAGCTGAAGAGTGCTGTCCAGATGAGAAGCTGAGAAGAGATAAGCAAAAGTCAAACATCTAGCAACTCTAAGCTTATCAAAAGCTGAACATCTAGTATCTACCAGTAGATAGCAGACAGGGTTGAACAATGGGAGCTGAATGAAGGGGAAGAAAGCAGAAAATAAATTAGACAGCAAGCTTAGCACAAATGCAGAGGAATGCATTGAAAGGTGCTGCAGAACTAGATAAAATACATTTTGAACTCTGCATAGTTTGTATTTGCTTATTCTCTTTTTTTAAGGAAAGGTAATGCAACTCATAAATATTTCCCCTCCTTTGATATTCTCAGAGCTTCAGGTGCTCTAAATGAAGCATATTTGAGCGGTGGCAAATCATCAGGAGGCACTACATTGTCGTTCTAACCGGGACAGGGTTGATTTTTGCAGCAGCTGGGAGGAGCACGGCCAGGACACCGTGGTTACTCTACACTACTTCATGCCATGGAGAATGGACAGAGAGAGGGTGTGTCCCTTCCGGTGTGGGCTGGTGGCAGTGTGTGGTTGTGTGGTGACAGGTTCCACATGGGGAACATTTGTGCCTGAATTGTTTTCCTGCCTTTTACACTCTGTTATTAATGTTGTTGTTACTTTTCATTTTTAAATTTCATTCCTGTTTTTAGTAAATTGTTCTTATTGCACTCCATGGTCTGTTTTGTGCCTCCAGTTCTCCTCTCCATCTCACTACAGGGGAAGGGGTGTGGGGAGGAAATAAGACAGCAGCATACAGCCTGATGTGTTCCAGTGGGAACAGAAAATTGAGGAATGCCATTCCTTAACCATAGCACATTATATTGCCCATTTATGAAAACATGTTTGAGGGAAGCAAAAATTTGTGAAAATGGAAAGAAATAGGATTCTTTCATTTATTTCAGATTTGAGCACTATTTGTAGTTAGCTTTCTTCAGCAAAATAGTTTTGAAAGTTCATTGTGTGCATCTATTTTAAGTTCACCTATTAAGAACCTTATTTTTGCCCCTGTCCAGACAGGTAGGTTGCACAATGCGCATGCATGGTCTGTTGGGCCCATCATACAAAGCAATTGCATCAAGTTGCCCATCTGATGATCAAGATTAATTTCTCATATCAGCTTTGCTGATCTGTGTCTGTGCCACTCAAGTGCTTTTGTGACATTTATCGTGTTTACTCTGTTGCTTTGATTACACATGGCTCTGTTGAGGCCGGCATATCAGGACCATAATTTTGACATATATTTGACTCCAGCCGAAGGCTTTTTGCTTGCTCCAAGTCACAAAACTCTCAAAGGAAGGCTCTGTTGTTTGGTCAACCAAGCTGTAGCTATTTCAGCACATGTGCTAAGCTAGACTGTCTCATGCAAGAATGGCCTTTGTTACTAAATTGGGTTATGAGCATGGTGGACCATCTTCATACAATCCTGCATCACCCACTTTGTATGTACTATGCACAAGAAAAGTCAACTTGTTCTTTCTTCTTAAATCAATCCCATTATGTCTAGACTGATCACTTTTTATGCGAATATAAAAGGAGTTGTAACATTTCTAAATATCTAAATATCTGAGTATTTTTGCAAATATTAAAACATGGTAAATTGGTCACACAGCCCATGTAGGAGCATTTGATCTTTCTGCCATGCCCTGCAAAGTACAATGCTCTAAATTGCACTTCAGGTTCTGAGGAATGGCATAGGGAATTTTTCATAGAACCAAGGTTTTTCTTACCAAACCCAACTTCCTGTAAGGAAAGCTGACTGTTAGCAAAGTATTCCTTATTTCTAATCAAAACATGCCTTTAAAATATTGTGACTATATGAATAGCTATACATACAAATAGGAAAGGAGCTGTGTGGGTGGCCATGTGTGCGACAGAAATCTGATTGCTACCAGCATCCAGCATGTGTTGGGTATTTATATTTTAAGATATGAGGCTATGTCATACTTGAAAAAAAGTCAGAAATATAGAAACTATAACTTACCACAGGATTTATTTTGCTAAACAAGCATATTTAAAATGACTCAAGGTGTAATCAAAGGCATTTCTATATTTAAAATGAGTTCATGTTCTCAAGTGTGTATGTATGTGGCAATGTGGTTTAGAGACTGAATACGTTTTGTGACATGCAAGTTACAGGAAGGGGATCCAGTGTACCATTTCATGTATCACTTAGTGCTGTACATCATTTATGAGGTGGACAGTCTAATTGCTTTTTCATCACTTCCAGCAGGATGAGGCAGGAAACTGCTGCCAGTTCTTGATATTCTGCCTTTGCTTTGAAACTCTTTGTAGAGGTAACAGCACGAAGAAAAACTGCTTGCAGTGGGAGTTTTGGGGATTGAAAGGTGACTTCTAGTCCTAAAATCTGTGCTAAATTAGGAATTGGGGTCTGAGTGAACATGTTCCTGCAGGATGGTTAAATAAAGGAGTGTATGTTATTGAGGTAAATTCCACAATAGTGATTTTTGTGTCTGTGCTTTACAGATCAATTTTGTGACAGCATTGCTGTGCCAGAGCACACACCTCAAACATTAAACAAATTCTTGAGGAGTGTAATCTCCACACCATAGAAATTTTTCAGTCTGTGGTGTGATATACACTAAACCTGAGGTCATCCCCCTGAATTATCATACTGCAAATAGGTAGACAAGGTAACATATTACCTTCTTTTTTGCACTAGAAATAATCTTTGTTAAGTAGGGAATTGTAATGCTGCTCTTTCAGAAGAACGAGGAAAGTAAAGCAGGCAGGACAACTCTGTTCAAAAAGGAGCAGATGTGAACTGCTGGTCCTGATTCTGTTTAATCAAGTAGACGCAAGGTTCTGATAGACAGGAACAAGACTAAAGCAAAGACTTTTCTGGATAGAAATATTATTGCCATTTCCTTGTCTGGACATATAATGCAATGAAAACAAAGTTGACTCTGTGTATCAACAAGGATTTCGTTATATTAGAAGGGAACCATGAAAAAGGATTTAAAAGCCAATCTTTCTTTCTCCCTCTTATCACAGGGGTAGCAGAGGCATTCTATTTTTCTTTCTTGTCCAGTTCTACAGGGACTTGAATGGCCCATTGCATTCTGGATGGCAGAGGTGTAAATACAAATCACTTAAATCTGTGTCATCTTTCAAAGTTGCCAGGCACTGTTCTTTTCATTATGGTTACACATTGCTCACGATCACTTTTGTTTGGTGTCTTTGTAATTTTGTTTAATTTACCAAAAGGAGGTAAAAAAAAATTAATATTGCAACAGAACTGAGCTATTTAAAAATATTGCATATTTACCAGTAGCATGAATAGACAATTTTAGTACAGTCCTCTGATGCTAGGATTTTCAAAACAGTGTGGTGCATAATTCCTTTAGGCTGCCTAGAAAATCCCAGCCTGGGATCTTAGCAGCATACAGAATCTATTAAGAATGCAGATATGTCAAGAGTTTCTCATAACTATATGAAGGTTTTCTAAAGCATTTTGGTTAATCTCAGGAATTGTTTTAAGTGGTTCACAGACTTTTCAAGGCATAAATTGCACTCAGAAAGTAAAGGTATTTTTTTCCACAATAATTTTCCTTCTTGGGAAATGTCTTTAGTGTAGAATGAAACTTAGTGCATGTCTCCCTTTTGTGCATCTTACATAAACTTCAGAAAACCCTCTCCTGAAATAATCTTGTCTCTTCAAAAAGTAATTGTTACAGCCCTCTGCTGGGGTAGAATTATCTAACTTTTCTCATTAAATCTCATTATTTTAACTCATAGAGCAGTGTCTAATGGTCTCCACACTAAGAACACTTGCTAATCAAACACTTTAAAAACACTTGGCTGATTCTTTGGTAAAGACTGAAAGAATCAGCAAATCTTTGGGAGAAGTCAGCAGGTATAACCAGTATGCCTATCTTTCAGGTTTTATTGAGACTTTTCCTTATCCTTCCTGCGCATCGATTTTATGAGCATCCATGTGTGTGCTGAGTTATTTTGATCAACCATTGTCAGGGTGAGAACAAAGATATAAAACTACATGAAAATTTACAAGAAGGTTATGTTGTAGAATACCTGTTACTTGAACTCAAGATGTCCTTGACATTTAGAGTCAGTGATCTTTCCAGATATTAGAGGCAGGATTCCCACTATGTTCTACAGTGAGGCACAAAACTACAAATCTACAGCTGTGGGGAAGGAGTTAGCTGGCACCCAGGGACTCACCACACTGACAGGGGTCTGGTCTGGGTGCCAGGGATTTGCCATGATTTGCGACAGTTTTGCCAATCATTAGCCCCTAATCCACTTGCCATACAGCTGACAAAAAACCCAGTTTAAACCTGGGGTATCCTTGTATAGGCTCTGTCCCAGAGGCTAAAGACTTTCAGATTCCTTTCTCAAACAAAGTCAGAAACATGATATTTTTCATTAGGCTGGATTTTCTAGCTCCAGGCAATGCTCTGGTCTACTTCAGAGGAGTAGGTAGGTGACTCTGGCAACAGCTGCAGGAAACTCATGCTCTGTGTGAATAAAAAAAGGTCAAATATCTAGGTCCAATTTCCTCTGCTGTAAACCAGAAATCTTATTACCAGCTTACATGCTTCTATTAAAGCTCTGTGCTCCTTGGATGAAAGTCTCTGCATATTATTACATTATCTTTGTTCCATACGCTATGTCAAGGCCTGAGTTCAGCCCAGCAATCTGCTTCCTTAAACACTGCCATTTACACAGTGTCTGGTAATCCTGAATTAATTCAGAATTTCTATTTTTAAAACCAATTCCTCTCCACATTCATTAAAAAAATCCAAAAAAACAAAACAAACAAAACCCCTCACCAGGCAGGCAAAAGCCTTAGTACCAAAAATGACAAATACATTTGAAAGTAGTGGTAATCAAATCTTGCCTTTTGTATTTTATGACTGAAGAACTTAATCTAAGAAAGAAACCCTGAGGACATGTGTGGGTGACTATTGCACTGGGTTTTTCATCCAGCCACGTAAGTTTAAGGAGAGCTTCTTTTTTCGTATGCTCCTTGTTGAAACTGCAAAATAGAAACAGTCTGCAAAGGGAAGAAATCTAACAAAATTATAGTGTGTTACCAGGAGTTTTTCTAAAGATGTATTTTTTCGTTTTAGCAAGCTTGTACTTTCTTTTGTCAACCAGTATTGTCACCATTCAGCTTCACAACCTCATTTTGTGGGGCTTGTCCGAAACCTTCTCTTCATAACGATTTTTAAACTGATGAAAGTTATTAGTTCAGTCTTAAAATCATAGACATCCAGAGCTTCACTATTATCAGTATACTCATCCTCATGATGGTCTTGTAAAACAGATAAATAATCTGGATCTATATTGCAGATGTGAAAGGGCACACACACAATACATATGGAGCATGTTCCAGGACTTCTTAATTAGCCCTGATTTAATTTTACTGATGCCTTGGGTTTCAGCTTTCATATTTTTCAGATTCTCTGCTGCCTGGTATGTAACTCTGAAACTTCATGTTAGGTGTTCATAAGTTCTCTCCACAGGGTAGTTAGACAAAACAATCCCTTCCCAGCTAGAGAATCAAGGATACCCGTTACCCAAAATGTATAAGTGTGGAAGGGATGGGAGCAAGCCAGGGGGCTGAAACTTCTTAATCTGGGGTGTGGGAACCCAGGACATTGCCCTGGCTTCCTTGGATGCCTCGAGAC
>VRYO01001463.1:53239058-53269015 GCA_009812075.1 Sialia sialis
TAATGTGCAGTCGGTGATCTCTGGCCATAAATAGAGACACCGCCGTTCACACTGGGGCTGTGATTGGGAAACTGAACCCCATATGTAGATGAACAAAAACTTATAAAAGTGTAAAAACTTGTGACCGGGGGATCTGTCTTGGATCCATCCTGGCTGTAGCCCCAGCCAGGCTCTTGCACTGCCCAAGGTGTATCCTTTAAAGGCCTTTCAATAAATACCTGTTTTGTCCATTTAATTCTGTCTCGTCTCTGTTCCAGATCAGCCTTTCTAGGCATCAGTGCCCTAACAAGGAATACAGTGTAGAGCTAATTGGCTGGTCCCAGTGCAGGTACTTTGAGTTGCAGAACCAGAAAGTTATTCTGTTACCCACCATATAGTTATTTGGTATGAAGGGTCTAGGTTTCTTATAGGCTTTAGCTCCTAAATTTAATTGGAGTGGTCTCAATTCTAAGCTGTGATGTGAAGAAGAAAGACCTAGCTCCACAAAGGAGTACCAGAATACAATTACTGAAGTGGAAGTTAGGCACTCACAACCCTGTGAGGCTCAGGGTCTTTCTGATCCAATAATGGTCCTAAAGGCCAAACAGGGAACTGGTTTTCACCACTGATTCCTGAAGTTATTGCTGTCATCACCAGAACATCCAGATGAGGTTTTTCTTCCAAGCTGTTTTGGCAGAGGAATCTATCAATGAAAGGGCTTGCACACTTTTGAAACTCTCTGATTTGACTTTCCTGCTGCAGCTGAAAGCATCCCTAGGAATGTCTCATACATGGCCACTTGTTGAAGAAAGCTTGCATGTTTCCTGACATCAGACATGGGCTGGTTTATTAGCACTGCATTGAGAGAAGTGTTTAATTTGAACATTTCTGCAAATAGGTACAAACCACCCAGTAGGAACCATAAAAAACATGAATACACAGTTTTTCTGGGTCCACCCTCAAAATATACTTTTGTGGAAGAGCTGCAGAGCAAATAATAAAGCCTAAAATAATAATACACCCTCTTGGCCTCCCAATCCCAAAGCATATTAGCTTTGATTTTTTTGTTAAATTCAGACCCATTTTTTTCCTGAAGTATTTCTCCTTCTCCAAAGCAGCAGTGCCCTTATTGCAGTGAAACAAATGAAAGATTACTAAGAAAAGAATGCCAAAAATTTCCTTTTAAAAAAATTGTTTTCTACTTTCTGATATAATAATTTCTCCACATGATCTGGATTCCACAAGACTGCCAGAGTAATGACCTTTTTCAGTGCTTCGGTTTGTGTTTTCATCTTCAAGAATTTGAGGTGGCTTATGAGCCAGGAAATGTGAAATATGAGAAGCAAATATCTTAAAGCAAATACATTTCTTTTATGGAATAAATAGAAAATTGCAGCTTCTTATAAGGAGCCCTAAGTTATAAGAGTATAATGAAATCAAACCTGAAATTTCCAGTTTTATGTTATATTTTCTCTCTTGTCAGAGGAAAACCTAATAAGAACGGCCTTTGGTAGAAGGCACCTAAAAGAAAAGCAAATGAAAGGGAGAAATAAGTGAGAAGTTTCATTTATTTATTTATTTGTGACTTTTTTTAAATTGACATTATTTTATTGAGGGCAAAAATGCTTTTCCATACAGCTAGGGAAAAGTGCCTTTCATGCCTGCTTTTTAAGTTCAGTTCAGTTCATTCAAAGCCAGAGCACAGGCAGCCATACAGAATATAACAGACCCTTCTGCACAAAACTTGTATTTGGAAGTATTTTTTAAGGTGTTAGGGGAATCATGAAGTGGATATAGTGAGTTAGATCTCAGTATTCCTTTGCTGCCTATTTTCCCAAAAACATTACTTCTTGGGAAAACCTCAAAAAAATGTAGAGTGCAAACCTTTTAAAATTATATCTAGAAAATCAATACTTGGGCTCAAGTCAAGATGAGGTTGACCATCATAGATATATATCTAACTTTAAGCAAGGTTAAAGGGGTCCTTGACAATGTAGGCTTATGCACCTTTCTCTATGGGGAAATACATATCCCAGCCAAATTTCTACTTTTAGATAGATACCTGATGTGCAACATGCATTTGGAGTAATGTGATAAAAAACATTCATATGCCATAAGACAGATTGTACCTATAGAAAAATGCATTTCTCTTTAAAAGGAGAAAAGTGTTTCTGTTCCCTCTACATATTGTTTTATGGAAATGGTAAGAATAAAACCCATTCTAATTTTATAGATGCTCCTAGCTTTGATGTCTGTCCCCAGTCTACCATATATTAGCCAAAATATTAAATATTTTCTGGTTTTGTTTTTCATAAATATAAGATGTAAATTTTTGGTCTCAAAGCCAGCATTTACATTTTGGTTTGTGCAGAAATTTTCGGCAGAAATTTGGGATGATTAGCATACTTACAGAGTAATATATTTTTTTCTCATTAATTATAATTTTTTCCTAGCAATTCTGTTACAGAAACATAAATAGTAAGATGATTTTATTATATGGTGTGGTTTTTAAAATTTTTGAAGCTAAACTATGATTAAATTCTATATAAATACAATATATTGGCAAACAGTGGGCTTTGATAAATGAAATTCTAATTTATATAGTTCTACATAGAAGGCTAGTTAAACTGCCAGAAAGGAAAAAAGCCAGGACAGCAGAAATGAAGTATTTAAATTAACCTGCTAAAGCCATGCTACATTGTATCTCTTTTCCAAGCCATATGGAAAATTGAAATCTGACTGGTCAGAAACATATATGAACAAAATAAGAAGGAATATTTGGTGCAAATCATAATGTTAGTAAATAAGGCAGTGTTCAAAAAAGAAGCCACATGCATTTGAAGGAGTTGCAAGCTTTTAAGTGATTTAATAATCCTGCCTGGTATAGACAGAGAGGAAGTAGGTTGGGCTTTATGCTTTGGTGTGAAGCAGAATAAGACATGAGTGCTTTGGCAGGCATCACGCTTCCTTTGACCAGCAATATTTCACTGTTGTTTAAGCAATGTCTTTCCACTGAGAGGCAAAGCTTGAGTCCCGACTCCCTTTTAGTTAATGCCATCAGTTCTTGGGAAGAGAGACTTTCATATGCTGCCAACCCCAGTGTGGGCATTCATCTTCCACTCATCTGTTTTCATCTCTGTCAGATGTGTAAAGTATTCTTAAGATGCCAGGAGATCTAATGTTGCAGAAATGCCCAGTGCTCTGTCAGGACTGCAGTTAATTTGTGTTTCAACAGCATCTCACTGAGGTGATAGTTCTGAGGAAAAATGATATACCAACCGCTCTTTCTCTTTCCTTGCTTTGTTTTGTACCAGTAATGACTGTGCTCCCTGGGGTAGATCTGACAAAAGAGCTAAGGGAGATAGAGGGGGTGGGATGAAGCAATAAACACATTCTGTTGTGCAGTGAGGGAGGTAGCATCTGTCCCATGACAGCTGATCCTGGCCCTGCATCACCCACCGGATGAAGGTATCTTTGTGAATATTTCATCAGATTTATAAGGAATATGACAAAATAAGCATGATGCCAATACAAGATGCTTTTTTTTTGTCCCCACAAGAATATGTAAAACAGATATGGAAAAAAGTAATTTCTTAGCAGTGTTTGAATCTTGTTTTAAATGTGAAAAAACAAAACCAGAACTGAGAAAAAAAGAAATAGAAATAATTGATGCAATGTTTTAATCTCTATTAGACCCCATCACATCTTCTATGTCAATGAAATTCTTGAGGCAATCCAATTTAAGCGTAAGTTTTCCAGTGTATTTATATCCAAAAGGTTTCTAAACCTGTATATTTGTGATCGTATTCAATGAAAATCTCTTTCCCTGTTTTTCTCAGAATCACAGAATCAATTAAGTTGGAAAAGACCTCCAAGATCATTGAGTCCAATCTTTCATCAATCACCATGTCAACTAGACCAGAGCACTGTGCCACATCCAATCTTTCTTCCCTTAAACACCTCCAGGAATGGTGACTTCACCATTTCCCTGGGCAGTCCCTTCCAGTGCTTTCTGGACGACCCCTTCTATGAAGGAATTTATCCTAATGTCCAATCTGAACATTTCCTGGCATGGCTGGAGGCCCAGTCCTTTTTCCCTGTTACTTCTTACCTAGGACAAGAGGTCCTACCTTGCTAAAACCTCATTTCAGGGAATTGTAGAAAGTGAAAAGGTCACGCCTGAGCCTCCTCTTCCCCAGCCAAATCAACCCCAGATCCCTCAGTTGGTCCTCACAGGACTTACCCTCTAGATACCTTCCTACCAGACCAATTTGAGATCAGAAATCTGAAATTTCTTTCCCAGAATAGTTTTGCCATAGTAGAAAGTAACTTCTGAAAGTCACAGATGTAATAGAAAGTATATCTTACACTTTTCTGACATGCATACTAGAGCTCTGGAAAAGTAGAAGACTGTCACAGTAGGAAATTAATTCCTTGATATGACCTTGTTGTAAAGTTTAGATAGTTCTTAAACTCATTTCCTTTATCTTCTAGTCATCCCACCTTACTCTGTACTAAAGGATCTGGCTACATTTTCAGAGTAGTTTATAGATAGACTTTCAGGTGCAAATGATTTGATGCTGGAACTGTGTGTTTGTCATTCCTGGTAAAGCGGATGATCTAAGATTTCAGTTTAAAGGTGATACTGCAATAGAGGGCTGTATAAACAATAAATGGTAATAATTAATCAGAACAATCTGAGCATGAAAAGTAGCACTACACAGTTCCCCCAGGTGCCTCTTCCTGACTTGAAGAGTTCACCTTGAGGATGAATTGCCAGCTCATTCTCCATGAAATTTCCAGTCTCTCTGAGAGGCTCTATTAGCAGCAATTGTGTTTGTAATTTGTAGACGTGTCAATCAACTAATTTCATATGGACCACTGAACAATTATTAGAATGCAACAATTTGGATTTTTACTGACCCAGGCTGAATTTCAGCTGGTAATTTACATCTGAAAGACTCCATATGGTATTGCAAAGTCCCCGAGCCTGCAGTTTCCAACTGTTTATTTAATTCAGGTATGCTTATTAGTTTTAACACATTCACACCATCTACACAACTTAGTTTGTAGATCTGCATGGATAAATGCCATTGACTTGCTAATACATGTGGAAAGCATATTTTGCTAAATTAATTTGTGTGGGCCTAAGACATTAATCAAAAATGGTAGTAATTTCAGAGCATTCAATTTCTTTCCTCTTTTTGTGTTCCTTGTTTTCAGAGTGGGGGCTTCAGTTCGCCACCTCTCCACAGCATTCTCCACAGAATGCTTGTGGTTGGAAGGGACCTCTGGATACAATCTAGTCCACCCCCTTTCTAAAGCAGGTTCACCAGGCTGCACAGGTTCACATCTAGGTGAGTTATGAATATATCCAGAGCAAGAGACTCTGCAACCCTCAACAGGGTTGCCTGTTCCCATCCTGTGTCGCCTTCAAAGTGTTCACCCTTCATATGATTCAGTTTTTGCTCATTGCCCTTTGTCCTGCTGCTGGTCTGAACTGAAAATAGGCCATCCTCATCCTCTTGACACCTTCTCTCGAGAGGTTTGTATGCACTGATAATATCCTCCTTATGTATTGATAAGCCATCTCTTCAGGCTAAACAGCCCCAGCTCCCTCTGTTTCTCTTCATAGGAGAGTTGACCCAACCCCCTGATCATCTTTGTACCTGTCCATGAACTTGCTACATGTCTTCATTGTGCTGAGGAGCCCAGAACTGGACACAGCACTCCAGATTTGACTTCACCAGGGCTGAGTAAAGGGGCCAGATCACCTCCTTGACATGCTAGTAGTGCTCTTTTCTATGCAGCCCAGGATCCCATTTGCCTTATCAGGCACAAGGGCACTGCTGGCTCATGGACAGCTTATTGTCCACCAGGACCCCTAGATCCATCTCTGCAGAGCTGCTTTCGAGCAGATCAGCCCCAGCCTGTACTGAGTGTTGGGTTATTTCTCCCTAGGACCCTGAAACTTCCCTTTGTTAAGCTTGATCAAGTCCCTCTCTGCCCAAACCTCTATCCTTACATGGATGCTTTTGCCCTCGTTTTTGCTGTGCTGTCCAGCCTGACTCCCTGACCAGCCACATAAAGCTCGAGGCTCCAGCTTGCTCCTGAGAACCCTGGTATGCCTTGGGAGAGAGCTCTGCCAGCAACTTGGAAGCTATGTGAATTTACCCTTCCTGTGGCCTGGACTGTGGATCAGGTCTAGGATCATCCCCTGAATCACAGGCAAGTTTGTTCCTGGACATGGAGAATGTGAGAAGGTTCAGAGGTTCCATTTTGCTTGAGCAGATGCTGTGCAGCTTAGATAAGTGATTTACCCCTTTGTTCAAGGTTTTTAATCTTTGGAGAACTGCTAAAATATTTGGACATCTGGGAGCATGTGAATAGTACTGACTTCCCTAACGCATTTATCATCAGAGCTTTTTCTGGGAATAACAACTGGAACTAAGAACTTGCATAATATCAGATTTTATGAGAAGTTCTCATGCTTGCCTAGCTAGAAAAACCACAAGGGAGCAGCCTTTCTTAAGGTTTCTCAGACCTTTTGGTTATCAACCAGTAAGTATAGAGAGGCACAAACAAATGAAGTTCAGGTAGAACTTTCCATGCATATCAGATATTTCAACATTTGACAGCGGGAAATTCACTTGGTTTTATTTTATTTACAGGCAGTGCTCAGTCTTCCATGAGACAGAGTGTGTTTGGCCCAGATCTATAAGAGCTAATCAGCATACCAGGAATTAGCTAGAGAGTAAGTGCTATGCTGCATTAGCCCGGGGGCTTGGGGGCTGTGCTTCACAGAAGTGAGCCCCACAGAGAATTAGGAGGAGCTTGCCTCCATCAAGCTGAGGAGTCCAAATAGCCAGGTCTAGTTCCTAAGTGTTATTCTACTTCTGGGAACTGCTATGGACTCTGCACTTCACTGACTGCAGGAACAAGACGTGAACTTCTTCCTCCCTGACCTCTTTGACTATCCAGAAACTTTGCTACTATTGAAAAGACACAAGCATTGCCACAAGTCTTGTCCAAGCAGCCCGAACCAAATCTGTACAACGACAGCCAGAGTCAGCAAAATACTAGAAAGAAGGATCTCATTCTCATGCAAATGTCTTGAGAAAGAAAGAAGTGAAATATATAGAAAATGTGATATATTACAATGGTTTCTAAAAAGAACATTTTTCAAAGTTTTCTTGAGCTGTCAGCAGCTGTTTAAATTTGTTCGGAAGCAATGGGGCAAAATGAAATCTTTTTCATATATGATTATTTTTATATTTTCAGGGCCTTTTTTCCCTCCAGTTATTATCTAGTGACACACAAGATAATGCACTGGGTCCAGGCAGAAACACTGCAAAAAAGATCAAACATTTCACTTCATCATCTTCAAATGCTTTCATGCTACCATGGGCAAGAAGAATAGAGGAAAAGAAACGTAAGGACACTTTAAAAAGAATTGAGGAAAGGAAGAGTTTATACACTGAGCTGCTACAAATTACTGCTAGTAAAGCTGAAAAATCCCCAAATGTTGGAGATGTAGCAGTCAGGGAAAGCAAGTAGAGATTTAAACTTCAATGAACAACCCTACCTCCCCCCATGCTTACTTGGAGAAACATTGTCCCTGCTGTTCACCTATTCATCTTGGGAGGAAGAGAAATGTGCAGGTGGCCTATATATAATATAATGTATGGGCTATCTATATGTGAATGCAGTAATCAAAGTATTGAGGGCTTAATTAAAAAAAATTTTAAAAATTGAAAGTTTTAAAAAATCCTGAACCTCACAACTCACAATTAAAGTATGATACAGAAAATCTCAGGTGGTTTTTTTGTTTGTTTGTGTTCTGTGCCATGAATTAAGGATGTCACTTTTTAAAATCAGGTGAATAATAGGCTTTCCTAATAATGTCCTTAATATTTCATCAAAATGGTAAATGCTTATTTCTATCATGCTGAGCACTTTCTTCAGGATAAAGCATCACTGCTTTTCCATCTTTACCTCTGCAACACATGATTGCTCTCTACTCTGTATTTAATTTTATTTAAGCATCTCAGAACTCCTTTATATGAAGAAGTGGGTATGTATGCAATAAACCAGTGATGACTTTTTTTCAAAATTTTTCAAAATTGCTTGGCCATTTGGAGCATTAAAGAAATTAAATATTTTGGGCAGCTACCTCAGTTTTTACATGCTTATTGTGACATGTTGAAACGGTTCCTTTTCATTAAGAGACAGTGGCAGTATGTGTGCGATGATTTCAGCATCATATGGCAGCAGAGAAACTGTATCAAACTTAATTCCCAGTCACAGACAGGAAAGGTAAGAAGATCTGTATGTTAATGAGAGCTGTTTCAAATGCTGTCTTAATAAACCATAAAATTCTCAGGCTGTTATTCAGCAGCTATTCTGCTTTTTATAACACAACCATTTTCACAGCTGTCTGTTATTTCTTCAAAATGAATTAAGTTTGAACAAAAAAAGCTTCTTATAGATAGAAAAAACAGCCTTTTATTCCCCTTATTCTAATGATTTTTGAATCAAAATCAATACAGTATTTCTTGAAGCTTTTTAAGAACTGACCAAAAGATACTGTGGAGTAAGTTTGAAAATGCCCAGAGAGGAGTGAAATGCAGAGACGGGTTCCTGCAGTGTTTAGTTTCTCCATCTCCCATGGGACAGTGATCCAATGGGAAGCAGAATGGTATCAAAGGAGCACAATTGCTCTTTTTTCATTTTCTAAAGGCAAAAAAAGTTCTTTCCTTGTAGTGGGCTTAAGGAAGTTTGACCCATTAAACTCTTTATCTGTCAATATGTTTTTTCAAACATGACATGACAGATCTCTGAAAAAATGAGGGAAGGCCAGAGGTAGGAAACTGTGTCTTATTCTAGCAGCCTGCTACTGTTGCTGCACCAGGGAAGGTGGGTATTAATGACATTACTTAATGGCAGGAAAGAAAGATGCCCTGTGGGCCTTTCCACTATGAAAAGTCTACAATCTGAAGTACTTAAATGTGTGACAGTGTTTAGACAGTTATAGCCTTCTATATACATTTTTTTCCTCCTTAAATTCAAGTCCAGAATTATAAGGAATTTCAAAAATTATACAGAAATAACAATGATAAGAGGCCACATGTTGAACCTCGATGGGCTTTTTTTTTCTAAAATGTGAAAAAGAAATCAATAGTTTGATGATAGAAAGCTACAATCCCAGCTGTATTTTCAGATTTTGTATTTGATAGCCACAAGCTACAGGACAGTCTTTATGACAAACCTGCATTTTGAGAAACCTTTCAAAGACATGACAAAAATACAACCTGCTTTTTATAGCCTCCAGCAATACTATCTCATGCTCTGATCTCTCTAGATTGTACATGCTCTGGTAGGCAGGCTGCGTGCTTGACTGGCAAACTCCAAGGAAACCCAAAATACTGCTAGTGACTGCTGGCTGCTGTGCAGTTACCACTGGCTTTGTTCAACACTGAGCCTGTCACCTGATATATCTGTAACAAGCACTGACTTCTGGAATAAAGCCTCCAAGTCAAGTTGCTTCATCACCTGAGGTCTCATAAGGACCCTGCATCAGGGAAAATACAAGTTTTAATGTGCTGTTGATTTACATTCTTCCTGCAGCTTTATTCAGAGGCAGAATGCTTTAGTCCCCGTTTGAAGCTCATGTGGCTTCTACTGCATCATATTGGTTTTCTGATTTATGTAGTGGAGTTTGGGAGACAGAATTGCTCATAAATACTCTTCAGTTTCTTCAAGTGTCTGGAATTAGCTTATGATTTAGCATTTATAAAATATTTTGGAATCTCTGAGAAAGGTGCTATAGAATGAACTTTTGGGGGTCATTTCGGATATGGCAAGGTCAGGCCATGCCAGAAAAGAGGTTAGAGAGAGCATAAATCATTTTAATAGATATATCACAATTAAAACTCTTTGTCAAAGGGAATCCTAGGACAACTTGCAGGTGAGGAAGATGATACTTCAACAGAGCTGAAAGGAAATTCAAGAGATTTACAAAAGCACATCTTCCTGATGCATGCTTGTAGTATTATGACTCTACAAGCATGATACAAATTGTTGCAGCTAAACTCCAGCCAACAGCCAAGCCCCACGCAGCCACTTGTCCACTTCTCCACCAGGGGCATCAGAGATAGAACTGGAAGGGTGAAAGCTGCAAAACCTATGGGTTGAGATAGAGACAGTTTAAAAGGGAAAGAAAAAGCTGAGCACACAAGCAAAGCAAAACAAGGAATTAATTCTGCTTCCCATGGGCAGGCAGGTGTTCAGCCACTCCCTGGAGAGCAGGGCCCAATCACAGGTAATGGTGACTGGGGAAGACAAGCCCTGTCACACAAAACATCCTCAAATTTCTCATTCTTTCCCCACTTTTTGTACTGACCATGATGTCGTATGGTCTGGGATATCCCTTTGGTCAGTTTGGGTTACCTGTCCTGGCTGTCACTCCTCCAGACCTCCCATGCAGACCCAACTTCCTCATCAGTGTGGCAGTTTAAAATACAAAAAACGTCCTGGTTCTGTGTAACCCCTGCTCAGCAATAACAAAAACTTCTCTATATTATCAACCCCATATTCAGCACAAATCCAAAACATCCCCACACTAGCCACTCTGAAGAAAATTACAGTAATTTCACACTCATATGCTGCACTTGGTTATAAGCCACACTTCCTGGTAGCCGGGAAGACCACAGAATTTGTCCATAAATAAGCTGCACTGGGTGATAAGCTGCAATCTTTTTTTTCTTTTTGGTTTTGTTTTCAGCAAGGATCCAGCTCCGGCCAGCCCCGCCCTGCCTCGGGCCAGCCCGCCTTGCACTTCTGGATTGGCATTTCACCGGAATTTGTCCATATATAATCCACACAGGGTGAAAATCTGCATTTCTGGGGTTGGCTTGAAAATTCAGTCAAAAAAGTGTGGCTTATAAGCGTGAAATTACTGTAGTCCACTCCAGCCAAAACGAGCAGATTAATTTTGGAATTATCTGTTGATAGTGAAGCGACAGGATTGTTCAGTTTGTTGAATGTTTTTTTAGAAAAATGCAAAATGAAAATTAGGAAAATTAACTTAACTTTAACATCATCTAGTCATCAATAGAGGGAAGCCATGCCAACTTGCTAAATGAAATTGATATTTAAAAAAAAAATGGCCAGTAATTACAGTCATTTTCTATTCCCCAAATCTCTGGTTGACAATAGCTTCAGATGGCTTCCTATGTCATGTTATAGCTCTAGTTATAGATTAGTGTTGCTGCTGAACATTACAAGAAATATGACTATTTATCTTTAAATGGCTGATAGCATTACAGTCTTTTTCACACAGAAGTCTTTGCTTTTTGCAATGCTTTTTTAATGGAGACCAATATAGCAAACAAATATATTATTATTATTAGAGTAGAGAGATCACTGAGGCCACTGTGGACTCCAGTCCTATCTGTCTCACGTATCAGAAAAAGATCCCCACAGACCCAAAAATGCAGAAGCATTAATAATTTTTAAAGAAGCAGTAAAAAAATACCTGAGGTACAAGAAGAAAACAAGTGAAAACTCAAAATAAAATAGAGAGGCAAAGGCAGAAGACTGGAACTGCTACTGCAAAGCCACTGTATTTTTGAGAGATCTCAGCGCATTAATACACTATGGGGAGTCCTATCCAGACCTGGACTCAGAACAAGTGCATATTACTGATGGAGGTTGTAGTGTTTCCTCTTTGGATGCTGCTAGTGCTTTTCCTTTTTCTGTGCAGATTTGAAGGCTTCTCGGCTTACCACAACTCCACATGTAAAAGCTCACAAATAGCAGAAAATTTCAATTGCAACTTGTAGGACAATGCTCTTAACACCCCAAATTTAAAATCTCTTTGCTGTAGTTATCTTCTTCCTGAGATTTCTTACACTGGTTTTAGGCAGTAGAACTGTGCTGCTAATCTAGAGCCAAAACTGAGTGCACAATATTGTGTTGTTTGGGACTGTGCCTGTATGAGCTGACAGTTCTGACAGTCAGAATTGGGTGCCTTGGGAGCATCATCCAGCCTAAGTGGAAACAGAAATTCAAGGAGTGACCCAGTCTAACAGCCACTGGTCATACAGGGGTAGTTGAGCAGTTCTGGTCCTTCCATCTCAGAGAGCATATAGTTGAAAAAGAGCATATAGTTGAGGAAAGGCAACAAGGATTATCAAAGATCAACATCCATGTGAGAAACAACTAAGTAAAAGAGAAGCCTCCTGTTTGAAAAAGAAATGAATAGGCATGCTATAAGCAGATTTGGGTAGTTAGGGATTAGAAATTTTTGTTTTCTGCATCTTTCTTTACTGGAGACCAGGACAGAAAGGGGTCAAAAGTAGCAAGGATATAGGTGAATTGAACAGTGTGCAATAGTTAGTTGTGGTAGTCCTCACCAGAATTTGCTGCAATTATTTAAGCTTACAGAGTTCTCAGGAAAAGCTGGTGAAAGTCATGAAAAGTAAATCCTTGTGAGATTTCTAAATATATATATATGACCAGGACTTACCTGAGCTACAAAAGAGTTTGGAGGCAAAGGGGATGCTTCAAGGGAAAGTATATGGTAACTCTGTTCTTACACTCTTGTCAAAAACTTCCTTTTGTTCTCTCTGTGAGATGGACATGGAGCTTAGGGGACCTGGTCAGACCAAAGATGACTCTTATAGTTTTGACATGCAGTTGGAAAGAAGCCACAACTTAGGCTCTGCCTGGGCTGTCCAGGCTTACCAGGCTGCTTTGAACACAAGCAGTAAGAGCACCTATGGTGCAAAACAGCACTGAAGCATTGAATGATCAATAGATATTGCATAGTAACAGAGGAAAAGGAGCAACAAAGAAAGGACCTGCAGTGGAAAAACAGGCAGTTAAAAGCTGCATGAGAGTTGAAACTCCCTGGAAATAGGGGAGTTTTAAACAGCACTTCACTTTGCCTTTGCTAGAGAGGGATGTCAGGAAAAGGCACAGTTTCAGAAAGCTAGTCTTCTTTCTAACAATAGGTAGCTCTGAAGCTCTTGATGTGTTTAATAGCTTCCACTTAACTCATGTAGAATAGATTGACTGTAAAATTGCTAGGAATATTTGAAGTTTCCTGTGTTCTATGGGAACACTAAATGGATGAGAAGGCTTTTTTTTTTACCAATACAAGCCTTGAGTGTGGAACTGAGGACGAAAAACCAGTTTTGCAATTTGGAACAGTGGGAGGAGGTGCTAAGATATGGTGAAAGGAATATTTAAGCAATGACAACAGAGTATGTACAATGTACTCAAAGATCTAGTGGAATGAGGTGAGTTCACATAGCAGAATAGGCAATGTTTCCACAAAAGATAAAAAGGTTGCAATGAGGCATTCATTCATTCTAAACTGAATGTTGGCAGGCAGTAAAAAAACCAGACAGTTAGTGCTGCTAGACTCATCCAATCAGGACTGGCAGGAGAAAAGCACAGGTATGATCAACAAATTAATTTTTCTGTTTATTGTATGTGTCTACTTCTATTAAATGCATGTGTAAATTAGATACACATTCAAATAACATACTAGAAAACAAAATTCTAATAGTATCAGGAGAAATTACTATGCTCTTATATTAAAAGCATGCCCACACAGAGTCTCAGAGGTATGAGGCAACAGACACCGAGTCAAAATAATCTGAAAGAACTGTTAGAAGAGAGCTGAAACTCAATAAAGTAATAACAAAATGTAGTTGAGAATCTCTCCAAAGTGTGTAATGCTTTGCACTAATACAACATAGTGAAAACTGTTGCCAGTTTGTTAAGAAATATAAAAGGCCACTGTGCTCTGGTATATTTCGACACTTCGCCTCTTTCAAGACAATACCTGAATTTATTTCAAATATATTGTAAGCTTTGTACTCTAAGGATTATCACCATTGGGTGAACATGCTTTCCAAAGAAGCAGAGGTCTTTTATACAGCATTTGACAAAAATTTAATAGATCAAGAGACTAGAAGCACCTATTGTCTGTGATTTGATAAAAATGCCTTATCTGATCTGAGACCAATATGTGTACACTGAGGTCCAGAATTAACCACAAATGGGAAACCTGAAAGGAAATAATGGGGACTATTATCAAGGTGTGCCTCACACAATATCATATTCACATCTCAGAATGCAGGATGATGTATTGAACCAGCTATTTTGCTGTTAAGTGTCTGCCCGGGATAATAATCGCCTTTGCCTCTCTGGCATGCATTAAACAACAAAACCAACTGAATTTCTTGTAATTTTGCTAGTGTGTTGATGGAGTTGCATTGACCCAAAATAAAAGAACAGGTCATCTTGAAAATTAATACTTTTAGAAAATGCATTTCATATAATCAGAATGATTTCTAACTGTAAATAATATTGCAATTCTTTTCAGGAGTCACTCTAATTTATCTTTGACAGGAAAATGTGTTTTTTTTTCCTTCAGAATTGACAGCGCAGGCATTTGCACCAATATGTAGGTCTGTCAGCCATACAAAAGCAGGGCTTGAATCTAGAAAAATGTGGAAATCACTGTTTCTAGGGAAGAGTAGTTTTTACACTGTTTCTGACCAAGAACTGTAAGTGAGAGCAGGACTGGTCCCTTATTTCTTGCATTGGTGTAGATAAAATTAAAGTTTTCATTTTCAAAGTAAATCCTTTTCTTAGAATTTCAGAATCCAGTCATTTATGTTTCCATTGAGAGGAACTTTGTCATGGGATAAAGGTTTAATCCCCAATACGCTGTGCATTTTAATCAGTTTAAATCTTTGCCTGAGAACAGACATTTCACAATCAATGGATTTTAATAACCTTTGGGGGGAAATTGCATTAAAGGCAAGCAGTAATACTTTTCTGATTTCTTTGTTGCCATTCGCTTTCTATTTTTTTATTAAGAATCTTAGCATGAGACCCAGATCCTAATTTTTTTCACAGGCATTCATCTGTTCTTGATGATTTTTTCTCTTATGAAGTTCTAATCCTCTGTTTGTGACAACATAATCACTTCCACAGCAGCTAATTGCAATATTTGTAACCACTGATTAGAACTACAGGTGGGGATATGTAGTCAGGATCTACTGAATTAAAAACAAAACAAATCCCAGACATGCAAAAATAGAGAACAGAAGTGTTTTCATAACTGGGTTTCCAAAGCAACTATTTTTATTTTTGTTTACAAAAACCAGCAGATGTAGGCGTCCATTGCAAGTGGAGGACTTCCTCTAGACATAGTATTTTGATAACTCTGCTTCTCTTATCATGGTTTCTTTACAAGAATGGAATAAAAGTGATTGGAATTGTAAGTTGTTGTTTTTTGGTGTTTTTTTTTTCCCGGAGCCACAGAAAAGGAAACCACCTGCAAACCAAAGTTTCTGTCAGTCTGAGGTCTCTTCCTGAATGATTAGAAACTAGAGCAAAGCAGAGCATTTTGCTTTTATCAGCCACTATGATTTTGCTTAGAGAGACAGTGAAAGAAGGATATATCAAATAGTTTTACTGGATTGCTGAAGTAGAGTTATTAATTTATAATTTGCTCTACAAGGGATGTGTACTGTGTCAATGTCCCATCACCAGGGCAGGAGGCAGCTCTAGCTCACCTGTATTTCCTGCCTTCTTGCCCTTGGACATTTCAAGTATCCTCTCGCCCCTAGCCAGGCAACCCTGAGATGGATCAAGAAGAAATGAAAACAGAGCTCACCCCATATTCAGTTTTCTAGTTCAGCAGATAGGAGCTGTTTTTCACATTTTTCCTAGATCCGCAGTTGCAACATTTTTTAATGTGTTGTATGCATTGTGACCTGGATTTTTAAAATCAGAAATAGGTGGGATAATTACAGGAAAAAATGTTTCAGAGGGAGCGGATCAGTAACTGACATTTTAGCCCTGAGCCCGAGGGTGGAATTTTCAGTGCATCTGGGAAACTCTTCCTTTCTGCAGTGCATTTTCTTCCTTCAGATTGCATACAGGCTGTTATTCCCAGCAGGAGTGAATAAAAAGGGCTGTGACAATCTATCCCCAAGTGAAAAATAGAGTGCAGGCATCAGAACAGCTAGACCTGGCTCAGATAAAGCAAAACAATGCTTTTACTCATTATTTGTCTTGAACCTAATTCAGTCTGTATTTTCTTTGAGGACTGAAAATGCTTATTCAGACCTTTATTGCAGATATCAGACAGAGAGGAGTTTTAATACAGGTTGTGGACTATGGAAGAGTAGAAAATTTATTATTAACTAGTATGTTTTTCTGGCCTATTTCTTTCAACTAGCAAATAATGGTCTGTGTTAGGAATTTTTTATTAGATTTAAGCTAGAAAATATTAACAGGTTCATAGCTAAACAAACTGGAAAATCGCAAACAATTTTTTTTCTTCCAAGCTTTATTTAACTGGCCCTTACACCTATGAAAATCACCTCCAAATCAATACTATTGATTATATTTCAAAGCTTATTAGGAAGACAGTTTGAAGCAAAGTGGCACGTTATCAGACCTTGCTTTAGATTATGTTTTTCAGTACTGTATTTTAAGACATATCTTTAAACAGCATGGTTTTGAAGATTCATTTGACACAACTTTGAACACTCCAGTCATTGAGATATGTGTTCCGTGCAAGGGCATTTTATCTGTTGTGGTGCAAATAAATCTGTTCTTCTCCAGACCCACAAATACAGAAATCTGTATATGTACTGTAAATATTTTTAATGTCAGTATACATCTATCTGTATGTGAATCAATTCAGATGAGTCCATGACCCTTTTTTATGTTCACTTTCAGTGAATATTCACTGAGTAACTGGAAATATCAATCAAAATTTTGCTTACAAATCAGAATTTTAATTTCAATTACAGAATATTTTGAAATTGCTCCGATTTATTTTTCAACTTACATGGAAAATAATTTTGCTTTAATAGGAGTTGGGAACTCCTCTGATGGAAGAAATACTCTTCAGGGGAAGAAAGTGATTATTGGGTGTATAAAAGGAAATAATTTGAAACTGTAATTGTGAAGCAACTGAAATTGCCTTTGCCCCATAATAGATTAAATCAACTGTGGGTAACCAAGTGTAAAAGGGAAAAGAAAAAAATCAAACCACTCAAGAATGCTGCAGACAAAGGCATGGACTAAGTGCTTCATTTTTTTTTTTTCTTTCTGCTTGTTGAAGAACAATGACAAGCATTACTGAGACTACTGTTCTCCAATCCTGTGGTAGACCTCACAGAAGGATAATTTAAATGAAATAATTTGGTAAGGAAGATATTTTATATTGAAGATGGTCACTTTTCTGTCCTGGGCACAGTGGGATACCTGTCTACCTGCCTGTGGCAGTGTGCATGCCTTGTTCCTGCCTGGACTAGCCCTACCTTTCCTTAGATGTTCCAGAGGTCTCTCCCAAGGGTCTCTCCAGTTCCGCTGCCACAATTCCACCCCTTTTATCCTGCCAGGAGAGTGTTGGCTTTTAGGCTCCAGCCTGTCACACCCCAATTACTTTTCCCTCATTTCGACTCTCTCTGAAAGAAAACCTTTTTATTTGTGGGGAGCCACACTCTCACATCTTCACAGCTCCAAAACGATGAGAATCTGTTAGTTAATACTGTGTAATCATCTGAAAATAAAGGTGATGCCATATCATAGCTGAGTCCCCAGCAGAAACTGCTCCACCTCAAATCCTCAGGGGATATCTCCTTTATGATCTCCTAGTGACTTTTAAAATTTTCCAAGGACACTGAGCATCTGCTGGTTGGCCTAGCATCATAGTGTTGTGTTTGTGGTCTTCATTTCTTCACTCCACTGAACTGCAACAGCCAGCTGCTGAAGTAAGTGCATGAAATCCTTTGTCTTTCAGCTCGAGCAGAGTACTTAGGACAAACAACAGTGAGAGGAACTCGTGCTTGCTGCTACAAGGATGAGATTCGTGTAAAACGCCGGTGCCGTCAGGGATGAGCAGTGCTGAATTTGCTCACCCAGTTTGGGAAAAGTGAGAGTGCCAGTTCCCACAATCCTTCCGGCTGCTTCTCTCCCAGCAGTTCAGCCTCTTCCCAGACAGATTCAGCTACTGATAAAGAGAGAAGGGGGAAGGGACCTACATTTCTCAGGTAGCAAAATGCTGCATGCTGGAATAACTGGAGTTCATGACCACAACAGACAGCTCAACCTGAGAGCAATCCATATGCTGAACTGCTCCTGCCTGAAAGCTTCTGAGGCAATGTTTCAGTGTGATACTACAATTCTCACAAGTTCAAAGACAAAGGTCGGCTTTCAAATTGCTTCCAGTGAAAGCTTTAACCAGCTAAGTCCTCAAAGGTATATGATAAATGTATGAAAATCTATGAAGATACAAGATAGGCCATATTTAATTCTGAGTTCTTATCTCCATTTGACTTACGTGATTTCACCAGACTGAACAGGGATTGGGTCATTGTTGCAATGTGATGTTGCTATTAAATAATATTTCCTATGCTCTGAAATACTGTGCTGGGACATGTTCTGTTTGCTATCAGCCTAAATAATAGTTACATAGTTGGGCTACACACCTAACTTATATCAGGCTGCTTGTTAAATACTTTTTTGGGATTAGAAGTACGTTTTAGGGGAACAAAAGTAAAACATATATGAATATATATGAATGTATATGTCTGGCTATATTTTATATTTTAAAAAGTGCAGTTATTTCTGCCATTTCTCCAAACTATCTATGAATAAAAATATTTAATTCATTGGACAGATTATTGAGTAGATTGTACTACTGGACAGATTCAGTTTGTTTGACTACAGGTAGATCAAAGCAGGAAAGAAAATGGGCAGATAGAAAAGCATCTAGACTAGAGATTATTCAGTTGTTTGGAATGTTTTTGAGGTACTTCATCATATTAGACAATTCATTCAATTCATAAAAGATGTGCTGTCACTCTGATGAGATCTGAGCAGATTACTGCCAATGAATTTAGTCTCTTTGGATCAACAATTTTCTGTGGAAAGATTCTCGAATATATCTGCTTAATTTGACGCAGAGGTGGGGTTTTTTTTGGTCTCTTTTTTTTTGCTCTCTTTTACTGAAATTATGCTATGAGGAAAACATTATGAATATTTTACACCTGGGTAAAATTAGACCTGTATTAGTTGCAGTTTTTCCATGTATGAAATCTGGGTTTGATTATTTTTTGTTTTAGTTTCTTTTGTGAACAGATGTGTGACTGAGAAGACCAAAGAACATAAATTGTTATTCAAATAGTTAACATCTGCCTGGACAGCAAAGATTTTATATGGCACATCATTTCTAAAACCAGTAAGTCAGTGCTGCTTTTTATGGCTGGGTTTTAGGCTTCAGACTCCTTTTCTTTGCAACACCTGCACAATCTAAACATTTAGGGGAAGTCAAAGCTCTGCATTTCTCACAACCCCATTTTAGGCTTCCAGATTGGGGTGGTGTAGAAAGAGGATGACCCAAATATGGAAAATAGTATGTACAGTTTATGACCACTCTAATATATTGGAATATACAACATAAAAAATGATACTCAGCTTAAGCAGAGACATGCCGATTTTCTTGGCAACCACAAAAGGAATGAAAAAAAAGTGGAAGAAAATGTTTAGTTTTTTTTAAATTTGAGCCAATATTAGAACATATCATATGGCATTCATTCTCCTGTGCTTGAGACATTAAGTAAGAAACTAAAGACCAAAATGGCTTTTTAAAAAGTATCATTTTCAGTCAAAGGGACAGTGCTGTTCCTTTTCATTTTTCCCCACAAAATCTTGCTAATAGGAAATTAGCTCATCTTTTCTCTCTCTTTTCATTTCAAGTTTTTTTAATTAGCATTCTGCATGCTTGTTAGATTTCTTCTGGAACTGCTTGTTAGAGAGTGTTTCACTTTCTGCCCTATTTCAAAAACTGTGCTTACTGCTATTTCTAATGTGTCTAATATCACTTCAAGTGTGTTTGTGTTCTGCTCTGCTTTCCTTCAGCATATTTGCCATGTGCTCTGGTTTTCTATATTGGCTTTTAAGTATGTTTATCCAAGTGATTGTGTGATAGACCTTTATTCTTCCTCTTAATTACTGTAATTTTTGTGTGTGTGTATGAAATGGTGCTTTAAAACAGTTTTGTATATGTTCATTGAGAACACTGGAGAGAGTTTCCATGTGCAATATGGGGCAATCTACAAAAGAGAGAGAGAAAGAAATACAACTGAACAGGTGGGTATAAATGAACAGGAAAGATTTCTTAAACTCAGAATTTTGAGAATCGAAATTTCACCTGGAATTGAATTGCTACTGTGTGCATGCATATATCTGGGGCAGATTTTCTTCTTTAGCCTAGCTCATTCGAATACCTAAGGGCAAGATAAGGGCAAGTGGAAAAAAAATAAAATACCGAGTATTTGTTGTCACGATTGCAGTAAAGGGAGACAGAAAGAGGACAGCTGCATGGAAAAAGCCATGAATAGGGTGAATATGATAGGAGTGTCTACTTTACAGCTGAAAGAGTTATGCCAAGACCATATTAAAAATAAAAATAATGAATTAGAAACATACTAGGGAACAAAGATTGGGAAGTATTACAAAATGAAGAGCCTACTCCTTTTGCTTGTATTTAACTGAAAAGGAAGAGTAATAATTTCACCAAGTCAACTTTTTCATTACTCTAGAAGATTGCTATGCTGTTTTATCTGGGATTGTGATAGAAGACACATTTTATATTCCCTTTATATTTTGGCAGGGAGCTGACACTTTGTTATTTACATGCACTATGTGGTTATGTTTCATTACACAATATAATAATATGACACAGCTAAATGACAAAGTCCCCAGTGAACATTTTAAGCGGTACACATCCCAGGACTGCAGTAAACATGTTAAATTACAAATTCATGGACTGGTGAATATGGCCATTCAGCGCTATAGGAATAGCTCATCTTAATAGACAGTGTGTTCTGTTGAAAGGGCATGGGCAATACGATAGGGGTTTATTTATTTATTTACTTAAGGGCTGAGATTAGAAGCCTTCAAGGAAAGAGTATGCAAATTTATTTATAACACAAGCCAGAGGAAGTTTGGAGCTGTAAAGAGCTATTCAGAGTGGGAAAAATCTACAGACTTTAATGATATTTTCACCACTATTTTCTGCAGTTACTGAAGAAAGGGCAAAGGTACTCACAGATTAATTGCAAATTAAAGGCAAGATTTAGTGATGAAATACTAGATTTTATTAGCAACTGATTACTCCAAAAGCTCAGTCAATTAAAAATAACAGCCTCAGGAGGCTACACATGAGTTGTGAACTTAGTCCCTCTCTACCTATTATCTTCCTTGTCATCTTCTCATGCCCTAATGTCTGCATGATGTCACACCATTTTATTTTTTGGTGTAAGAAATGTCACCTTTATTCCTGACTTTTGCTAAGAACTGTAAAAAGAAATGTGGCTGATGAAAAAATGAGATAAAAACAAAAGGCATAATCTACTACTTTTTTCCTTTAATTTCTTTTGTCTCAAAGAAAAGAAGGCCAAAGGAATGGGGAGGGGTTAGGGGTTGAGAGTGGGGGTAGAATGCAATAATCACCTAGAGAACAAAACAAGAAGAACAAATAATTCCCAACCTTTTACTTAAAATACACTTTGTTTTAAGGTTTCTAATTATTATTCCCCATGCTGGAAGGGGAAAGCTAGGTTAGGTGGGACTCTGGGCAACCTGGTCTAATGGCCCATATTAGCAGTTTTGGATCTAGGTAATCTTCAAGGTACCTTCCAACTCAAGCCATTCAATGATTTTATTCTATGATTCTGTTCATCTAAAGCTACTATTGATTCTGAATGATTATTCTATAAAATGATTTAACATCCTTCTTTCCCACAACAGTATGTTTTGCTGCCCTATATAGTCTGTGCTGCTTGAATTCTCTCCCAGACACTGAATGCCTCCTCTCTCGTCAAGGATCACGCTAATCATCTGTCAGTCCCTTGCCCTGTGAGATTTTCAAGCTGATGAGTCCCTTGAAGCTACAATGATCCCAGCCTATACGTGCACATCCTCGGGCTAAAAACTTCATGACTCACAGTTACAGTAAAAGGAGAACAAATTATTCCAGAAGGCCATAATGAAGGTAATATAGTGCAGACTGTTGAAAATAGTGAAATGAAAGTGATAAGAAGACTTTCTTCAGAAAAGTGAACCAAGAAAGTCTTTGTTTTGCATGAATTCTTTGGGATTATATAAAGACAGAAGATTGCGGAGTTGAAACCATATGTGTTTAGGCAAAAATAACTTAATTGCTGTAGGTTCACTGAGAGCTGGCTTAGAAATCTAAGAAGTTATGAAAACACCATAGTAACAGGAGAGTACACGCAGTAAAGGACAATATATCTTTAAGATCAGAGAAGTTATATTCTGCATGCAGAATGGCTTAGTAGAATGGGAGCAGTGTGGATGGAAATGTATGATAGAGAAGGTACAAACTATTCTATAAGGAAATAGATAAAAATGTGCAAATTGGTGTGAAAAGAGACAGGTCAGGAAAAGTTTGCATCCATAGCAGTTTCTCTTAAAGAGGCACATCATTAATCATGAAAACATCAATTAGCCTGGCATAGACTAGAATAGAAATTGTGAAATGACCATGGAAAGTTATTTCTGGAGGTAAAATGGAGCTATTTCTTTTCAAATCTGCTGAGCGACAGAGCAGGCCAGACATATATTTGGATGCATCCCCAAGAAAATAAATATATGTGATTAATGAGACAAAAGCTGGTAAGATTTGATTCATGTGATTGTAGAACAGCAGCAACAAATTTTAGAGAGTCAAGAGAATATTCATAAGGCCAGGAGAACAAAAATATTGGACTTTAAAATAGTACAGATTGAAGACTATGAAATATATTGAGAATAGGGTACAAAATATTAAAAAATGTGCTAAACCCATGTAACAGAAAAGGAAGCTACTTATGATAAAAGAGAAAAGATAAAAATCTATTCACCACTGTACAACAATAAAATACCTGGGGAGATTCCCAGGTGGCATAAATATGACTTCGTTTTTGGAGGCTTTTTACACAAGCTAGAGATGGTGGAGTGTTTAAAGTAAGATTAACGTATGAAAAAAAAAATCAAACAGAAAGGACATTTGTAAGTGAAATGATGCACAGAGAAGATTATACTAGAAAAAAAGTGATAGAAGAAGAAAATTAGAATAGCTACAATGAAATATACACACCTCTAAAGCAATTTTGCTATCAGTAAAAGCTTTTATTTTCACAAATACACAAACCAGGTATTTCTTTCTGTTTATGATTCCTGCTGGTTTTATTTGTAATTCCACCATGAATTAGAAAGCTCAGATCATAATAAGGTACATGTAGACAATTTAAAGCAATGTCTTCATGTAAAGCATATTAGACAGAAAAAATTGCTATTAGTTTTTATGCCCTGTGTGTCTGCTGACTAAAACAACAACATAAATTTGGTCGAAGTGAATGTAATGTATCGTACAGTTCACAAATGCAACAAGAACTGTAGGAGGTCTTTAAGCTATTTAAAGAATTTCATGGACTTTAAAAGCCATTCTCTGTGAATCATGCTGTCTGTGCAAACATCCAAATTATTTTTTTAGAGGCTGACAAGCTCCATATAAACCCAATGTATTAACTTTTCTGTGATATTTTGTAGGAAAGCTAAGAAAAGTTTTCGCTATGCAAATAGCATACAGCTTAGCACAGAGTTATAAACAAAATGAGAGTGAGTGCCTTACTGTGTTATAGAACTCTATGCTATGAGAAAACTGCTGATATTGTGAGTAAAAACTACAGCAGCAACTAAACATTCATTTACTTTGAAAAGCCAGAATTGCTTGTGAGGTAAAAGCACCCAAAATAAATGAGAAAAAGTTGGGTTTTTCACTTCAAAGGTCAAAAAGAAACCTGGGAGTATCAGAGTCAGTTTCACCGGCAAGTTGTACTTTGTCATGACCAAAATGGAAAAGCTCTAAGGCTGACTGAAACTCAGCTGTGTCTCAAAAATGTTTTCAGCAAAAATATTCAGGGCCCTGTGATATAAAATAAGAAAAAAGCAACATTCTAAAAGAGAAGTTATTGTGGAAAAAATGCATTCGTTGTTATATACAATTGTGAAAAATCTTCTGCATAATCTCTAAAAAGAAATTTATAAATTGAAAGCTGTTAGGAGTTTCAAAGTCTATACATTTTGTAACCTAGGTAAGAGCACTGCTTAAATGATAGACATGTCCTGATTTCTTTGAGAAATTGTATCCTGTGTAAAAATAATTTGTGGGCAGAGTTACCTTTTTAAGTACAGCTAACACTGAAGAAGGTCATGGAAAGTGTTGGGACGAAGGACATCAGTGACTTCTTAACTTGGAGCAGGGCTCATGAGCCACAAGAAAGAGAGCAGAGAGAGAAAGCAGATGTCTTCTGTGGAGAACAGAGACATCTACCTAGCTGAGTTTCCAGACACAAAGGGCTGTGTTTCTGTCTAGACCTCCAATGGGATGAGATGTCCTGCCATGTACTGCATTCTTATCTCTTCTTCCCTTTATGTTATCTCACCATTTTACTCTGCTCCTAAATTTTCCCACTGGCTCAAGAACTATAAGCTGTTCTAGATAAATAGGTGAAAAGTTAAAAAATGCCACGAATTAGTAAAAAAAAATCCCTTTCAGAAGTGAAACATAAGTCTGAAAGTCAAAATACATTCTTCTTCAGTGCTGGAAAGCCTATGATACCCATGTAGTCACTGCCTGCTTTTGAAAGAAAGATAGTCTGCTTTGCGAGGCAGGATGGTTACCATGGACCCGTGCACACTGAACCTCTCTCCCGCATCATCTGGTAAGAGGGCCTGGATAGAGTGCATCTCAGCTGTCTCAGTTTCCATCTCCAAGCAACCAATTCACATTTTGGGTGTAAAGCAGCTGGTGTCCACTTAGTTTGAACCTTACCAGCAACTGTGCTGGGGCTGGGATCTACATACAGCCTGGCACTTACATTACTGACATGACTTCTTGCTTCCTTGGTGTTTCTGGTTTTGGATTTAAATTGTTTGCATGTAGGCTTTCTACTTTTTAATTTATGCAGTGTGCTTGCATATCAAACAGATTAACATGATAAACTGCAGCTGTTTCCAAAAGACCCTGTGCAGGGCATGGCGGGTCTTGCAGCCAAGGTGGTGATGACTCTGAGAAAATGTACCTAAGGGAAGGCAAAGGACACCACTGACACAGAGGAGAAGGGATGAAACTAATGAGAAACAGCAGTGTGAGCATGAAAGTCAGAGAAGGAGGAGGAGCAACTGGTGCTCCAGGTTCCACGGCAGATATCCCCATTGCAACTCTTGGACAGGGTTATTAGATAAGATGGGCTTTCCTTGAGGGAACTGCAATCCCTGAGGAGGTCATGCTGGAGAAGAGGGAAAGTATGGAATGAAGAAGGAGCAGAGAGAGCAGCAACAATTGCATGCTGACCATAGAGCCTCCTGCCCCTGATCATCCTTGCACTGCTGGGACAGACACAGGAATGAGAGAGTGCACTTGAGCCTGGGAGAAGCAGGAGAGACATTAATGCTTGTCTTCATTTCTCACTATTTTCATCTGGTTTAATTGAATATAAATTTGCCTTACATCAACCCAGTTTCACTCACAGTATCAACTGGCTAGTGCTCTTCCTGTCTTGACCCATAGGCTTTCTTTTCTCATTTTGTCTGCCATGGAATGGGAATGAGTGAGCAGCTTGGTGAGAGTTTGCCAAGACTAACCACCATGACATTGAAAAACTAAATGAGGAAATTGAAGCTAAAATTCAAAATGAGAGAGAAATAGTAGCTAAACAATCACAGAGAAGTCCAAGACAGAATTTCCCACAGAAATGCAGGGCTTTCCATTTCCACCCTGATTTACTGAACAATTGGAAGTCCTGCTACAAAGGTCTGCAACTAACTTAGAGGAGAAAGGGAAAGGAGGAGTCTTCTGCCTTTCCATCAGCCATGCCCTCTTGCTTTCCAGGATAAGGTGAGATAGAGGGAACAGAGCCTATTCTTTTCCCTAGATACTTTCCAGCTGTGATAATCAGGTTTTTTTCTGTTCAACACCTTAATATGGCAAAATTGCTGTAAAAGATTTGCTGTGTCTAATGGCAAGAAACATATAAACATTCAAATGCAAATTGAATAGTTCTGATCTTACTCAGATCAACGTCTATTCTCCATTACTAGTTTCTGATAATGTTACACTTAAAAGTTTTCAGTTAATAAAAACACAAGTGTCAAAATTATGACCCTGAACATTTTCACCCTTCACAAATGGTCACAATAAAAATAATGCTGTAACAAAGCTACAAAGGTCTAGAAGATAAATGTTTTAACTCATATATACTTAGAGTTTAAACAGAACAGGAAGAAAGATTGGCAAAATCAGTTTACATAACGTCCTTGATAATAAGGATTTTTGAAATCTTTACCTTTTAATTTGGTAATCTATGCAGTATCATAAAGTGTCAGAATGGAGAGTCATTATACCATGTCTGGATTAGGCTTACCTAAAGAATGGAGTGGGATGGAAGAAAGATATATGCAATAAATAGACGAAAAAGCCTCAGGCACAGAGCAAAGTTGTATAAAGAGAAAACTGGGCACACACAGAAGTGCACATATACAATACAATATTCCTATATCCGTGTTTACTCTCAAGGGGTATTCTTTTGAAAAATAAATTACAGCAGTAGGTGAAAAGCCTACAAGGGAGCCAGATAGATGAACAGTGGTGCAGAATTCTGTCTCCTGTACAAAGGGAAAGTATACATCATAGTTACTGTCACAATTGACTGTTTTAAAGAATTGAGAGCAAGTGCAACTGCTGGGCTTAAAAAAGAGTAATAACAACTGTCTTAGTGACACTGCAGCTTGTAAGCTGCTGTGACGTTAGGTTGGTGGACAGAAAAAGAGCCAGCATATCATCCATAAATCATTGAGCCTAAGCAGAGATACAGTTCCTTGTCTTTTCAACCATCCCGGAAATCAGCCTGGATTTTCCGTAGTACAAATGAGAAATACTGCACAAGGGCAGCCACAAAATCCCAAGTTTGTACAAGATAGATTGATAGAGTGTCTTCAAAATGCCAATTTGTTCTTAGATTAGGAAACTCATAAGCTGTCTTTTAAATATCAGTTCCTTTGCATATGTTATGTAGGTTAAATAATTTTTCCACATTTTGGATTTATGCATTCATCAAGTTACCTTTTTCTGTAATGTTATGCTAGTAATGAACATTTCTGTAATGAGCATGCTAGTAGAGGCGACCAGGAGCGGGTTGTACGTTCATCTTGGTCTTGCTTACAGGTCCTCAGTAATATGGAAAAAATAAATTAGGAGGGTACAAACTCAAAAGATGTGTAAAACCTGTGGCACTACAGGCCCTTTCAACATGTGTTTGAAGGTTTCATTTAACAGATACAAATTTTAAATAAGCAGATGGTCTCCAACAGCCACTACACTAAAGATATTGCACTAATGTGCATAAAACAGTAGGAAATGCAAATGTATTCAAAAACATACACAAAACAAGTCAGAAAAATGTAATTATATTTTTTAAAGGCTCTGTATCAAATCTAGAGCTTGGAAAAATTGTGTTCTTTCCAGCTCCCTGTAAACAAATTGTCATTCAGTGCAACCCTCAAAACCACACAAGTATTTTTTATTTCCCAATATAGTCTTGTACCTCCACTGTCAAAGGCAAGAATAAATCACTATTTAACGTCTTACCTCTCTGACATTCCTGGTTTAGCCTGAAATAGGTATGCTGAGCTCACCTTCCAAGAATTGAAGGAATCCTTCACCTCAGGTTTTCTTTTGGCTTAATGCAACAAGGTTACAGAATGGAGGTTTCTTTACCTTAGTGTATCCTGCTTTCAGATTTGGGCTGATTTTTTTTATTTTTTTTATTTTTTTTAATGCTTCAAAGGAAGATATAGTATTTATCAGAGATAAATATATTCCATAGAGAAGAATACATGGAAAAAAGAAACAATTGCAAGTAATGAAGCACCTATATAGACTGTCTACAGTAGGCAGATACATTTCAAACCTACCAAAGAAATTATTCCCTACTGAAAGAATTGGGAAAACTCTTGTTGACTTCTAGGCAATGAGAATTTTTCCAGATAAAGACTTTAGGATATGGTCCTATGTGAACTATGTAGGATGTTAAATGATTGTTATGGCCTGATGGGTGGTTTTGTGCTTAAGGCTTGATTTCCAGTGTGCATTTGTATATTCAATTATCTGCATTGATTAATTGGACTTTGGTCCAATTATCTGAGCTGCACAGTATCTTCTTCAATCCTTCTTCCACTTGTACTGAAACATGTAAATAAACTTAAATTCTGTGCATGCTGCAAAGCGCTCATCTTATTCCATGTGTTATACTTTAAGAGGCTTTCCTGCAAACTTTTTCTCTAATCTTGATACAAATTATCATTTTCCAGGACTTCAGATTCTTTATTTGTGAAGAACTGGACAATTGAGTCACATGTTCCATGCCCTGAAGTGGAAAATAGTGAATAAAAGCAAAACTTTTTGCTTTAAAATTAAATCGAGGCAAAATAAAATTAAGCTAAGGCAAACTGATTTTTTTGCTTGTTTTGTGTACTGATTTCCACTCATCTTTCCCTTATACTCATATGTTATTTCCTTATTTTCTCTTTCTAAAAGTAGGTATTTTGAAAACAATGATGCTTAAATTGTAAATCATTGACTGTATCTCAAGCCATAGGTACATAAAAGACCGGGAAAAACAGTTCCTTAGTTAAACCTAATTCAAACTTTGCTTCATTAATAGCCCACAAGCATTCAACTTACTGTCCTTCCACCTGATGTACCATAAGATGATATACCATCAAATTCTTGGATAATTAACACAGAAATTTATGTATACTTTCTAAAAAGCTTGCAACATTGCATTGTATTTTTTACAAATGTTAAAAAAAAAATTGGCAGATAAGTTCTGGTTGTTCTACAAGCTGTTTTTCTCTGATATTAGTTACACGATCCTAAACATGCTCTTGGTGGTTTAGTTTGCCACATCTCATGAACCTATGTAAACTACAGTACCCAAAGGTCCTCTTGTTATAGTGTAGATTTATCTGTTGCAGTTCCATCAAGATTTCTTCTGTGCAGGCAAGACATATAACATGGGTAGGATGAAGTGAATGTGCCACAAGAGAGAAGTTTAGAGAACTTATAGAGTTCCCAAGTGCCAGGAAAAGGTAAGAAGCAGCTGGTGAGGTACTCAGAATGGGAAGTACTCTAGTTCTTGGGGGAAAAAAGGTATTTCCTCTGGTAAAAAATGAATTAAATGTTACAGCATTCAAACAGGCTTCAATGTCAGCTCAGCAAATACCATCCAAAGACAGGTTTACAGAGGTTCAGATGTTACCACAGAGAGAAAGGGTGAGAGACACACACACACATAAAAATATGTCATATCTACATATTCTACCCAAAACCTCCAAAAGGCCAGTCTTTGTTAAACAAAACAAAATAGGGACCTGAAGTCAACCATCATCATTCATGGTTTAGCTCTTCCAGATGTAAAAATATCCCTACAGTTTTTCAAACATGTATCTCTTTCCTTACTATAATTAATTTTATGTGCAAAGATTCTTATTCCAAATTATCACATATCCAGATTCATGAACTGAAACTCATTCTTCCACTGAAGTAGTTGAGGTCAAAATAGTTCCATAGTTACTTTTATTAATCAGCTATCAGGTTGTGACTGCCTAATAACCTGACAATAGACCTTTTACAGAACAACTAATTTTTCATTTTCTTCTTTATCTAAAAGAGAAAATATAGATGATAGTTAGCTGTGATCATCTTAAAATCATATTATAAACTTTATATTGAGTTTCATATTGTACTAGTTTGAAAACAAAACCAGCAAGACTCCAAGTCAGAAATACAATTTATTAGGAAAAAAAAA
>VRYO01001463.1:53270015-53290321 GCA_009812075.1 Sialia sialis
ATCTTTACATTGTAACCTAGGACACATATACAAAAGGCAATTCCCTCAAACTCATAACTTACCTGAAAAACAAATATCGACATTACAATTTCAGGAGTCTTTTGTACATTTGTTTCATAAGGATATGTTTAGTGTATTTTCCTTATATTTGTTGGGGTTTTTCCTCCTTTTTTTTTTCAGGGCTGAGGATGAATAACACAAATTGAATGTATTGAGTTTTTCAGGCTCATCCTTTTAGAGACACAGTCAAAAATAAAACTCCTGTCTCACTGACACATAAAACAACTACATGACCTCAGTGAGAAAATGTTTGAATTATCATTTTTAAGCTAAAATGACAAGTATTGTACATATAACAATGTGTATCATCAAAGTGCACTCTTTTTAAATTGCCTCCTGATTATTTACACAAATTTAGGAAAAAATTAGTATGTACTGCTTGTAAATAATTAATTTTATTTTAAAAATAAATTTTAAAAATAAACACTTACTATATAAGATAGCTATTATATAATTTTCCCTCCTCCAATAATGAACTGAGAATTCTATTTTATGGGAAAGACATAACAGAGCAGTCTCCACAGAAAGGAGTCCATGGTTGCATTTACTAAGTTCTCTTTCCGGGTTGCATATCACCAATTTTATGTTGCACCTGGGAATGACATTAAATATAGCAAAATACATTTTGCCTGCAAAGTAGCTCATGAAATTTCCCATGTTGGCTGTGGTAGATTTGATCAGCTCATGAATGTGAAAGCAAATCAAAGGAAATCTCTCAGGCTCAGGGTTGTAACCTAAGCTTTTCTTTTTAATCCCACACATTGAGACCTGCACTGACATCTCAGATATCCACACTGTTCTTGCTTAAGATGATGCAAATTATATGTGCACATCTTCAGATGGTGTCAGCACCCTGTGAGCATTAGCTCTCAGTGGAGCAAAAGAGAATGTTCTGAAATACTCCATGGATTAAATGGTGGTTCCAGTGAAGCCAGCAGGATCTTCAACTTTGACTTCCACACAACTGAGATTTTATTCCAGTTCTTTTAGATGTAGGCTACTGCTTCTGTTGCATTTTTTTATTTTAATGAATTGCCTTAAAGTAAGTACTTGGGAAAGATGATACCCTTATTCTCTCAGAGACTGATTTTTATTCCATTAGCCTCAGAGATATTTCAGCAAGAAAAACCTTCCTCATGTTAACATACCAGTATGCACTAACCTTCTTCTGCAAGAATAGCTTCTGAGAGTTCAATCCCCATACCCTTTTTTTCCTTTTATTTTTCCCTCCCAGTGCAACGATCATATGTTTGGACAGGTGAATGCTATAGCTCAAAGACTGCAGCAAATTTCTGAGGAAGGACATCTTAGGATGCTTACCCAAATGTAACTCTGATTGGATTGCTACGAGACCTATTCTATGTTTAGAAACAAATCAACTAGATAGCTTTGTCATGTGATATTAATGTCTCTGGTGATTTGTTTTTCTGTAACCAAGCAGGCTAAAACCTCCTTATGTTTCTGAGTCCTTAAGAAACTTTAAATAGGCATTAGTATTGAAAGGGGAAAAGCATATTATTTTTTAATTTTTACACCTTTGTATAATTCATGATGGTTGTGTTAGAGGTTCAGAGCTCCATAACTTGGATATATTAACTAATACAGGAGCTATTCCTACCAAGTTTATATCAAATGTTGGCCAACATTCATGTTGCAAAATTGAATCCTTTGGTGCTTCCTCAAGGTTTGTCCTCATAATATTGATTCAGATTATAGAACTTAAACCACACAGAGCAACATGTTTTCTTTATAACTGTTCTATACTTATTGTACTTCTACATACATTTCTGTGAGTTAATGCAAACTGTTTTATACTTAGCTCAGGTCTTCTTATCTTCCATTGGCATACAAATTTCCTATGCTCAAGTACAACTATGTTATATACAAAAAGCATGGACTAAGACTTGAATATCTGTAACTCATTATCTGACAACATGACAATTTTATGGTACATAATGCAACCCAGCAGTCAAGTATTCCACTCTGCCTACTGGCAACACATAAGGAAGGAGAAATCACAGGAGGGACTGTTCTGGAACTTATTTTCCACACCGAAAATATGCAAAAATGGGTGTTATTTATAGACTTTATTTCATGACATGACAGTTCCTACATCAGTATGAAGGAACGTATCCCCCACAGAAAATATTTATTTTTTTATCTCAAATGCTATTTCATGCTTGAAGGATCCTTGTAAAGTCTTAGTCCATTTATGTGCAGATTTCCACTGTCCTGTTTGTCACTGTCCTGACCTCTGTTGCAACTGCTGGAACAAATACTGCCAACAAGAGCCAAAGAATAATAGAACTGTATGGTATGGTACACACAATCACATTTGTTACATGACTAATTCAGGAAACTTGACATGATTGACAGCCTAACAATATGAAGTACAGGTGATATTTTTCAAGGTCCTCTTCATTTATATAGTTTATATAGACACCTGATTTCACTTAAGCTATTTCAAAGAATTGAAACAATGCTCAATGGAAGGAAAGAAGGAGTGCGATTGGAAATGTATGAAGGTTAAAACTGGTAAGTATTGACCTTTTCTACAGACCTGTTCTATAATCAATATACTTTCATTTTGATTTTACTTTTGTCAGATAGCGGTTATGTCCTGTGACATCAAATGTTATAATCTCAATATCCACTGGATTTCAGTAGATGTTTTGTTGTCAGTGATTCAATATCCTGAGGTTATCCTGAAATGCCTTGCCTAAATCTATGACTGTGGAGATGGTTTCAAGATCCCATCTTTGAAAGACAGAAAATATTTATGCCACATATAGTAACAGACTACCAGGACCAGGAAAAGCCAGAATCACTGATCAGTAGAATGAAAGAGCTTTTACAAATACCTATCTTTAAAACAGAGTGTCACAGAGCAAACCGGAACTAAAGTCTCGTAAGGGAAATATGAATGATATTAAAGAGCAAAAAATAAAAATTTAAAATATGCAATAAAAAGTTGCTGTGGGACCAAATATACAAAGAAAATTTATAGTAATCCTTGTATGTTGAAATAAAGCAAGGGCCATGCAGTGACATAATCTGGTTGAATTTCAAGAGATGCAACTGAAGACTAGATCTTGAATGCCATAGACTGTGGTCTTACACAAAATTTGCTGCTAAGAGAAAAACTGAAATTGTCTCTCCATAATGAATTTCTCTTTCCAGTGCAAAGTTGACAAAGGGTAGCAACTGAAAATATCTCATTTATTATTGATATATTATCATAGACTTTGAGTGGCTTCATTAGCTTCCAGTCCATCTTGGTTAAAGATGTTGAAGGATCCGGGATGGTAGAGTCTAAAATTCTGGAAACATTTGTAATAAAAATTTTAGATCATCTGGGGCTCTGCTCTTGTTGAAAAGGAATTTGCAGTTACTTGCCTTTAAATAAAAAAGGCCAAATACCCACTTCATAGATGAGTTATTCATAAAACTCCCAGTCTCCACCCCATTTCTTATGAATTCTACCCATCTACCAAGCAAAAGCAAATTAACGATTTCATAAAGTCTGGCACACCCACAATAAAGCTTTCCTCTAAGATGTGCAGTCAGGCCCATTGCTTGTTTAAAATATATTTTAGTTGGCAGTCTTGTAAAAAGTCAGCTCTCTGAGCAGAAAATGCAGAAACCACTTTTTATGCCATCATTAGTCAGGCCTGTTATTTAGAATGCCTAAACATTTTTTTAAAGTGATTGAAGACAATGACATTTTAAATGTAATATCCCGACACTCTGCTAATGTGTTCTTAGACATCTATTTTATCATGAGCGTATTTGGGCCACATGAACAAGATTTTTTTAAGGAATCATCTAAAAATTACTATGCAGCAAGTCTGTTCTCTCTGCACTTGGTATGTATCACACATAACAAGTTCAAGTATAAGTGCTGCTGTAACAACTCCTTGAATCTGACACCTGATTTTTTATTATGTTTAATGCATGTGGAATGGAAGAGAGGGGGGTTTGGTCAAGAAACACAATGAGATAGTAGCAGTCATACAGAATATGGTGTTTTTAAAGTACTATCTCAAAAGACAGTGACCTGGAGAGAAAGCACTAAAGCCGAAGAATAATTTGAAACTTGCATTCCTGCCATTGGAAATAAAGGACAATTTTAAAAAAAAATAATATATCTGCAGCAAGACACTTTATGTGTGGTCTATTTCAGTGCAGCAGTATATGAATGACACTGGGAGTTACATTCTGCAGAGACAGAAAAAGTTGTTGATTTGTTGCTAAAGCTGCACTTGTTTATGCAGGCAAATGACAGTGAAGACTGTCTTATCCTCACCTGGTGAAGTAGTCCAGGTGGCAACCATTCTACTCTGAGCCACCTTGCTACATTCCTTGATACATCTTCTATGCAAAAAGGGCTGTTCCTATCTGCCTGCTTGCCTCAGGCTGTCCATTTAGTTGTTATATTTCTTATATTTTGTTTAGTACCTTAATTCAAAATCTATATAAAATGTGAGTTTATTCTGGAGTGCAAATGAAAATGTAACATTAACAGAACTGGCAGTTGCATTATATGTTTCATATTATTGAGTTCTTGTTTTCCTACTTTATATTTGCATTCACTATCTCAGATTTTCATAATTTCACAGCCCAAAACAAGTTCACATTCAGGTACTTTGCCTGCATTTCAGCTTATTTATTGAACCTCTCTGGCAGCTTGAAGGCCTCTGGCCCTCCTGACTTAGTCAACTGTTAATTAATCAGCACTGTTAATGAATTACCACTGTTTCAAGCAGCATTCAGTTCAGATGGTGTTTCTATCCACAGGCAGTTGGCTTAATCTGCCACAGAAAATTTCATGAGATGATAGCAAATGTTCTAAGAGATTGTTTCTTAGCTCTCTTTTGCACAATTATTATTGTCTTATATCACCATATAAATATGTGTATACAATTATAGTTTTCTGGTAACATTCTATAAACTAATAGTACTTATTTCCCATGTTATCCTAATAAAAAGGCTGAAAGAACCAACCAGAACTTTGCATGTGAAGACCCTAATATCAGTTACATTTTTAGAAAGAGTAAGAAATATGTGGGAAGCACAAAGGTGAGCAAAATCTCATGGGATTTAAGAGCTCATTTTGCTATGAAGGATAAGACTTCATTTAAACATTCTTTCATTTGTCTTGTGTAATCATATGGCAGTACTCAACTGAACGTAGTAGCAGGTAAAAGGTCTATTTTCACTAGGACATCTAGAAAGATATTGTCAGAATTTTTGTGGAGTATTTATGGGCTATTATTTAAACAAAAAGCTAGCCAAATTTTATGGCACCAATGAAAAGACCCTGGCAGCATCCTTCCACTCTCCCTTTATTTATGTACATTGATAAAATCCCCATGAGGCCTTCTCTTCTCTAGGCTGAGCAGTCAGAGCTCTCTGAGTCTTTCCATCATCATCTCTACCTTTATCTAATTACAAGAAGCAATGATTTTGTGTTTCTGCCAAATTCACTCATGTGGAAGGTGCAATTGGACCCTGTTAGACAAAGATTTTCTTCCTCCTCTGAAATAGTCATGGTAATTTGGCTTTAACAGTCTTCAGGTCCCTGAGGGTGCTACCTGAGCAGCCCCGCTCCTAACTCTGCCTTTAACTTTACATCTTCTTCAATAATTTCCTGTGTGAAACCTAATAGTTTGCAATTACTGCTTCCATTGTAGACTAGTTACCCACAACCCAGGAGGACCCTTGAACAAATCGGTATGTTCCAGCAGGGTTTATCAGCTGTGTTCCCTGCACAAAACTGGGGCACCAACTGAAAAGCTATTTTCATACTTGTGAACAGTCCTCAGTCAAAAACCACTGACGTTAGTTTTTTGTTATTCTGAATGCTGTGCTCTAGGAAGCACAGGGGCAGGAGAAGAAACAACCTATAACTCTACATAGAAAATAAATATCGCCCCAGCACCACCTGAAGTTCATTTTTACATGTTGTTTGCCTTCTTGAAAAGGCCATTTTCCTTCAATGGACAGTTTCTCATGCGCAGTCAGGAGAGCTAAGAGAGGTGCAATTGGATATGGAGATGTTTTGGAGAAGTTTAATGTATTTAGGGGAACACTTTATTGGGAAACATTATGGAGATGCAGTATAAGCACTTGAGGACAATATTTTCAAGAGAAACCACTTAACACTTCTTTTTCAGGTGAGAACTTTTTCCCCCAAAGAAATTAAAAATTGTCCTTAGAGATATTTGTCATCAAGATAAATTCAGGAAGATTGAAAATCTGCATGTGATTATAGACACACTGTTAGTTATTTCCACTCAAAGAACACTCTTAATTTTGTCAGCTCCTTGCTTTTAACTGTTTTACAAAAATTGATCAAGGCACGCTGCAAGTGCATCAATCTCTCAGTCCTAATAAAAGGCACATGGTTATAGCATCAAAATGACTGATAGATTTATATATATACAGCTTCTTAGAAATGTGATATCCATATGAAACTTGAAGACTTTCAATAGATGATAACTTCCCAGTCTTCATGTTGAACTTAAAGAAGGCATAACTGAGATTAACCAAATCCAGGGTCAAGACCAATAGAGCTTGATGTGTGTCCATGTGCATCTTAAGCAAAAAGGTTTTATAAGACACAAAGCATGGATTTGAAAGACTTTGAGCAACACCATAGAAATCCCTAGACTTATAGTATTTCCAGTTTTTGACTTCTGATGCTTTCATTTATGTCTTCTTGACACATATCACAGCTAAAAATGGAGTTTGGGTGGCTAGTAGCAAGATGGATAGTCTGAGCTAGAAGGAGCTGATGATGGTAGTTTGATGGTAGATAGACTTTGTGCCAGGCACTGTGCATTCATGTGGCTGCTCTGAAGCTGCGAGTCTCTTTGAAAGAAAAACATCATTTAAAGGATGACAGGTGATGAGTATCAGTTGAAGGAGTGGATAAAAGTCCTTGGAAATAAAAATAAAACATATAAACAAGATCTGATACTTTACCAAGCATGCAAATTCATTTCTGAAGACAAATAAGTCTGTCAATGGAACAGATTCTTCCCTTTTTCTCTCTTTCAAACTTTGATTTCCAGCTCAGATTTACTAGATGCTTTTAAAATTTATTCATCTGATGCTATTTTTGCTAGTTCCTTTGCAGACTAGAACTGCAATTTTAATAAGTTCTAAAAATGAATCCTTTTATTTTTAGTACACAGAACACTGTGTACTAAATGCAATGCAATAGAAGTTGCACAAAACACATGAATCTTAATACTTCCCCTCTGCATTTAAGAATAGAAGGTGCTCACTTTTTTCTTTGAAGACTGATATGTAAAGCTTTTCTTTAAGTAAATGCTTGATTGTTTTCCCTTCTTGTGTTCCACATAATGAGAATGAGAATTCATAAGATATTTGTGAAAACAATAATATTTATCACACAGTGGATATTTTAGATCATAACCCTTATGGATAAAGTGCAGTTTTCAGTTAAAATGAAACAGAAGTCTTCAAAATGATGTTAGGGAAATGATAGTGTAATAGAAAACTCTAAATAAAACAACTATTTAAAAAAAATCCTACAATAAATGATAGAAAGATTACTATCTTTTAAAATACAGTCAGTAGGTACAGAAATACTTCTGCTTTTTAAATAAATTAATTTGAACAAGATCTCTTCCCAAATTCACTACTTTGGAAAAAAAATGGGCAATTAAAAGTACCATAATGAAATTATCCTTCATGCATTATCCATGCTAGTAATAATTCATAATAATTTAGAAAGTAAGCATAATCTGATTAAATTAGTATTACAGTAATTCCTTAATATTAGTGTAGTTTACTTGGATTGTTGTTTAATTATGACATTAATAAAAAATACTGTGGAGCAGATGCCATCATACACAGCTCTATTTGTCAGCCCAGAGCATTACGAGCATGGCTGTTATGCAGTTATAAAACTAAAAGTTCTCTAGTTTGTATCTACTTCAGATAATTCTAATTGTGAGTGTCCAAAATATTTCTCTGAAACTAAAACTATATACTAATGGCCCTACATCTTATAAAATGTTTTCAAACACACAAAGAAGATGAACAAGCATCCAAGAGAGATATTAGATTTTTTTCTACAATAAACACACGGTAGTACAAGTAATAAACAGCTTGGACCACATAATGAAAGTGGCAAAAAATACAAAGCAGCACTTTGAGTTGATCTGACTACAGTATTAACTGGCTAATTCTAAATGCAAAAAAAAAAAAAATCTAAGTTAATGTGGATTCTGCATTAATTCAGTTATTTCTTGCTTCAGCAAAAAAAAAGAAGTTTTTCTATACAAATTCCAGTGTTGCCGAGTGATACCTTAGATCCAAGCTGCTTGGCTACTCTCAACGTCCACTGCACTGGATAGATATATCCCAGTAAATATTAATGATCAAGATTTTCCAATTAATAAGTCACACCTACTTGTCAAGCAGTAGATCCAAATGAGTAAAACTATTAATTTGTAAATAGGAATAAAGCAAGGAGTTTTCTAAGAAAAAAGGAAGGTCACACTTCCAGATTATTTACTTAAAAGGCAGACACATCACCAGAGAGGCAATTCTATTACACCAGTTTAATCACATTACCTCACTGAACCAGTTAACAGGAGCCATAGTGTGATTTTTGAAGTTGAGAGAAGGTTTATATGACTCCAAGTGTTTCATAAAAACAGATAGTAACTACTTACCCCCTTGGTTTTCCTGAACTCCTCCGTGTATCCTTATCACATACAGCAGTGCTGACAAATGGAAATACCTTTGACAGAGGAAAAATATAGGTATTTGGGCAATAAACTATGGAATAATTACAATAAAATAAGAGACTTTTCTTTGAAAGAATTCCTGAATACTTCTTAGCCCTTTTGCATAAATTTGAGTTGAAATTTTACATGGTTTTATACATACAACCAAACACGAATGTAATGTAGAATTCAGTAGATAACAATGACCTAAATCAAAATCTTTCTCTGGGCAAGAAAGAATGTGCCAAATAGGGAAGTAAGAATTTATTTTTAGTTGCAATCATATTTTTAAAGTTTAATAATCCAAAACAGTAAAGAAAAATGTAATTAATAACAGTTAAAATTACAACAACAACTCTCCCACTCATTTCTCTATTGCAATCTTCACTTTTGCAATGTCCTTCTGACGGTCAAGAGCTGAGCCTTTCTCAGGTGCCACAGTGTTGGTAGTGATAATAAGTCATCAGCAACCTGAGGACTTCAGAGGAAGGAGCAAAAGGTTTGTGGTGGGATTTCTTTCCTTTTGGTCTCAGGTTTGTTTCTACACACTTTCTCAGAATGTTTCCCTTTCCATTGATCCCCAACTACTTCTGACAGAAAGAGCTGTTGTTTTCCATTCAATGATTCCCTAAGCCTGTGGGACTATTGCTGCACAATATACAGTAATTTCATGATTATAAGCCGCACCTTGTTCATTGAAGAATTCAGCCTACCCCAGTAGTGCAGCTTATATTCAGGTGCAGCTTATTTATGGACAAATCCCAGTGAAATGCCAACCCAGAAGTGAGAGCAGGCCGGGAGGGCGCCTGGGGCTGCCTTTAAAGGCTTCGGTGGTCTATGAAAACTGTTGCAACTTGAGCACCTGACACCAAACCCCGCGCTGGCAGCGATTCTGTTACTAATTTGTTACTTTGTTACACATGGATCCTAGCTTAAAAAAAAAAAAAAAAAGGAAAAAAAAAGTGCGGCTTATATTCAGGTGTGGCTTATATATGGACAAATCCCATGGTCTCCCTGGCTACCAGGAGGGGTGGCTTATAATTGTGAAATTACTGTACTTTTAAGCTACCACAGCTGGAGTGATTTCACCACACAATTGTAGCAACCTAAACCCACCTCAAGCTGTGCCAGCCTGGATGAAACTAGAGACCTGTGGCCTTATACCAGCAAGCTATGGCAGAAAATCATATTCACTGGGCTAGACCTATCACCAAAGTGAACAGAAATTTAACTCTGATTTTCACCTGATGGGATCTGGCTCAGCTCATGCATCCCATGAGGTCAAATGTAAAGGAAGCAAAACTGTACTTGTGTTTCCTAAATGTAAAGCAAATGGTTAGATTATGAAAATTTCAGAGCAAAAATGTCAGCTTTCTTTTTTTAAGCATTCAGTGTAATTAACAATGCTAAGAAAAGGCACTGATTTCATTGGTTGGAGCATAAAATTGAAAGTATTGAAACAGCAATAAAATCCTGTTTTCTGTATTGCTCCATGGGAGACTTAAAATGGCACATGTTGGATAATGTGTTCACGGGCAGAATTGGGAGAATGAAGGTAGTAAAACCAAGCCAACTTGCCAAATTCATAATGCATTTTATATTTATCAATCTGGAGGTTTTTTTCCAAATAGAACTCTTTTCTTATTCACGCAGATTTTTCATTGTCATGTAAAGAAGTGAAAACTCCTTTTGAGACTGACATCTTTCAAATGTGGAATTAGAAATGTTCCTTATTAGCTTGCAGTATATCATTGATGCCACTGTATGTTCTTGTTGTTATTACCTTGAATTAAACAATGTTAATATCTGTATTTTTCCATGTTGCAGTTTTCCTCATAGTTGCTTACTTTACTCTTTAATGCCTCTTTGTTTCTTAATCTTCTTTGGGATAAATGAAAATGTGAAGAGAGTTATAAAAAAATAGGTTTGAGATGAATAGCTACATCTTTCATAAATCTGTTTTTTAATTACAAATGAGCTCAACATAGTAATGCATTTTACTTTAATTATGATTTTGATGACCTTCTTAGAGCTGAAAGCCATTTCTCTTTATTTAATGACATGCATGTGTGTGTTTCAGGAGTTCTGTTGCTAAGTGATTTCCAGGGAAGCTAGTGAAGCAAACTAATGAAGTGTCAGATAATATTTTGTCATGTTTTTAAGGAATGGCACTATTGGATCAAGAAGAGACCTGTCTCACATTTGCAAAATCTTCAGAGTTTGAAGGTTTAAGAGAGCATATCAAGCTCAAATTTGAAATGAATACCCCATCTCTTTATTTTACCACATCCAGCTTGTGCATTTGACCATATAGTACATGAGGCTAGGGATAGATAAGTGCAATTCATTTTTTCCCCATTACTTTAAAAGGTCCAAAGTATGTTTAAATCTTGTATATCTCTGTTTCTTTTCTTTTTCTTTCTCTTGGGTGCTCACGCTTTTTAAATTAGCATTACCATTCCTCCTTCCTGCAGCTTTGTTACTGACAGAAGTTAAAGTGCACTGCATCTGACATATATAGTGTATAAATTCAGCTTGAAGATATGGAACTTGTCAACTTCAGAGTGTATCTGCAGCAGGTGGAAGTGACACAGCACTGACTTCAGTACAGCTCTGTCACAGCAATGATGGAACTTGGGCTCAACTCCACAAGCAGTTTTAAAACACTGTTTGTAACAGATTTCTTCGTAAGTAATCTCCTTCATAATGGCAATCCAAAGGAGTGGGATCTTAAAATGGAAATGCTTAAGCAATTCTAGAAGAAAACTGGTGATTCTTATACTGTGTCATGTTTCAGAGAGGAAAGGAAGCCATATTTACTTTGAGATGGAGGATTTTTAGTTTCAGTTGGAATGATAAAGGATATTAGTAAGTTACACAGCATCTGGGTGCCAATTAAGTATATCATAAAGAATAGGTAAATGATGTATCCTTTAGTTTCATGTCTTAAAATGCATTTTTTAAAACTGATTATTTAAAATGGTTATTGACATATTGCTTGTATATGAAAGAAAATGAAATGTTTTCAATGATAACTGAGTGTACAAAATCTAGCCTTTACCAGATTTCAATAATTAATAAATTTCTCTGTCCTGTCTTAAGAAAATTAACTACAAGTTGGGTTTTTTTTTACTTTTCTTTTTAAGCCAATGAAGGTAGAAGCTTTGTATAAAACACAAAAGTTAAGATAAATTGATTTCGGGTTTGAGAAATTCAGGGAAAATTATAGTTTGGACGTACTCTAATTTAGAAAACATGAATTTTGCAATAGCTTTTCTTTCTCACTCTGACTTTCCTCTAGATCTTCTTTTTCTCACTTAATAAAATGCCACCCCCCCCATTGATCCTGCTGGACTGAAACCATGTTTGTATTATATATTATTAAAGCAGTTTCAGACTCATGATACAGTATGCTTGGGGCTTTGCAGCAGCATTATTTTACTTGATGTTCCTTAAAAAATACCCAAGGGATTCTAAGGCAGTATTAGCTCCTTTTGAAAGATACTGCATAACCTATTTAGTTGTATGGCATTAGATTACTAAACAAAATCAAATGTGGTGGTGCTTCCTACATCCTACTTCTGAGTTACATTTTGTAGGCTGGCTTTTTTGAGAGATTGTATATATTTATTTGTATTACATTTACCAGTGGGGAAGTCACACAGATGGTGGTTAAAGAGAATAGCTTACTGTTTCTCTGTGAAAGTGTGTACCAAACCTGAAAGTTTCTCAATTACTCGTGTACCCACAGCCCCACTGTACTCCTGCTGCAACCTGCTCAAAGGGCAAACACATACCACGCTAATTTTTACATTTAGTCCTGTCTCTCTTCTCAGGATTGAAAGCAAAATATTCTTCATACTCTGTGTGACAGAAGAGAATAGTTTTCAGCTAGAGAGGAAGATGATACAAGAAAAGGGCATGTATTTAAGTTGCAAAAATTAAAAGGTAAATGAAACTGATACCACAGCAGTCTGTGGCATGATATGTGGGTACCATGTGTTTTGTGAGAGGACAGAGTGGTGAAAGGATTGCCTTTTTGCCTCATTCCTTTTGCTGCATGACGGAGGTGAAGCTCTCCCAGAGAGAAAGTAGGTCTCACAAAAACAACCAAACATGTTGAAGCAGAAACCTGATTTCTGCTAAGTTTATTCTGCTTTCTAAAGGGAAAGACTGCGAGATAGAGACTGTAATACAAATAAACGGAAGGGCTTTGGTAAGGAACAGGGGAAGGTAGGTAAGTAGCCCTCAGAGGTAGAAAGACAGATTTTTCCCAGGAGAAAATCAACAACAAGTTCTAAAGGTAGAGGAGAAGGCCTGAAGCAATATTCAGCCAGTTCTGTAACACTGAGACTTGCTGAATCAAGTGAAGGCAGAGTCCCAACATGCAACAATATGTTGTGCAGGCTGTTGTAAAGTCCTTTTGTTCCAAGGTTACACTCTAGCAATCCAAATTTTCATCTCAAAAGCTGTTGTGTTCTAGTTGGTGTTCCAGCATGGAAAATCAAGGGCCTTTTGCTGACTTGCGTCATATTCAAATTTCAGAAATTTCAATACTGTGGCTTACTAGAGATGTTTCACATTATGAAGAAATTGCTGAAATTCATGGTTTACTTGTACTCAGTTGGCACTGAAAAGTGCAGAACTTAAAATGATGCTAAACATTCATGTTAGAATGTTGTTGTCATCCCTGTGTCAAACAGGAGTGAGCCGAGGAAGAAGAGAATATTTACTGTGAACAAGCTGTTCCTTTGAACAGTGGGAGAGGTTAGTGCTGGTTTAATATCAGACACAGGGAGTTTTCATCTGTTTGCTAATACTGCTATCAGTACTGGAAGTCAATATCAGTAGTGACTGTTTGACTTGAGATTCCAGATCTTGCCTGGGACCTGAGCAGAATCAGCCTAATTACTAAGTACTTGCAACAATAGTTACACAATTGGCTGCTTTTCACAACTACAATTTATCTGGAGCAGACTGACATAACTGTGTCAGTTAACCTTTCCTTCTCTCTTCACACTGAAAGTTTAGCAACCCACATGTTGCCTCCAGATAATTACATAAATGAGTTATAAATACTTTATCAGAATATTAGCATGCTGGCCCAGGGCAAAATTTGTTAAATCATTGAATACATCTGATTTTTTTCTGCAACAGTGCATTCTGTTCTATAATAAAACAATAAAAAAAACTAGATGGGGAGTGTTTATCAATTCCCCACTCAGGACAGATAAACATTTTATTGCGCCCATGAGGACTCATTACACCCACACATAATGAAATAAAGTCATACATCTGACTCAAAGACAGAAAACAATGCAGCACATTACAGTTAACACATTCTTCTGAAAGGGAAATAGCTGGATGACTGGTACCTTGTTGTACTCTTCTCTTGCTGCCACCTTCACTTCACGCCTTTCCTAAATCAGGTTTGCAACAATACCCATTTCATAATATATTCATAGTAATTGATGCATATAATTCAATGAACACTGAATTCAGTCTTCCCTAGTTTCATACAGAATCTTTATTGAGGATTGCTACAAAACTGTGTTGAGAAGAGTGGTAGGTAAGGGAATATTAAGGTTCTGTTGTGTTTTAACTCTTTTTTTCTCCTTTGGAAATGTTACGTTCTTGAAAATTGGAAACTCCAATCCTGTCTTTTCCTGTAACAATCCCCACAGTTCAGAGATATCTTGAAGTCGCTAGGACAGACTCAGATATTTAATCTCAGTTTATTTTTCTCAGTTTTGGCATCTCAGCAAGGTATATCACAGTAATTTTAAAATACGTATCTTTTCTAGCCATGCTTTTTTAAAAATGACAAAGCATTTTGCCAATCACTGAGAAAGTGAAACTATAGAAAAAAAGTCTGCATCTTTTTTAGCACAAAAATGACATTTTGTCTGGGTGTGGGGGGGTGTTTGTTCAGAAATAAAATCACTTCACCTGTGTACAAAATAAATACTTTTTGTATATTGAACAACACGGAAATTGTTATGGTTGCATCATTAGCAAATGTCTTGTTTAGACATCAAAACTGCTTTCTCTAAAAGGTGAGCTCTTGTTCACATCACATTTATTCATCTGAAATGTTTGTCTATAAAAATACACATAGGAGCCAAAGGCAAGTTTTAGAACTGTATGTTCTGAAACATTGATCTAAGCATTGTTAATGGAAGTGTTATCTAAATCTTGTAGAAGTAATGAAAATTTCTCCAGGTGTTAAACCTCAGAATCTTCTGTCACTTTGATATGAGGGTTAGACAACAAAGTGGATTGCCTTGTCCATCAAAATGTAGTAGGAGAAAATTTCACTGATGACCCAGGTAAGAGTGACAAATATACAGGAAAGTTGATGTGGAATTTATCAAATTTAAAAATAATAGCTGCTTACAAAAAAACCACCATAACCCAACAAAAAACCCCACAAACCACTAATGAAAAAGGAAAAAAAACCCAAACCAACCCAACAAGAAAAAGAGGAAAAAAGCTGGTGAAAGATGATGTTAAATTTGCATAAATTTATTTGATTCGAGAATAATTTTGGAATTGGATAACAATGTTGTTTTCTGAATGAGAGAATAATGACTTTATCCAAAAAGACACACTAAATTTATTTAATTTAATTTATAATCACTGCTTAGACTGAGAAGAAATAATCATATTAATTTCACAGGGAGTCTAAAACAAAGGTGGAAAAAGCTTGTTTATAAACAGAGTTGCCTTCAGCTTTGTTCTAGAAGGTTAACATTATCTTCAGCTTTAAGCTGAGCTATGCGAAAAATAAAAAATAGGGTGTACAGTTTTCTTTTAGAATGATTTCCTTAAAGGCAACACATTATTTGGCTTGAATTATTGGGTGTAAGAGTGGCCAGATGGAAAATTCAATTTACATTTTATTTTAACTGATGTATCAACTATTCCATTGACAAAGAGAGGTGTTACTTTGGTGAGTGAGAAAAATGTTATTTTCTGCTTATAGTTGCATTAAAATGTTACAGTATGTTAGAAGTTTTCACTCAAACCTTTTCATCACTACTGCTGTTTCCCAGACTCCTCCATTTTTAGCTGTTCCTAGAAGTGAGAGCTCTAGGTGTTACTATGGCTGACATTTTGCTGCCATTTCCTCCATCCCTCCCTATATATTGGTGAATGCACTGTGTATTAAAAGGGCTGCATATGCTAAGGACTTTTGTCAACCCACTTCAGGGTCTTAATTGGTTTGCTGAGGCAGTACTGATATTTCCTCAGTTTTCTTCAGCAAAACTGACAGCTTAAGAGCACAAGAGTTCAATCCCTGGCTTCCCAAATCTCTCACCCTCGTTAAATCACCCCCTTTTTCAAGAGAACAAGTCAAAATCCCAAAGCCTGTGTCAATCTTCAAAGCTAAAGAGAAACTTGTGCACTGCTGTTTGCAAAAAAATAGAAAAGCAGTAATTAAGATGTGTTTTGATTCACTTGAAACCCATCCCCCTAGCTCCTTGTTCCTCTTCTGCCTTGCTCACTCTTTGCCAAAGGCAAAACCCCAATGTATTCACTGGCCACCAACAGGAGGTAACATTTTCCATGGGCTTATGCTTGTCTCATAGATCTGGGACTACAGAGCTATGGCATTGATTCTTTTTCTAGCTGATATCACAGAATGACGGAATAGTTTGTATTGGAGGGGACCTTAAAAGTTAATCTGGTCCAATTCCCCTCCCATGGGCAGGGACATCTTCAACTAAATCAGGTTGCTCAGAACCACTTGCACTCTGACCTTGAATGTTTCCAGGATCTGGGCATTTTTCATTTATTTGGGCAACCTGTTCCAGTGTTTCATCACCCTCATTGCAAAAAATATTTCTTCCTTATATCTAGTCTGAATCAACCCTCTTAGTTAAAAATCATTATTCTTTCTCCTATTGCAAATGCCCTAATAAATAGACAGACATTTCTGTACAGACACTTGTGGAAGGTCTTGGTATTCTACCATGAAAAAAATGATTTCATAGATGGCACCTGCTCCCTGAACATGTTTTGGTGGTTGCAGCTTCTGACATATCTATAATCTGAGATCTATTTTCTTCTTGCACAGGTTTCCCCCCTGTCACTATTCTTTAGAGCCTTCTAAAGAAACATCCATGAGACCTGAAATTCTGAACCAGGTCAGTGGATTTAAAATATTTTATTTTGCAGTGAGGCAAAATAAAGAATAAGATTTAGAAAGCATGAGAGTTGGAAAATCAATCTACTATTTTCAATGGTATTTAACGTGCTGGTATTGAAAAGTTTAGCACTCCTTTGGCAAGAAGTTCCTGGCCAGAAGGCTTGCTGTGTTCAGTGACATGGCAACTCTGTTCTCCTTTTTCAAAAATCTGGCAAATAATGTTAATTATTTTTCAACTAGAAAATGTCTTATGGGCAGCAGTTTAATTTTCTTATATTAGAAAAAAAATTATCATGAAATATCAGAACAGCCATATTTGAGCTAGAGACGTGTTTGCATTTAATGACATACTTGTTTGATTTCCTATGCTATTTTATTAATTACATTTTCCACCCTGACTTTTAAATTTTATGTGAAATATATATTTTATTTTGAGAAAATGGGAGTACTTTTAAAAGCCATTTTAAAAAAAATCTCCACTCTGACTGATGGATATTGATAATATTGGCATAGTCAAACAGAAAATTTTGGAAGCACCAGCCACAAGCTTGGTTATTTTTTAATATTTTTTTTTCCACAGGGTGTAAATGAAGCTGCAAGCCTTGAGGAACACATCAAATATACAGAAGTTTTCTGTAAAAGTGGACCTTTCCAGGGACAACTGGGGGTTAATAGAGTTCCCGTTCTGAACTGCAGCCTTGTAGGGCTAAAACTACATCTGATTACAGATAAATAAATGCCATACAGCAGGGAAAAAAGAAATTAGAAAGAATGTTTTGTATTATTTGCAATTCATTCCATTTCTTCCCCTAGGCAAACAAACTACTATCTTTGGTGACAGCAAAGTCATTGGCATTATATGAAACTTTCTTATTTTACTCCAAGCCCAAGAATAACATTTCTTGAAGAGGTGGATGAAAGAAATAAGAAATTGATAAAAGAAATGTTCAACTTTTAATTAACTGGAGTCAGATTAATGATTTGCTTTATTTTTTCCTCAATATCAGAAATCCTGTATCAAACCCCTTGATTCAGTACAATGTTTTTACTATGCAGAGAAAGTTCTGTTTTCCTACATTTCCATAGCTAATCTTTTACTATCCTATAGTCAACTTTTACAGCCCAGAGCATTAATTTTTATCTACTGAGGAAGTTTTAAAAGGGCATCAATATTGGGCGTTCTGTCTCCCTCCCCTTTCCTCCTCATAGTCAGAAAACACAGTAAGCAGCTAAACTATGTCTAAACAGCCCAAAATAAATTAATTTACATTTCTCCAAGCTGCATACTTTGATGTGGTTCAAAATGTTATATTAATAAGACAAATCTGACATTTTGGCTTGCATTTTCTAAACATTTGGACACTTTGCTCTGGCTCCTCATACACACCTCCAAAAATGCTTTCAGCTGATTTTAATTCTAATTCATATTCTTAGTCCGGGGCATTTGTGATTTCCACTCTACATGTTCTAATGAATTATTCTTTTGAATATTCAAGATGTTGCAAGTGACAAACAGGATGCCAGTGCACTGTAATACAACAAAGAAGAGAGTGCTCTTGCAGGCTACACATCTTCCACTGGTGTGAAGTGCTGAGAGCATTTGCAAGTGAATCCATGTTGTTTACTTCCCATTTCCCTCAGTACTTGCTCACAGAAAGTCATTGCACCTAATCTGCATTGATGGGATTGTAACCCCAGAATTTTTTAAAAATATTGCTGTGTTCTCCAGGCCCAAAGACAAAGAGACTAAACCTCTTTCTAAGAACAGGAGTCACATCATCTTGCAGTTGGTACCATATGGTTCAATTGACTGAATGAAAGAATTTAATTCCAACAAAGGAAGACTCTGAGCTAACTATAATCATTCCGGTTATAAAAATAAAGAGGTGGTTTAATGATCAGTAGCATTAAACCCCAACAAACAAAGCTGTTTGGAATGAAGAAATGAAGAACCAAAATGAAAACATTGTTCTGTTACCAGGAGCAGCAGAACTCCTATTAACAACTGTCGAAGATATCTCATCCTGGTAACTGCATGTACTTCTGGTCTTTATCTGTTTTGCTCTCCCTCACATTAAATAAAAAAAAAAAGAGTATTGGTAAAAGAAAGAGAAAGACAGATAAATGAAATAGGAATTATCTGTTCTGAATTACCTTCCATATGTATGATACATTAGATTTTTATTGTCTTAATTGCAACCTCATTGGTTTTAAAAATGTTACCCTGTTAAATGGGAATTAGTTACTTCTCTGTTTATGTGGTACTCTTTCTTTGTATATAACTTAGTGCATTAGAAGAGCAGGAACTATTAAACATATGGATTGATGTCTTGATTAGGATGCCAAATCATTAAGACAGTTTAGAGATCTGGGATAAGAATGGCAAGTTCTGTTAAATTCTACGCTACAGATTATCAGAACGTAAGTTTAAGATCATAAAGAGTACTTTGTTTTATGAGAGCATCATATTGGAGAGAGTAGTTTCTTATTCAGTGTCCTAAAGCTGCCTTTCTGCATCTAGGATATTTTTAATTTAGGAATTAAAAGGTTAGGCACCATCAGTTTTGTTGCTGACCAACCCAGATCTTCTTTTTCCAAGCTTTTCAAATGACAGTCTAACTGGTATGACCGTTTTACTATAAAATACTCTCAAAATAGCATATCACTGTCTTTCATTTTATATCCTGTCAGGATGCTTAACCAGTGACTGGATTGAACCAAATGTGAAATTGTCACTTGTAAAGTCTTCTCTAAGTTGACATAACTGCACTGGTCAAATCTTTAACACTACATTTCCCCCCAAAATTCACTGGCATCCTTGTCATCCTGATGTCAACACCTCATCTCTGTTCCTGACAGTAAGTTCACCCCTCCATTCTCTAGTGTAATACTAATTTAAGCCATATTTAATAATGATATAATTGATGTTTCATAGTGTATTGGTTTTGCATAGCCTGGTTTTTCAAAGCAGGGGGCCACAGAGGTGGCTCCTCTGAGAAGTTGGAAGCTTCCACCACATCCAGAAGAGCCAATCCCTGATGGCTCTGAAGATGGACATGCTGCTGGCCAATGAGCCAGTAATGCCTGTGTTGTTGGCAGGCATGATGGCATATTTAAGAAGGAAACCAAAACAGACACAGGATTTTGCTTCTAGACACACAAGAGGAGGAGGTGAGAACATATGAGGGAAACAACATGGAGACACCAACGTCAGTGGAGAAGAAGGGGCAGGAGGTGCTCCAGATGCCAGAGCAGAGATTCCTCTGCAGGCTGTGGTGAGACCATGGTGAAGCAGCTGCATGGTGCCCCTGCAGCCCATGGGGATCCAT
>VRYO01001463.1:53299477-53317351 GCA_009812075.1 Sialia sialis
TCCTCTCCTCTCTCTTTCCTCACAGATCTGCTTTGTGGAGGGCCTGGGCAAATCAGCTACTGGTGTCACAGTTATCTGCTCAGTAAGGAGGTAATTTTCACAAGCTAACCATCTTTCCAGAAGATCCCTAGTCTTCATCTAGAAAGATATATCCACTCCCAGTGTGATCATACAGTTGGCTTTAAGTTGCTTCCTTGTAGGTCTGCAATCGGCTGTAGGACTCCGTGAAAGAAATTATTTTTATTCTGAAAAGCAGTGAGAAACATATTAAAACCTCTGTGTTTATGCTTTAAACATCATATTATTTTTAGAAGAAATGGGAAGCTGAAGTAATTTTAAAAAAACAAAAAAATCCAGCATTTGAGTATTCTGAAGAGTTTTCTGATGTTGTTAAAATGATTGTCAAAACCACCAGTATCAAGACAATTTGCTACTGTGTGTATACCTATGCTACATGGAATCCATCATAAAGTATTTAGTGTAACTAATGAAGGCCTTCTTGAACGAGTTCCTGTCTGGTAATGAAGAATGCTTTTATTTAAAGCATGGCAGCCAGTCATCTTTTATAGTCACACAGCAAAAAAAGTTACCAGACAAATAGGGAAGTTGTGGTAATGAGTGTGAGATAGGAACATTTGTTGTTAAATATTGCCTCCCTATACTTAAGAAAAGTTAATATATTTAATAAATTATATATTTCATTATTACCTGCATGCCTAAAAATTCCCCATAAATGCTAAAATAAATGATAAGAATATTGAATTTTTTCCTGAATATCAAAGATATATTTTAACAGTAAACTACTTATGCTGAATTACATTGTGTAGTGATTTTAGCACTGTCGTCTCTTCATGTCTGTTACAGATGAAAGTAATAAAATCTGGGAATCTTAAATGCTACAGATAAATGAAAACACTTTGTATTTGTGGCAGCTTTCTTGTTAGGCTCAAGTGAGTCTTCCAAGATTGGGTTGGAGTCACAGTCTTTGCAGTAGGAGGAAAAAAGTTATATTCTTCTGTTTCCTGTGGGATTTCTGTAAGTACATGGATCACAGTCAAGATATTGCTACCTACAGGTCCTCCTAATCCTCCTCCTTCTCTGTGGTACCTACCTGTTCTACCCTTCAGTTTTAGACAAGCAGTCATCGTTGATTGCTAACATTCAAAATTGTGCCAGGTGGGTGAAATGGCACAAAATACGGAGCCTAAAAGATTTCACTTCCTTTCCACTCTGGGATGTGCCTTGTCCTGGAGCTTGTGCTTCCTTTAGCAGTGCAGATGCTCCAGGCTCGTGCTAGAAAAAGGGCAAGATCAAACTGGGGCCAGCTAGTGTGAGTGTCCAAGGGAGCTTTTCCTCACATGTGAACCCGCTCTCTGTGTTGCTACACAGACAAGAGTTTAGCAAGTCCCCAGACACAGAATCTAGTACTGGCACATCTAGACCGTATTACCTGTTTATGTAAAATACTTTTCATGTGCAAGGAAAAAAGCAGTCTAAGCCTCTAATAAAATCACAGCTTAAAACAAACATTTATTTGTTTATTTTAAATATTGTCTTTTTCTGCAACAGCATCCCTATTACAATCATTAGTCTTTTCAGGGCCAAACTTTATTTACAGTGTGAAGGCTCATGGAGTGGTCCATCTGGCTCCTGGCTGGGAAGAGAACCTTTCATGCCAAAATGCACCTCTGAGAGAAAGCACACGGGATGTGTAATAGGGCTTAAGCTAGAAATGTCAAAACATTTTGCATATTCTCATATTTGCAGCATCAATCATGACAAAATCTGGATCTCTCTCAGTTTTAAGTATTCAAAAATTGCATCATGTATCTGTTCATGAATTCTGTCTTATTGTTTGCTATAAGCAAGAAATCTCACATCAAGACACTCAGGCCTCTGCACACAAGCCTATTGATTTCTGAATGAGGAGACCTTTTGAGGAAAAACATACCAAAACCTCTGGAACTGAAAGCTCTGTAATGTTTTGGATGTCAGCACTTTTTATGGGGCTGTCACCAGACATGCTGATGTAATGGAATATATAAGCAACTGGAGAGATGGTGTTTTCTTGGTCTACAGGGCCAAATATCAGTGGTGAAATATCTCTTGCATCTGTAGTCCTGAAATCCAAACAGCAGCTCTACTGCACATAAGGACACAAACCCTGTCTGGGTAATTGATCTGAATTTGGGCTTGGAGATTTCTTCATCACCTGCAGGATGTTCCCTACCCTTACTTGTGACACGGCAGAAAAAAGAACGAGCAAAGAAAAGTTTGTGTGTGAGCAATGGAACCTCCAGACCTTGCCTGTTAAATTAATATTGAAAGGAAAACTTATGCTGTGTACCTGACCCAGAGCAATGTTAGCTGAGAAGCAAGGAAAATTAATAGTTTAAATGAGCAAAAAGTCCCAGAGCTCTCAGCATTTACAGGAAGTAAGGGAGGGGGGGACCCAGAAAACACCTGAAGGGTAAGAATTTCTAGATTATTCCTAATAACAACTCAGCCAGCATGCTGATGTTAATGATCTGTGCGTGAGAGGCCCAAACGTTGCCACATATGAGCTGTGCTTCCTTCTTACAGAAGTGACAAGCAGGAAATATTCCATTACTGCTCCAGCCAGATCTGTAATGACTTCTCTGCCTTTTTCCCTGCTGTAGGTAAAGGCTTACCCATGCAATTTCCTTCTTTTGTCTTCACAGAGTTGAGGATAAATTATTTCAACCTCTTTGCAGGGGGCATTTGAAACTAAAGTTATTTTTAGGGAGAAATAAATTCTTTCATGTAAGATACGGGAGTTGTTGCTCCTCAGGCAGCTGAGAGGAAATGAAAGGCACTTGAAGTCTTTTTAAAAGCTGGGTTCTGTTGTTTAGCTTGAGATCAAAGAGGGAATGGGAAAAGGAGGGGAAGCCAAGTTTCTAGTAAGCTATCGGTATATACAGCCTTGTATATGCTTCCTTTGAAGGACTTGCTGTTACATTTCTGATCTTTGAACTCTTTTTCTCATTTTATGAAGGTGAACTGAATTTCTTTTCAGTTATCTTATTGTGAATCTAATGACTATGCTTTAGATGCCTTGAGAAGATTTTACGAACCTAAAAAAAGAACACAGTATCTGCAACTTGCTTATTTCACTCACACTTTTTTTTTTAAATGGGAAAAATGCCAATGTAGTTTTGAAAGATTAACATCTGAAAATATACTTTACCAAGTTTTTGAAAACACAGTTCAGGATTTTGATGTCATACTATAATACTTTAGGCTCAGTGCTGTTACTTTTGTGTATTTATTTTGTTTGCAGTATATTTTCTTTTCAAACTGTTGTATTTTTTGAGAGTGGAACATTTGAAATTTAAAATTCATCTTGTTGCTGCTTTTACAAATACTTGCAAAGCCACTGCTGACTTGTGTGAAGAAAAATAATCAAGATAAATGAGCTACTAATAGCATTTGCAAGTAATGCAGATGCCAGCCAAGTGTCCCCAGCAGAATGACAAAACCTTCTTGTTGTTTTTGATCTAATGCTAGGTATACCACTTACTTTCTGACACTTTGAGGAAAAGCACAGCTAATGGTGTGTAGCTGAGGGGCAGTGCTGTCTATTTATCAGCGTATGTAGCCGAGAGATTGGTTGTGGAGCTCAGAAACAAGCTGTATTGATCTCAGCTACACTACACTCTTATTGTTTCCCCTACACTTACCCAACCTGATGTTATTCACTGGAGCCAGGAATCAATTAGGATTTATGGCTTCTGCAGTGGGAAATACATAATATAAAAGATATAATTTCCAATATTGTGTGAGATACAAACATTTGGGGTTTTGACAAGGAATGGAACCAACATAAATAAGAAGCAATTTATTTTAATATTTTCATAGGATGGTAACAGCCTCCATTAATACAAATGTTTCCTTTGTAGCTCTTTAAGACCTTTACTGAGATGGGAAAGAGATGTAAATTCCCATTATTTACAGCTTGTGAAATTGATGCAAGAGAGGGAAGAACTGCCTTGCTCCGGGGAAGAGGCAGTAGAAGTAAAAAGCGTGGAAGCATACTTGCAAGAGTGGTTTCAGTGCTTATAAATATTGATGTAGTAGTGTCTTGCATTGTGATGATTTCTGAGCTTCACAAATTCGTGAGCTTCTTGTTATGTTACTACATGGTTTTGTCAATAGAGAATGATAGCTTTTAATACAAAATTCCAGTACATTTGCAAGCATATGGTAGAGCCCCTGGAGAGGTACTGATTTGAATCAAATGAGCGATAGAAACAGACATGATAACATGAGGGATTGTTTTTTACTCAGTTTGTTGAAAGTTACTGTTTCTTTCTGGGACAAAGATGGACTGATTATTTACTTACAACCTTCCTTGTTTCTTTGCTGTGTGCCCATGTCACACATCACAGAATGGCGTTAGAGCAAAATGTTCAACCCAATGACAAATCAAGTGTTCCAAGTAGGTTCTGTTGTCACTATTGCCCAGAAGCCTCTATAATCATAGGGGCAAAAGCAGAAAAAACGGACCAAAGCTCAGCACTGATTGCAGCACAAGCAAACTGCTTAGTAAAAGCAGAAGACTTCACTTAAGTGCCTGGGAAATCCAGGTCCAGCAGATTTCTGTGGGATCTCCCAGTGTGTCCTTGGCACACATTGTGGGAAAGGAAGAAGGGGAAACTCCAGTGATCTTTGGGAAAGCACACATTCATCTCTCTCCACGCTCACATATCACTTGTTTACCAGGGATATGCTTCCCTGGGGAAGGATCCTGGCTAGTGAAACCCTGTGGGAACACCCCTGGAATCTCTGTATATACTGAGGATGTGATGGGAGCTCCTCAGCTTCATATGGTTACCTTCTTCAAAGGTTTCATAGCAGTCAGCAGTAGCTATGGCAACAATAATCACCTTAACACAGAAGAAAGCAAGCAGTTCAAAGGCACAGTCACTGGAAATTGAACCTATTATCATAGAGGTGCCTGCTGACACTGAAGATGCTCATTGGAAGAGAAGTCAGTACTGATACAGGTGGATGAACTGGCATACCTGGCAGCCTGGTACACATCTGCAAAAAAAACCAAAGCCTAAACACTACTTATTTCCCTGTGATCTCATTTCTACTGCACAGTGTATCCCCGTGGTCCAGAATTCTCAGATGAGACCATTGCCATGGCAGGTCTGGCAGATGTGATATTAGCCTCTGTTGACTAAAAGGCTGGAGAGGTGATGCCCTCAGTCCCCACCAGCTCAGAATAATGAACACAGTAAATCCCTAGAATTTTTTATTTTCTCCTCTTGTTGCTTTGTGATGCTCCCAGGCTTCCAGGGCTCCTTTGGTCCTTGCACCAGGAGATAAACATGCATACTCATGAATCCAAAAAGGGCAGAAAAACCTTGCTGGGCAGAGCCCACTCTGCCCAGGCAACTCAAGGAATGGCAATCACAGGCTTTGCAACCTTCTTAAGGGTTGTTTTTTTCCCCACCTGTTTTTTTTCTCCCTCTAGGTTTGCTGATGTGAATTATCTTTGGGTGAACATACTGAATGCTTTCCATCACGACTGGATCTTTCCCTAACCCTTCACCCTAAACCTACTCAGATAAAGTGTGCTTCCCCAACTTATCATTGTCACAAAAGAAAAACATACTGTAAGCACTGATGGCATTGATCTCTGCCCTCTCCATCCTTCAATCTGCTCTGCATTGACATTATTTTGTTTGTAGCATTCAAAACAAGTACCAGTGAATATAAAGCAATTGGCAAGCAGGCAGAATGCACCATTTTTTAATATTTTATTTCACTAAGTTAATGTATACTTTTGCTCCTGGGTATTTTGACGGAGATTGCATACAGTATATGTGAGAAACATTATAATGCAAAATGTCCCCCAAACTGCTGCTGGTAAACAGTAGCGTCTATTTCTATTGGACCTGAGCATCTCCAATTGGAGATAGGCAGCATCATCATCAAGTAATTAGGTACCTTAGGTAATCTCTCTTTGAATTACAGATTCAATAAGAAAAAATAGATGAGATTATTTTATAAGTGAGAATGTGCATTATTATTAGAAAAGCAGTGGCCCACAGAGTAATTTCTGGACATTTGCTCTGAGAAGCATTTTTCTTGTTGTTATTGCCATAGCCATACAATTTTTAATTCCAGCAATTTTAGTTTCCTTCCTTCTATTTTCTGCCTTACACTTCTTTTGGACTTGGTCCCCTAATGTTCCAGGAATGTGGGTGTGAACAGTGTTAGGTCAAGTTTTTTCACAATAATATCCCCTTAAAATGACTTTTGTGAGTGGACAAGCTGATTCCCACTTTGCTCTGCTTATTTCAGTCCAGTGGGATGCCCTCCACAGAACATATGCTTCTTTGAGTGGATAACAAAAAAGCCGAGCTACAAACTACAGCTTAAAGAGAGGTCAAAAAAGAGCTTCTCTAGAGTACCTAAAATGTTCTCTCCACAATATATTTTATATTGCTTTGTAATTTCCCACTCACTGCTTACACTAATGGAGAGCTACATCCTTGTGAAATTAACTCACAAACTTTCCTTTAGCATCTTTAGATGTCACTGAAAGGGTTGAAGGTTAATTTGTGTGTTTTTCTTGGCTTGTTCTGCTGCTCACCTTCCTTCAGCCCCTTTTCTGCCAAAGCTTATTAAGTTCACAACTGGATTTATCTATATAATCATATCTGCTCTCAGGAAAATAAAGTGGGTTTGAGGCCAGTACTCAATTTTGTACAGAGGATAATGGGAGGTTTTATAATTTTTTAAAAAGATACACAACATCAAAGAGCAAAGAAAGCAGACCTGCAGTGTCTCATTTTTCTTTTTTCTAGAAAACAGTGCAGTTCAAATGGTATTTAGGTTTCCCCCCTCACATATTGAAGGTATCAGCTATGGTTTTAATTGCTGATTTCTCTGTGGTACCTGTAACATATCAAATTAAGGCTTTGAAGGAAGGAGTCTAATGTCATCTTTGCAACTCATATACTGAACTGATCAAAAGCTCTTCAGTTTTCTCACTTAAACTGATTTAGGCTCATTTAAAAGTTGTGTGAAAATGTTCAGAATTTAGCTATCAGGGCATATAACTTCACAAAATGGTCAAAAATACATTGTAATATCTGTAGGTGGCACAACTTTTACATGAATATTTGTAGACACTCAGTGGATAAAAAGCAGATCTCATCCTGTGATCCTGATGTCCTCCATCACGTATTTCTTCAGACTCTTTTTATTTTCTAGACTGGTGACTCATTAGGTTTTCTTTCTGCGCTTTAGCACATTCGTGTCTGAGGAACTGTTGGACATGAGCTCTGCTTTGTTGCCCTTTGCATCTTCAAAAATAGATATCTGAATCTACTGGTAAGCAAAAAAACCAAATACAAGTACAAAACCAAACACAAATACAAACACAAACAGAATGCAATCAACTCTTCCAGTTTCAGGACATGCAAAGAAATGCATTAAATATATTTTCCATTTCTTCCATTTCTCCATGACTGTGTCATAGGAGCTGGGGTTTCATTTTTGCTTCTGTTATCTGTATTTTAAAAGAAAAGAAGGAAAAAAATAAATCATTCTTAGGTAGGGTTGAATGCTCAGATCACAGTGCAGAGTAGCATGACTTTGGAGCCAGAGAAGAAGACCAGAATAGGTTTTGCTGCCGTGTTGTCTTGGCAGCTTGGGGTGGGAGTCCTGCCTCTGCCCAGCTGCTGCACAGGGAATCTGGACGCCTGAGAATGGGTCTAGATCCTATGCAAAGGGATAGAGGAGGAGTAGATGAATAAGATTAGAGGTAAGTTTATTCTAAATTTTAGCTTTGACACACAAATTTACTCACTATGCGACATTTCTCCAGCACAAAGCAGAGTGGAATCCAAGACCATGGAAATAAAAGCATCTGTACACTGAACTACCCTTCTCATAGATACAGAAAGCACATTCCTTGCCTCTCTTCTCCTCTCTCCCTCACTTTCAGCTTATAATAAGTGACAGAATTAAGTTCTTTTTCATTTAAAGTTAGGGTAATGGTGAAGCTGCGAACAGGGAGAACTCCACAGCAACTTTTTTTATTCTTTCTCAGAAAATTTTTACTCTGCCTCTATGAAAAGTGAGGTCAGATTTTTAGAAGGGACAAAGTGATGTAACTCTGCAGAAATCAGTTTAGTTATGAGGATTTAAACAGAAGAGATTTTCACCCTTCTATCACTTGCATCTTATGCATCAATATTCCTTTTTTTCAAAAATTATTATGTATGTATTTGCTAAGAATCACAGCTGACAGAAAATTTTAAGTGGTAAAAAGCACTGCCACATAGAAAAATAGAAGAAGAAAAAGCTGAAGAGGACAGAATTGCCTCAGCAACATTCTCAATGTTGTAGTTTGCCAGCTTAATGATACATAATCTTAGCTTCTTTAAAAACAACTCATGATAATGGGGCCTCAATTTTGTTTTTTTTTTTCTTTTTTTTCTTTTTTTCTGTCATAGAATGTTTAAATATTTATTGCAAATGAGAGTACCTATGTTTATATTTATCTATCACCCACTGTAGCACTGAAAAATAGTTTCTTGCATGATATTTCTTGTTGTATATTTGCCATTTCTTCCATTCACTGAATGGCATCATGAACATCAGACTTTGACATCATTACATTTTCTGCCCTTGGATGGGATTTGTGTTCTGTTTCCAGATTCTATTACTGGATGAGTGTCTCTAGCTTGAAAGAAAAAAAGAAAGAACAAAGAAAAAGGTATAAGCAAAGCAATGTTTTTATTAAACCTTCCTCTTAGCTTTACACAACTACTTTTTTTTTGTCTTTGTAGACTCCATGTTTTTTTAATGATTGCACCCTTACTTGTAGAAAGTTGAGAGGCTAAGAGAAGGAAAGAGAAAGCGCTCAGAATAATTCAATTTTCTGCTATGTGAAGAGAAAAATCTGTCTCTGGGCTACAGCTAAAAATAATAAAAAATTATGTTTTTCTTTTGTAACTTCTAATACATTTTATTTAAAGAAAAAATTCCTTTTTAATCACAGTTTTTTTTTGGTTTCTTGTTTTTTTTTAAAGAAGACATATGGTTTGCAAAATTGCAGAAGCAGGTGATGCACATGCTTGGATTTGTAAGGAAAAAAAAGAATTTGAAATGCAACAGACACTGAACATTTGGGCAGGGAGAAACCTTGTTAAGGTTCAGCAAGGGCATGTGCAGGCCTCTGTGCTTGTGGAGGAATAACCCCAAGTACCAGCATAGGCTGGGGACTGATCTTCTACAGTGCAGCTCTGCATCTTGGGGGATGACCTTGAGCTGCCATGAGCTGCCAGCATGACCTTGTGGCCAGTGGAGCCAATGATATCCTAAAGAACGTCAGAAAAGTGTGGCCAGCAGGTTGAGAAAGAGGTGAGAGACCGAAACTTGAAGGCTAATGACTCAGAGAAATGGCACTTTACAAAAGCAGTGGGTGTTTTGTTGAGGTCACATTTGCACCCCCAACCGAAGGGGAAAAGGAGAGGTTTTAGGTGTGTGGTGGCAAGCCTCTGATCTGTAATTATCTCTCAGTGTTAACATTTGCTCAGGGTTAACACACTTTTTACTTAGAATGGGCCACAAGCTGAGTACTCACAGGCATCAGAGTGATTTGACCTGGGTGATAAGCTGAGCCTGTGCCTGACTTTGGTATATTTATCCAGTATTTAAGGTTACGGGGAAACCCCTTCTCAACTCATGTGGTTTAAATCAAATCAAGTTTGAAGCAGTTTATTAATTTATTGACAGAATGCAATTAACTGGAGAACAGATGACTCACAAAATTAGTCACTTCTAAAATGTTAACAAGCACTTAAAGTTTCTAAACACGCTTCTTTTACTAATCCATGTAAATTTTCATCCCACAAAGACAGATGTACACATTCCAGTCCCATCTCCAATCATCCTGTTCCTGGAAATGCCCACATAGTTCTGATTAAGTGTTCATCAACATTACAGCATCCCATGTTTTGAAGAGCTGTAGCAGAAACAGTGTTCAAGACTAGCTCTGCTCTATGGCTTGCTGAGGAATGAAAACTCCCCATCTGCTAACAGCTGTCTTTTAGAGAAGGTGAATAATGATTATTAACTCTTAAAATTACTAACAATTGACTACTAAAGACAATGAAGCAAGTCTAATGTTAATGCTAATCATGGGTACAAGTCAGGTGTGTTTTAATAGTAATACTCAAGGACTGACACATTTAACTTCCATTACTTTTAATAGGAGTTATCCACATGAATCCATGCATATCAACAAGGAAAGTATACCTTGTCTGTAGGAAATCCAAGCCATTCTATCTAGAGTGAATAAGCATGTTTTAGTCAGAAATTGCTTTCTTGTTACAGGATCACAATTCTCACTGGGAAATGCTTTTTCAGGTGCAGACTCCCCACTTTTCATGATATCTACTCTTTGCTGCCATCTGCAAAGAGCATCAGAAGAATTTTAGGCAATCTGGTTTATGTGAGTCTGGCTTCTCAGGCAGGAAACAATCTTTTTGGTACTGAACTGCAACTGACTAATTTATCTGGTCCTTTAAATACAAGAGGGATTCCTACAGCAGTGTATACTTAGCTGTGTTGGGTTGCTACCTGCAAGAAATTAGGGTTCATTTAATGAACTAGAAATAAGCTAAAAAAATTAAGAGTTCATTTGATGTTTTAAGGGCCTAGTATAAACTTGTATTCTTTTAAATAAGATCATTCTATCCTTTTATTCATTTTGATATATCAAGAGAAGTTAAGGCTTATTTAAAATTCTGATATCTGCAACAAATGTTAAAACAAATTCTTTCATGTTGAGGAAAATAGAAAAGGTTTTAGAATGGAAAATTACAAGGGCACTGCAGACTTAAGGTACTCTTCTTTGCTGCTCAAGTTGTTTAACAGAATTAACAAATGCATTAAATGAGGGAAATAAAACTCCAAGTTTCTTGTCTGAATTGGAGGGGATTACCCAATGCTTGTTCAGTTGAGTATTCTCCCTTTACCCAAGGCTAATAATAATATGCCTCTAAAAGCTGTAATGTCATTGAGAAGAGAAAAAATCCCCCAGGAGAGCAATTCAGAGAGGTTAAATTTTACTCTGGCTCTGGTTTGTCATTTTGAGGGCACCTCTCTTTTACTCTGTTGACTGCAGATGGAATCCCTGGAAAGACAGTGGCCACCCTAGGCAAAAGTTAGTTTGTAGAAATATCTTCCTCTGTGTCTGGGTGGCTCCCTACAGACCGGCGCACCACCATCCAAGAGAGCTGTGCTTTTTACGTACTCTTGCCTGAAGGCTTCAGATTTTCTATTAAGATTAAGGATTTTTGGTGTTTGTTCATGTGGGTTTTGCCATTGAAAATGCTTCAATGTAGTTTTTCATGATAAATTCAGTTTGCTGAATTCTTTTATTCCGACAGATACATGATTTTTATTTATTTCAGTGGTTTGAGTAGGTATTAATACATTGTTTCTCTGCAGTCTCAGTGATTTAATTCCAGATTTGCTAGGAAACAGTCTTGGATTTGAGTACAGGAAAATGTGATGAGAATCACTGTTGTCTACATGGCTTTCAGTATAGGACCCTTGGGAAGTATGTACTAATCAAATGTTTTAATATGACTGGACCTGTTCCATTGGGTCTGTGTTCTGAAAGACAAGGTGAAATAGGAAATTCAACAAGCAGGTAGGATGAAGTAAATTCTTTGAAGTGAGCCCCAGAAGATACAATAGCTCAAACCCATGAAAATCAATAGCAATGCACAAGGCCTTTGAGAGACCAATTTCTCACTGAAAACTTAATAAATTGTGTTTATTTGAGAGCTTCTATTCTGAGTACACTTTCAACCATATCTCTAAAAGCCTTCCTGTTACACAACAAGGAGTGATCTCCTCATTCTGATGGACTCTGCCTATTTATCTTTATTATTTGTACTGGGCGAGCTAGCCCTGTTTGATAGTATTGAGCATGATCAGAAAATCTTTTAAATTAGACCAAAGGCAATTTTTTTCTTCTTTCTACTATTTGCATTTAAAACCAAAGAAACATTGCTGTAATAAAGATTTTTTTTAGCTTTGTATTTTATCCTACATGTGATGCATATTTCTGAAGTGGAATGCAGACTTCTTCTTTCCATATTATAGCTTTTATGAATGCCCTTCACTGCAATACTCTGTATTAACACAATTTTTTGTGTTCTTATAAGCAGTCTATGTATTTCCAGATTCAAAATTTTATTGATGTTCGGTCAGATTTTTTGTCAGGATGTAAGTCTTCAGGAAGCATTCGTGTCTTTAATATGCTTCACATGATTAATATTTGTGGCTCTGGTGCGGTGCACACCATGTGGAAGTGGCTCACACTCTGCAGGAAGGAGATGGAGACATGGCTACCACTTACCCTTCTAGTCACTGTGCCAAACTTCCAGTCAGTCTGGAAGGAGAGAAAAATATCTTCTCTTTAGTTTCTCAGCCCTGCTTTTATTTCTTGTAATGAAAGCTAAGTAAAGATAATGAATGTGTACGAGCAAAGTGGGTTTCCTTAATACATATTTAGACTCCTGAAAAATATTATCAATTCTTTGTAGATCCTCACTTGTCAAGTTATTGGTTGTTAGAGACCCTTGTTATGTATTTAGGGTAACTAAATCTAGAGCCTGCATTTGTATACATTACCTTAATTACTTTCACAAAGTGCAAATGAAGTGGCAGTGCTTGTGTTTGTGTATTGTCCATTTAGTAAGTAGGTCATGCCAGTGGCATGCAATTGTGCTTATCAACCCTGTGACAGTGCAATGGCTCCCTGCTGCTGTGTTAATTCTAAAGCAAAGTCAAGGCAGCTTATTTTCCAAGACAGACAGAGGCTAATCCCACGATGACACCATTTTATCACATTGTCAAGATGTCTGTGCTTCCTTCATGTGACATAAGTGGATGAGTATGGACAGCACAGCCCTGCTCAGAGCCTCTGGATGTGATACAGCTGTAGCCTGGAAGCTGTAGCTGGTAGCATGTTGCTCAGAGCTCTGACTTGGGAAACTACCTCTGCTGAGGTTACTCTGTCACGTTAACTGATGTCCTGCACCACCTCTGAGGCTTCCAGGCTGAGCTGGACCCTCTCCAGCCAGCTACAAGCACGTCTTCACTTGTCTCTGTAGACACACCTTGAGTAACTAATGACCACTGGAAGACTGCAGGTGCAAATATTTGCAAATATTTGACAATTTTTCCTTCCATCACTGCCGACAGCATCCTGCTCAGCTCAGATAGCGGGAAAATATTCTAGTTTGCCTGAAACCAATCAGTTAGAGCTGCTTGCATCCCCGTGGGTTTTCTTTGTCTAATAGTGCAACCAGGAGTGACAGGCGAGGTTTAGCAGTCCACTGTTTTAGAAATGAACGCAGCAGAAGTTTCTTTACTGAGAGAAGTCTGACTTAAATTTGGTGTTCTCATGATTTTGAGTGAGTAGAGCTGTGATTTGAACAGCTGGTCCAGATTCTGTCTACAACCTGCCCATTTTTTAAAAGAAAATTATTTGAGTACTTCAGAGTTTTTCACATACCAAAAAGCTATTGATGGAACATGAGATAATTAACCTCAGTTTTAGTTCCATTTAGTTTTGATAGAAATAGATAATTTAAAAAGATTTTATTTAGTAAAACCCAATTATTGTGGGTGAAAGGAATATGGGGTAATGATTCATTGAATTTACTGCTAGACAAAAATCTCATCATACAGTTTAATAAAAAAATCACTGCTTAGTGTCAAGTTAAGACGTGAAAAAGCCATTGCATTGTTTAAAGCACGTCAGAAGCAAAGAGACAAAGAAGGTCAGAAACTCTACAAGACTGGAGAAACATTTTTTATTGAAGAAGAAACAATTTATATATTTTCATCACATTTAAACTACTGAGCTTATAAAAATCAAATGTTCTAAATTCTAAATTAGAAAGAGATATAATGCAGGCTGATTGTTGCCTGCAGGAAATCTTCCAGGCTGTTTTCTGACATTGTAAATATAAAATACACCATATGATAAATGTTTGATTCATTCTGAACCCTGTGATGAATGTTCTCCAAGAATCATTGACCATTTCCTCATCTCAAGTGGAATCAAATTGAAAGTTTCCCGGAGAAAGCAAAGACAGACCTCTGGAGTTCAGTATTTAATCTAAGTTCCTTGTACACCTTTCATCTTGCCTGAGCAGATAAAGCAATTTTTTTTTTTTCACAGTTTGGTGAGAAGTTACCACTGTCAGCTGTACAGTGAGTCTGTAAATGTAATTGGAAATATAATTGTTGGGACACAAGGACAGTGGATTGTTGGAAAAGTTGTCCACCCTTATTTTTTTCCATTCCCTTTTCATTCAAACCCCCCCCCTCCCACTTTTTTTTTTCCCCATGCAAAACTGGGAAAAAAACGTATCCAAAGTCTTTATTTTAGAGGCATTTTGTCTTCTAAAATCTTTTAAGGAGAGCTGACTCTTTTCCTGACTCTTTTGCAATAGGAATTTCATATAGAAGTCAAAGCCCTGCTGTTAAAATGCCAGAACACAACACATGAAAGGATGGAAACAAAAGTCCATAGACATACCAAATTTATAGACTGTTTAGCCATAAAACACACACACACTGTTTTAAGGTATTTTGAATACTACATAATACAAAGATAATTGAACTAAATAACTAAATAATGAAACTGAATAACTAAATGAATGAAACCTTCCTAAGCCTGGAAATAAAAAATCCTGTGAGATTTCATTCACAATCTGTGTGAAAGTTAAAGAACAATAACAGACAAAGCAACATCTAAACGTGTGACACTTCTGCAGATTTGTGACCTGGCATTCATAGTAACATTACATGTGCAAACTTGTTAACATTTTCTCATACATTTCCTGTTCTTTTCAGAAATGTCTGGATTTATTGCTGGCTACTGCTAATGCTTTATTTGTGTGAAAACTCTCTTTCTTCCTCACAGAAAAACTAAAACATGGGAATTTCCATTTAAAAGGTCAAGTCAGTATTTGTTGCCTTTTAACTACAGCTTTCTATTGTAAATTGTTGCTGAGAAATTAATTGGAAAGAGCCAAGAGGGTATTCTTCATGACATTATTCCAGGGCGTAGTTTTCAAGCTGTTTCCTACAGAGACAGAAACACATTACAAGTTCTGTCCACATGTAAGATAGCATGCACTGGAGCATAATGATAAGCAGATGGCATTATTTGCAGAGGAAGTAATAGCAACCAGAAGCATTTCTGCCTACATTATTTTCCAAATGCTTTTATATTATGTTGTGTTAAAGTCTGGAACTTTATGTGCTTTCCCTTTCTAAACCATAGGTATTGATAGCAATTGATGAGAGAGCTGGTGGTGATAAGTAAACAGAGTAGTTATTGGGAAGTAGGTAGTATTTAAAAACAACACAACCACAGCAATCACTAGGAAAAGACAGACCAAGATAAAACAAATACTAGGGAAATGTTCCAGAAAATGGAGGGAAGATGAAATTGGATGGTGGTTTTGTCATTAAAGATGTTGTTTTGGAAAGTCTTTACATGAATATACCATTCAGAAAATCTGAAGCTTCTAACTTTTATTACCAATAATATTGCCTAATTTACCACCACCATCTGCCTGGCAATTATTGCTGGAAGTAGTGCATCCAAGGCAGATTATTTCAGAGAATGATTCCATAGTTCATGGATGCATTGTGAGATAGAATGCATTATGGAGGTTCCCAGGCTAGCAGATACCTCAATCACAAATTTTGCATACTTGTGTGCACACACAAATATATGCAGGTGTGTGAATATATACACTATATATTTCTATGTGTGCACCTATACATAATAGTGCAAAATTGAGTCCTATGCCGTTCCACTATGATAGAGTGTTGTCAGGTTAGACCAATATTCCCCTCTTGAGACTTACATAAATCTCTGTGTTTGGAAAAGTAAAAGAAGCAATCTAAAAGCAATTCTATTTAGAATATTATTAAATTACTTTCCTTTGCAAAGGTATTTTGTATGAACTTGGAGTTATATTTGCTCTAGGTATATGTCCTCATGGCCTTCTGCACCTGGAACTGTAACATTTTTAGTGTGACCAATACATTGAAAGAGATGGTGCAGAAGCGACTTACATCTGTGGCAAGTCCCAAAGGGATTCAGCCTCCAAAGGCACAGAAGGCCGTATGCAGCAGTGACAGTACCTGCTGGAAGACTGCAACATGTCCTCCCTCTAGCACTGGCTCAGAACAGCTGGTGTGGGAAAAGGATGGACAGTGAACACAGGCCTGCCTGTTCCCTGCTGTGATGTCGAGCACAGAGAGCTGCTTTCCTCCTTAGCCCCAAAGGGAAGAGCAGGATGTTGTGACACCATGGACTTCAATGGGAGACAGCTTCAGACACTGTGAATTCACTGCAGCTGCCAGCTGGGAGGAAGGACAGAGATGAGACACTGAGTGTCTGCTGTATTCCACAGAGGATACAATCAGAGGGAGAACCACCATACTCTTGGTATTGGTACTGGAGTATTTGGAATGAAACAAAGTCTGTGCCTTTGATCAGAGCAAAAATTAAATTATTTTGGAATCAAGTGTAAGAAAGCAGCTGCCTCTGTAAACTCCTCTGTTACAAAACTCAATAATAACAACAACAAAAAGATAATGCATACAGAAAATTGATTTATTGTCTGTCCTGTGGTGACCATGTCTCATATTTTGGACTTTCCAGTGATTCCACCACTGAAATGTGATAACCTGATAAGAAGGATCACCAAGGTATTTTGGTACTCTTATTTATTTGTATCATGGTAAGGGCAAGACATCTGAGAACAGAGAACAGTCACTGCAGCATAGAGTAGAAACCTTCCACTGAAGAGTTTGCAGTCTGAGCAGGTCAAAGAATCTAAATTGGAAAAGACTTTCATTTTGTGCATAAGAAACAGTGCCTGTGGCACAAATCTGGGGTTTCCTGGTGTCTGTGGAATTTAGATTGCAGCCTGGAAAGACAAGGATGGGTTCAGTTATGCAGGAAAATCTTTAGCACTGAAAGCAGTAAGAACTGCATCACGACACAGTTATCTGTGTTTTCATGAGCTGCTTAATCAAATTAGGATCTACCAGATTATTTAGCAACAATACTGAAAACTGCACAAACCTGATTTCCTCTCTGGGCTTTGGTAACACCTCTGTGACTTACAGAAATATAGGGCCTCTATGTTAGCTGTGTTGAGTACTTGCTCCTGGCTGGTTAGCCATGTCAGTATGAACACCACCAAAGACAGCATTTCACTCCTCTTGCTGACTCTGTCTGCAGTTCAAAGCTAGATTTGTAGCTGAGCTGGTAACGTGACACACATCTGCCACAGTGACTTCAGCAGAGAGACCCTAAGAGATAAACAACAATCTGAGAGAAAGGTGATACTGTGAAGAAATACCAGTAAAAGTCCTGAGGAAATTATTTCACACCTAAGATTAAGTGAAGCATTGTCTATATTAACTGAACTGTTGCAATCAGAAAAAAGCTGTAACAGAATGAAGAGCATTATTCTTTGTATGCAGAAGAAAAAAAGAAATCAATAGAGGAAAAAAAAGCCAATTTGACATTTAAGAGCTGCAATAATTAGTTCTTAAATATATGACCTATTGAAGTGCCAAATAATGCTATTTTAAGGCATTTGTTTTGGTTTTTTTATATGGACTGCTTAATTGTACAGAAACAATCATGTAAAGCTCAAAGTCTGTATTAAAAAAAACACATCCTTTTCAAGTCCAACATCAACATCTAATAAATTTAAGGTACAGTAATTTCACGATTATAAGCCGCACCTTTTTCATTGAAGAATC
>VRYO01001463.1:53325800-53395731 GCA_009812075.1 Sialia sialis
GGCGTTTTGCTGGGATTTGTCCATAGATAAGCCGCACCTGAATATAAGCCGCACCACTGGGGTAGGCTGGATTCTTCAATGAAAAAGGTGCGGCTTATATTCGTGAAATTACTGTATATTAAATCTGTTAAGTGATGTAACTCCATTGTAATCTATTTCCTATTTTCCTGTTTATATAGTTTAATAAAGTGTAATACAGTGAACACAAGCAGTTAAAGAAACTGACATACTTTTTTAAAATATTATACTGAGTTGAAAAATATTGCATTATAGCAAGATGTTTAATGTACTGTCTTGCATAGAAATTGTTATGTGAGTAGTCTATGAAATATCAAAGGACATAAGAATTCATTCTGGTGTTTGTGCATATGAAATAAGCTTCCTTGCCTAGAAACAAAATTATCTCTCCAGAAAGAAGCTTTATTTGTACAAATTCGAAATTCAGTTTCCAAATACATAATTTTCCAGAAAATAATGCATATATCCTCTGTTTCTAATGCTCTAGTATTAACAAGGGCAGCCATTATTAGGACGGAAAGACAACCTCTGGTTTTTAATATAAATCAGGTAAATATCCTGCGAATCCTTTTTGAATAATAAATAATGTAAAACAGGGGTTTGGGAAGAGTCCTCTGGGTAACATCCCCTCCTACAATTCAGTTGACCAAATCCTTTTTTCTAGAAAGAAAAATAATCCTTCAGTGTTTTAATTAAGAATTACCCACATATTAGTCTTCAAATAAGTATGCAGAAAGTTGGGACTAGAAGATCTTTAAGGTCCCTTCCAATCCCGAAGGTTTGTGATCTATTCTATGATGTAAACACATGCAGATATTGTCAAATAAATAATTCAAAAGTTGTTGGTTTTGTTGTTTTTTTTTCCCAAAGAGGCCAAAAGAAAAGTAAGAAATACCTACTTGCACAAAACCTCCAAAACTCCCACATTTGTGATGGAGATATAGGTATCTGTGAAATATAGCCAGATGAATATTAATGTTATTAAATAAAAGTACAATTGGAGGATTTGCACTGAAAAAGAAACCCAGAATAATAAAAACATGAAGAAAAAAGGAGAAATAAACTCAGGCTATTAATAGTGCTTTTAAATTAATTTTGGTACTTGCAGAACCTCAGATCTCACTAACAATTCTGTCAGTAAGTGTAACGTTATGGAGTCCTGTAAGCTGACAGACAGTTTTGCCTGGCTACAAATATTCTTGTGAATACATGCAAGCTGGATGAGGAGGACCTTTCAAGATCTGCTGAAATCAGTAAGACTGTTGCTGACAGCAAAACTTCTATATGGAAAGTGAATTAGAAAACCTTCCATATGAAATAATTGATATCATGAACATGAAGTAGAGCAGATTGAATTGTCTGTAGCACAACTCTGTAGAGAATTAAAACTCTTTAGAAGTAATTTCCAATGGCAGGATCCTTAAAGGATAACTTTCAGCTCCTAACACCAAATCCATTTAATAGAAAATGGCACAACAAGGTATCACATGATAGCATCTGATGTGTTACAATAGGAATTGAATTAAATAGTGATTAATTAATTACAAGCATAACAGATGATAGTGATATCTTTAATCAGAAGTGATTACATTATACCAAGATCAAATAACATAGTAAAGATATGTATTTGAATAAATAATGCCAGCTAACATGCACCATTTAATTTATCTGTTGAACAGAGCAACACAAGTCGCTGATGAAGTATATTTTCCTTTTATTTTCCCCTTGGAGAAATAAGATAAAAATGGGTAAAAAATTAAAGGGGCATAAGTTAAACATCTGAATTTCATCATAGCTATGCTCCTCCCCACTTACTTTTATCTTTTGCAAGCTATATTTGGGTATAAAGCTCTCTTTTTCATGCTGAAGGTGGTTTTATTTGGATTTAAGTTGTAATTCAAATTGCTTTTGTGCAATTTGAACAGAGAAAAACAATTTTTTTAAAACTCACTTTTTGCTGAAATTTGGAAGTCATATTTATAACTACAATTTTCATTGGAGAAGAAAACCCCAAGTGAAGTGAATTCAATTCACCCCAAGTGAATTTTATTTGGAGTTTGCAGGTTTTTAAAGATAATTACAGTAGTTTCACAATTATAAGCCACACCTGATTAAAAGCCGCACATCTGGGTAGCCGGGTAGTCCACGGGATTTGTCCATATATAACCCGCACCTCGAATATAAGCCGTTTTTTTTTTTTAAGGGAGGATCCATGTGCGACAAAGTAATGAGTTAGTAACAGAATCGCGCCAGCGTGGGGTTTGGTGTCCGGTGCTCAAATTGCAAACAGTTTTCATAGACCAGTGAAGCCTTTAAAGGCAGCCCCAGGCGACCTCCCTGTGCCGCTGGCCCCGGCACTCCTGGCCCGGTGCTGGCTGCCGCGGTCCCCACCTGCTCAGTGGCAGCAGCAGCTTGCTCGGTAGCTTGCAAAGGTAACGGCGGCAGTGCACTCGCCAGTGCCAACACGGCGGCGCCCGGAGGCAGCGAGCCCGTGTGCTGCAGCTACAGCGAAGGCGGCGGCGCCTCACTCGTGGCAGCAGAGGCTGCAAAGGTGCCCCGCTCGCGTGAACGCAGGAAAGGCAGCAAAGGCGCCTCTCGCAAACGCACAAAGGCAGGTTGGCCTCGCCAATGCAGTGGCGGCCCGCCACCCGCTTGCCAGTGGCTCTGGCTCACCGCACATCCAGCAGTGGCTCTGCGGCAGCTCTCTCCCTGGCTGGCTCTCACTTCTAGATTGGCATTTCTCTGGGATTTATCTATAAATAAGCTGCACCTGATGATTAGCCGCACTACTGGGATAGGCTGGATTCTTCAATGAAAAAGGTGCGGCTTATAATGGTGAAATTACTGTAATCAATATTTATTTGGGGATTTGTTTTATTCCTTTCCCCTTCACAGATTTGTAAAATTCATTTGGTTGTAAAATCATAAAATGGTGTATCATTTCTGGTTTAGGTCATTCTCAGCACCTTACCCTCACTCATAGATGTTTTATTGCCTTAGCAGTTCAGCCTAATTATTGGCTTTGGTGCAAGACTTCTTCCAGAACTTTGCCTCAGATGATGTTTATAAGAAATTAGGATGACTTCCAACCATTAAAAATTTCAGAATGGCAGGACTGAGTAAATCCTTAATCTTCCTAATCAATCTTTTCTTAAAGAGTTCCAGATAATTACATACAAAAGGCATTTTAGACTTTCAAAGATTTGGTCTTTTAAGCAGGCTTAAATTGCACGTTCCAGGAGAAATATCTAAAATCACTTTTGAAAAATTTAAGTCAGTATATAATTAGAGCCCCAAGTTACCTGAGAGTTTCAAATTTGAGCTGTGTAATGTTAGATACACACCTTGATAGTTTGGCTACATTCAGTGGCAGTTAGAACTTTCAAATGCATGCCTGTGAAAATAGAAGGGAAAATAAACTAAAAAATCACAGGAGACTTTTTTTTTTTTTTTTTTTTCATCTACAGCAAAGACCTTTAACCAAATATATTTATAATTTCATGCCAAAGTACAAACTTGTCATCGTAACCTCCAAATGTGAAACTGTCGCTGAGAAACAAAAGACTGGGGTACTTCTCTACTCATGTTTCTGTTTGGAATTCACAGCACAACGTGTAAAGGCAAAAAAATAAACAAATTCTCTGTCAGCCTCTAGAGATAAATTCACTGTTTCTGTGACTGCAGAAGGACTGTTGCAACATCGATTTGTCCTGTTGCCACCCCTAAAACCCAAGGTCTTTGGGAATTGCCATGCCTAGAAGACAGAGATCATCAAAAAATGGCTTTGGTTTGACAGTCTACTATTCAGCCATCTTTATCGTGACCATGCCTCGAGTGCATACGCCTTCCATATAGTTAGAAACACCTGACAGCTTAAATTCTTGTTTTAATCTTGGGATTTCTATGAAGACTAAGGCATTGCTGCCAGCTTGGTCTAATAGGCATAATGCTAATCTGCAGTATGAGAAGTGTAAGTTCTATTTCTTTCTCTGCCCCATGATGGGAAAAAATTGTTTCAGATTCTGTTGTCGCAGAATTGAAGTCAGTGAAATTATTTAGTCCTTGAACAACTACAAATTTATCAGTAAGTACAAAAGAAAATGTTCTGTGACAAGAACAGAATGTGTTTCCTATGGATAGCTGTATTTGAGAGGGGTTTAGTTTTGTCTAACAAGAAGCAAATGCCAAAATCAGTTTTATCTTACTTAGATGCAGTTATAGCACCTCTCCCAAGTGCAAATCAAAGCAGGGTTGAATTCACACGTTATCTTTTCCTTAACATGGGCATCAAGAACCTCCCTCCACTATGTAATTTCTCAATATCTACACCTTTGGTAGAAGTGAGTCATCCATGGCACATCTTCCCTTCTGGAAAAAACTGTGTAAATATAGCCAACTCAATAAAAAACTTCTGGAAGGACTCACATAAGCATATGCACTTGGAGTAGGACACAGAAGTCACAATTCTGTAAGGAACCAGGCAAAAAAATACAGAGAAACCACCATCCCTGATGTGTAGCCATTGAATCTAAGATACAGAATGGCAGTACAAACCAGATTACACAATTTTACTGTAAATGTTATGTCGGCATTCATTGCCTTAACAGAAAGACCTGAACCCATAATCTCCAGTCCACTTTAATTACATGTATTACACTGCTGTGTCAGTATAGCACATTTCAGCCATCTTTCTTTCTTGACATGCCTATTCCTTTAGAAAGAAAGCCTTTTATATTTCAGTCCAAAAAATGGCCTCTGAACTTGAAGTTTGGGAAGTGATGATAGATCATCTGATAGGCCTCAAACTGAGCAGCCACAGTAAGAAAAGTGTCCTCTGGTAAAGTGCTTTAGATAAAATAAAATGGGGGCTACTTTTAGGTCAGACATATGGGCATTGTCCTGGCAAGGGTAAGGAGGAACCTCTTGGATGAGATGAGCTATCTCTTCAGTAGTTCCAATCCTGGTGGATAGCAGTGACCTCTGGCTATCTGCACAAGCACCCTGCTGATAGCATAACTGAACTGGGTTCTGATTAATTCAGAGCTCATCTTTACATGGCCTTTATGTGCTCCTGAAACACTCCCCACAGAATTTAGTTTTCCAGTGAGTTTGTATATTTACTCCCACACATATGTAAAAGTGTATCTTGTATCACAAAAAGGCACATGTGTGTTACTGGCAGAAAGCAATTGTCTTCTTTGAAGTGATGATCCATTTGCCCAGAAACCTGACTCTTCTACAGGAAACCCTCCTAGGACACTTTTTACTTCAGATACAGTGAAAAAGTCTGTTTAATACATATCTGAGAGTTCTTCCTTGGCATAGATCATAATACTGTCTTCTTGACTTAAATAAACTTGAAGAAGAATTACTAGATGTAAAATGGTCCAGTCTGTGTCCAGACTGTGCTTAGGAAAAGTGCATTCCTTAGTTATAAATACATTATATTACTAGAACGCTCTAGTAAGCTTCACCATGTTCTTTAAAAAGGACACTGAATTCTATGTAAATTATGTAATAAAATCAATTCAGTGATATGGTTGAGTCATCCAGACTAAAAATCAATAGGTTAATGTGTTTTAAAACAAGCAGAATAACATACAGCTCTCTATAATATTGATAGCCTGAAGATCCGTTTAAGTGTTTTCACAATTTCTGTTCTACTACTAATTTAGTTTACAGCTCTCTTTATAAAACTCCTTCAGAAAGCTGATCAAAGTGAATTCAAAGACCTGCACTACTAAATAAAAAAGTACTTTGAGTTGCCAAGTTTCTGAGAAAAATAGAAGTGAATGATAGCCAAAGGAATTGGATATTTTTCTTGTAGTTACCAAAGCATATTTTAAGACTGTCCTGTGCTAATAATTTCCGCTTGAAATATTTTCTTTTGTAACTAGATCTTAGATTCTTTTCTCTTTGTCAATCACTTAGGATTCAAGTTTAAATATGCAAGAACACGGAACACAAAAGAATACACTAATCTTACTCTGTCAAAAGTATATCCTCCTTCTTATTCCCCAAGGCCAGACAAAACAGAGCAGGGCTAAAACATTAAATATGGTGAAGCAAGCTTTTCTCCTGACAAAATACAGACCTGATATGTAACAAAAATTCCACACAGTTTTTTCTTTCCCACAGTTTTAGCAGATTGCAAAACCAAACAAGTAAACATATTCCCTTAAAACTACGTGAACAAATTTTCAGAATTTTCAATGCAACCCCTAATTCTGCTGGGGTGGGTAGAGCCACTTGCTATTCTGCTGTGCACTTAGCTGTTAACCTGCACACTGCACAGTTTTACAGAAATTTAGAAATAGTGTGCTCAGTTGTGAATCATGTCCTCGCTAATCATGACCTCCCCTAGGTAAAATAACTTCTTCAATAAATTTAGGTCCTTTGGACTTTTGGACCCTTGGCTCACTTGCAAGTATAGTCATATAAACAATTGTAGATAGAACACGGAATGTCTTTTTAAGGACAAACCATTTTCCTGTTAAATACTGCACACAATACATATTTTTAAAGATGCTTTCTCTTTTATATATTTACTCCAGTAAAGTGTAGCCTTGAACACTATGGCCTGCTCAACAAATTTCCTGGGAAGTATAACAGAAAAACTGGAGTTCTTAAAAACCTATTATCTAAAGAGACACAAGGGTAAAGTAGAAACTCATCATTACAGCTGATGCTCTGTAAAACAGTTATTGTTTCTATTTACTCTCACTGTACCAGCTTAACAATGTTTTGTGATTTTTGTTTTATAATTATTTTTTAAGGACAAAGTTCTGGGTTTACAGATCTAGGAAAATAATGCTTCTATGGAGGTGTAAGCATGTAGTATAATGGATGAGTATTGATTGCTGGTTTTGTTCAGGAAGTAAAAAAAAAAAGAAGAAAACCAAAACACTGTGGAACCATGGCAGAACAACTATATGATATCTCATTCTTCAAAATGGAGCTCACTAGGTTCAAGAAAGACCCTTCTGCACTGGTAATCAAATTAGCTGTCTGTCTTGAAGTCCTATTTTGTATGACCTCACCTATCATGAAAATGTTTCTGGAGCAAAATTTCTGCAGGATTAATAAGACTTATTTTTTCTTTATCTGTTACAAGAGAGTAACATCAGGCCTCAAGGGCGATGTGTTACCATATACCAACCATGCTGCACAGATAGCTAGGTGTAAAAGAGTAAACCAGCCTTCCAAATTAGCCACTCAAGAATTTTCTGAGAGGCTTGTATCAGAAATAAGGATGATATGAAAAGCAATGGGCAGACTTATTTGTAGGTTATTTGTGGTTTTTGCCACAATGACTTATATAGGCATATGCATATGCAGCAAAATATGTGCATTTGTGTACACACCTAAGTAGGCACAATGGTCTGAGGAGTATTTCTCTGAGGGGTGTATATATAAACACACTTTATATAAAGCTGCTTCTCTCAGACAGCAAAATGAGTCAGTAATTTCTGCTATTGCTCTCTGTGAATGAATTAAGTCATCTTTCTACCCTGCTTTCCCCTCTTCTTGCCTGAAATATTCAGTGCTGTCATTGCAATACCCAGATGAGTAGATCTAATCATTAGAAATTACTAAAAAAAATGTTTGCCTGAGACACAATGCTTGAGTGATTGTCACATCAAATTCCAGTTATTATCCAAGTACACATCACCAATGTACTCCAAAATAACTCAAAACTGAAGGAGTGTAGTGTCAATATTCTTTTTCGGTTGGTTGAACATGATAGGGGAAAAGAGCATACATCAAGCTACAAACAGAATACTACTTTTTTCACAAAACATCTGATGATATGCAGATGTTCTCCCAGCTTGTGCATATTTTTTAATGAAAATAAAAGCAAAAGTTTTAAATTCTTTTTCTCAATGCATATCACTGAGAATCTGATGGTGGCATTGAAATTCTTATAATGGTGAGAATATAGACTGAAAAATGTCTGAATTTAATTAGTTAGAGCAAAAATCTTCTTCCAAATTTTACCAGTCAAGATGGTAAGGAACAAATAGTCAAGTGCCTGATCTTTCTTAGGAAAAAAGTTTCAAAAAGTGCATAACATAAATGCTTGCAGATTTAATCTTATTGGAGATTATTCAATTTTCCACCAGAAAAGTAAGTGACACAGGTTATTTTGTTATTGGATAGTCAAGGTGAGTAGTTTACACCTGCAAACTAGTAAGAGTTGTGGGACTATGGAATATACTGTGACTAATACCCAAGGAATAAAAATATCTAAAATTCAGATATTCTCAGAATAACTTGATTCAGGACTCCAGGCAAAATTCCTGGAGAGAAGAAAAAAAGAGTGCCACAACACATTAACAGTGTTACTTTCCTCCAGTCCTGGAATCTCCTACAAAACAGGCTGAGCCATTTTCCTTCTGTGGTGTTCATAGGTGAATGCATGAAGTGGACATAAACAATTCAACAGATTCTCAGAATAAGAGCTATAGATTTGTGAACCAAGTATACTTGTCTGGAGGCAAATTAAAATTCTGCTAAAACTGCTAAGATCAAATCAGTAAGCTCTGAAATAACCTGGGGAAATAGAGATAAAAAGAGCTGCAGTCCTCAGGCTGTGTTCTGTACACCATTTGATAGTGGTCTGTGGAGAATTCATGGGTCAGATGGTGGTCTCCTTGCCCCTGGTTCTCTGAAGGGAAGAGGTAGTGAGGGAATCAGGTGACAAAGAAGATAGAGGATGCAGCAGAGGAACAGAACAGATGGGCGTGGGAGACAAGATGTGCCGCAAAAGTGACAGCACAATCAATGCATTCTAGACAACTAAAAATAGACAGATACGTTTATATTTGTTTCCTTTGCTGCAGTTGCCAGAAAGATGTCACATAATCACAAGTAAAAGGTGAGGCGGCACATGCAAAGAGAAGTCCTGATGAGTGAGATCCGTCAGCCGCTTTCTTGTTTAAATGTTGCTCCCACCTCTGAAAGCCAGAAGGCCTGTGGCTTTGGAATTTTGTGACTCCATGCAGGAAAGGAATTGTTCCAGCTTTTTTGTGATGTTTCAAGCGCGTTAGCAGGATTGCCTTGGACAAGCTCAGCTCTTATAACAGATATAGGAAAAAAAGAATAATTTCTAAGATGTGAATTATTTAAGGTCTTCAGGGTGAAATCTTGCACATCAGGAATTGCAAAGTAACAAATTAAAAGTTTTAGTTTCTGAACAGAATCATTGCAAACGCCAAAAATTGGTACTTCTTTATGAATAGTTTTTGAAAAACAACTCAGATGCAAATTGCTTCTTCAGTGGTTAAAAAAGTCATCAGATAAATAGGCAATACAACACTGCTTTCTCTCAATCCTCAGCTCTACCTCATATTGACTAATTACACAGTCTAAAAGGTGCCCCAACTTCAGAGTGCTCAGCAAGAAATATAATTTTCTTCTCATTCCTCTGTAAATAGGGTAGACTAGCCCACCATAGAAAGATCTTAGTGTATAGCTCAGGTAAGTTTGCATTAGCTGAAATTAATCAAATACTACATCCTCAGTTTGCCAAGCATGAAGTAGGCTTTTGTGTTTTGTATTCTCCCTGAACTAACTCAAAATATTTTCCTGGTTTGTATGTTGTACTGGCTGCCGGGAGTTCTCAATTTAGGATCAAAAGTTATTTGCCCTTGGTCTATCTTCCCTTTATTTCAAAATAAAAAAATAAGGGCACTGACACAGGCAGTGAAAAAATCCATCATAATGTAATGGTAGTTTTAGTATAGCTGAGGTGTTTTAAGGACACAAGCATGATAAGCTCCATAGAAAGAGATAGCATCTTTTACTGGATCAACAAATACAGCTGGAAGGGTATACAGATCTGGAGACATGAGTGCCCTGCTGCAAGTTTAAAATGGAAACAGCCAGCTGGTCTGAAATATTTATTTACAAATTGAATATACATATTAAAAAGTATTACATTATAGAAAGTTTGATTTTTAACAAAATATTATTTTTTAAAAATAAGGACAAATATTCTGGATACCTTGATAGCTAAAGGATGCATAATTTTATCTAATTAGGCAAGTTTAAGATGTTAGTTTTATTGTGTTTAGAAAATTTTTGATTTCTGATGGTTCACTCTACAAGTTTAAGCTGCCTCATTTAACTGAAGCATATTGGGTCTCCTTTCAGCTACAATATGGCAGAAATAAAAGCAGCATGTGTTAGTCTATAGTTTTTCTCATGGAAAACTTTCTTTCCGAAATATATTTGGTGAGAAGATCCTATGGCCTTCTTATAATATCACACATTTTTGAGTGCCATATCCTGCTTTATTTTGGTATCAGATTTATCAGTATTTATTTCCTCCTCCTTTGCTCTCAACATCACAGCCAATTCTTATGAAAATATATATGTTTTCCAAGGGTTATTATTTACCCAGACTGGTAATATTTTGTCCAGGTTTTTGGCCAGGACAGAGTTGATTTTTCTTTTTCTTGCAGAACATGTGAGGGGGCAGAGCCTGAAGCCATGTGGGCTTGTCTGGGTTGTTATCCTACACAACCTCACCTCACTACTCTGCGGTGGAAGTAAGGGATTCTTCTTCCAAGAAGAAGGTGGGGTGGCTTACAGTTGGAGAAGAAAGTGTGGAGCACAGAGGGTCTGTCCACCACTACTTGTCACTGATCAGGGCTTTGTGAGCATTTTTGCTTGTAAAATTCAATCCTTTATACACTTGTTGCCAATGCTGTTGCAGCTACTGTTTTTCTTGCCTCATTGCTATTTCCAGGAAATTGTTCTTATTTCAACCCGTGATCTCTGCCTTTGGAGACTTGGGGAGCAGAGGAATGGCTTGCGGATTGAAGATCTGTTCCTAAACCAGGACAGCCCTCACCAGAGCCTGACATGGGGCTGTGTTTCCATCCCTGGTGTGGCTGGTTCTGGGTGCACTGCACACCCCTCCTGGTGAAACCACAACACATCAAAAAACGGGGCAGACACAATCTAAAATGCAGAAGATTCGATCTGCTTCTGAGAAGTAGCATGCAATTGTAACCCAGTAAATGTGATTTTTGCCGTGACCTGCAAAAGATTGCAGTCCTTTTATTGCCCTGTCTTAGGGCTCATCTAAGTTTTCCGTGGCTGCAACTGGGTTCAGTCTGGTTTGACAGCCGCCAAAAGGGGTAGCACCCGTGGGCTCTCCAGGTTTAGCTTTTCTCATGAAACAGAAGGGGAAACAGGAGCCATGAGGAAAACAATAACCAAACAAAGGTAGCCCTAAGTGGAAGATCAAAGCAAAAAAACCAGTCACGATCTTCATATTGCTTCCAGCAAAACCCTAGATGCTTATTCCTTATCCCCTTCTATTCCCCCCACTTTATATAGCAAGAATGAAACCATCACCCTTGGGTTCGAAAGGGATACAAGAAGGGTTAGCTCAACACCTCAAAAATAAACACTAGGAAATTTTGGGTTTTGTTGCTTTTGTTTATTTGTGTTTTGGAGGGGTTTTTTTTGGTGTGTGTGGTGGCTTTTTTTGTTGTTGTTTGTTTTGTTTTGTTTTGTTTTGCTTTGTTTTTGTTTTTTATTCTTTTGTTTGTTTGTTTTTGGGTTTTTTTTCTGTGTAGAGTAATTTAAATGGTATCATTAGAATTTTCAGCTTTTTAATTAAATAAGCCATGTTGTTAAGTCTTCTAAAACAGATTGTTCTCATTGTACACTAACATTTTAGCCTATGTATGTTTTTTTTTTTGTTCTCTTTTGCATGCAGAAAGATTTTAAGCCTAAAAAAGAAAAGCAGATTCAAATATACAATGGAACAAAATACTGCTTTTGCATTCTGCATAATTGGAAAATAATTCCTAGATTTAGCCAAACTGATCTTTGAAGAGAAGGTAGAAAAGTGTTCCTCAATAGGATTTAAGAACTAAATATTGTTGTGGAAGATCTGTGGGGTGAGCCTTTATTTGACCTTCCACCAGATATCAACTGTACTTCAGTTTTCTGGGCCTGTGATTGCAACACATATGCAATGCTTTTCTCAGCCTTTTAGGTACAATCCAACACATTTTTTTTCCCATAAAGATAAGAATAATAATCACCCTTGCAATGGGGATGAAGTAAATGCATGCTATTCTGTATTTTGGTGGTTTTTCCAGTTCAAGAAAGATTTTTCCATTGATCTTCAACAGCTATGGTGGAGAAGAAACTTACAGGCAAAAATTAAAATATAGATAAGATTAAATAAGAAAAGCATTATTAAGAATGCAGTATTTGTAAAGAATCATCTTGTGCACTCCCAAAATGTGAGGATGATCTTGATTTTTATGTATGTGTTTAAAGGCAAATACTTGCAGACTGTGCTGAGAAGCTGGGAAATTTTAGCCTGGCAAACAACAACTTTGAAATGAATTTGAATGTTCACAGTAGATAATGAGCTAAATGTGAGTTCCCAAAGGAAAGAATTGGAAATATAAAGAAGGAAATCTTGTTTAAAATTAGGGGGCAATATGATTTTACTACAGGTGCAAGCATCCATATCTAACACAGCGCTCTTGGTAGTAGATGAAATTGGAGAAAGTTTGCAGAAAATACAGGAGAATGATTAAAAGAATTTGGAAACAGTCCCCCTTGAGGGTTTTAATCTGTTTATCAAAGACATAAAAGGGATACATTTAAGCAGGATGGTGTACATGTTTGCATGTGTGGGTGAATGACTGTCGTGCATCCTGGAAGTATCTCCTGGCAAACAAAACTTTGATCAAGGTTTCTCTAATACAGTAGACAAAAGTGTAACAAAATTCAATGGCTGGAAGATGAAGCAAGACAAATTTAGAGTGATAGAATAAGGCTCCAATGTTTAACAGTGAAGATAATTAACTAGTGAGTACTGTGATGAAATCGTGGCTGGTTTTCTGTGGAAATTTTAATTAAGACTCAGCATAATTTTCTCACCACACTCTTTTAATTCTGTGGGAATTGCTTCTAGTAAATCCTAGTAACCTTTGTAATTTGATAGGTCAGCTTAGATGATGATGATGATTTTTTTGGGGTTTTGCCTCCTATGTTGAATAATCTTTTATCTCATGTTCTTATTTTTTCTATAAAAATATTTATTTTCACCTTTGTCTCATAAACTCCCTGTCCCTGGACGTAGCCCCTACTTTCTGTCTGTGGCCTTCCCTTTCTTCTCTTAGGCCCTTCACATTGCAGACCCCTGTACACATAAGCATTTTAATTCTTTGGTAGTCAGTAGATTCAAACTGTAAGAGGTCAATAATATTTCGCCAGAAGTATTACCTCCCCAAAGAGCGAATGGCTAGCTTGCACACCTATATATTAGGGACCTGAGGGTAGTCTAGAAGTGATTAGAAAAAATATTTCCATGTGTAAAGTTTTTGTCGCTTAATTTTTATGAATTGCCATGTTATTTTGCCAGGGATCTGTCTGTGGAACCTCTGTCTGCAGTGATCCCCAGTAAGACAGAAAAATGTCAATGAATTAGGTTTGTTTTTTTATTTTTTTTTTAATTTAGTACTCTAAGAATGATCTTGTTTTAAAAAGAAAATAAACCTTTACTACAGCAGAAATGCTGTTCTGATATAAGTTTTCTGAACAGTAAGTGAATGAAGATCCAAATTAGGTTTTCACTGTGTTTGGTGCAATAGTAGCAACCAAACAAAAGCATTGCATAGCCTTAGGTCTGACAGTCTGTTAAGTGAATTTGTATGCACACAAGAAGAAGTGTCTTTTTGAAACATGAAGATGCCCGAGAGAGACTCTGGAAAGGTTTTACAGCCATTTAATAGTTCAAGACATTATTTGTTCAATAACAAAGGAAAATGGCTTAGAGAGCAATCAGATTTTCATGGACAAATGCTAGGCTCTTGTCCTGAGGGGAGAAAGGATCATAAGCAGTGATTTTGGTGTGTGTGTCAGGAAGAGATGTAAAAAAAGGGTTTGACAGCTGGAGAAGCAAGAGAAGAGCTGCTCATTCTATCTCATCTATTTCGTATGCTTTTATACTCCATTTTATCTGAGTGTGATTTCTAGCTCTTTCCTCCTCTTATAATGAATGTTTCATTCTCTTTTTACACTCCTCTTAGCACAAAAGCACAATTCTTCCTTATGTTCCCACTCAGTGCTTTTCCTGTCTCACTGTCCTACATCAATCAATACTGAACCACAACAGCTCCCTAATTTTCCAACACACATGCATGTGCATTTTCATTTTGGTCACTTTTGTGACTGCTATACTGTCCCCTTTAGTCCTCATGTTTTACCAACTGTGCAGAAGCTGGTGAAAGCTGATTACAAGCATGAACATCCATCCCTCTGCCCTGAAGGAAATGACACTTGTCAGCAAATAAAACTAGCAAAGTGTTCCCCTAGTAGTGTAAACACTGCCTCAAATTCCCAAAGGACTTAAAACATGTTTGGTTTTCCAGTTTGGTTCTCTCATGCTTTTGTTTCTACTCCTTAAAAGTGCACTAGGAAATCTATCTGAAGAATGTTCACGTGGTAATTTTGTGGCCAGAGCTAGTTGTGCACTGGGAAGGATATCTCAAAGAGAGAAATCCACGAATAACAGCAGTGCCAATACAAGGGGACAGATACTAATCTCCAAGCTGTCATGTAGTTCAACTATTTCTTCCACCTTAGTGTACTGCTATTTTGAAGGAAATTGAAGGGACGAGATGATGAAACAGTACTGATTTCAAATGAGACAAGGCAACCTTTTTATCTATTCAGCCATCAGGTTGTAATAAGGGCTAAAAGATGTCACTTATTCTCTTATGTCCCTTATGATTGTGAAAAAACCTCCCATAACCCTAAGCAGAATGGTGAGCCTCCCCAGAAAAGAGCATGTATCTAACTGTAGCACTGTAGCAACACTTACTTTATGTCTTTAGTAGTTTAGTCCATTCTGGAGTTGTCTTAAGCCAAATGGTTGAACTGAATCTAACTGGATCTAACAGCTGCCCTGGGGTTGCTGTATACAAGCAAAATTTTCTGAGTATAAGCTTTTTTTTTTTTTTTTTGCATGTGGGAGGATGATGGCACCAAAAGCATAGTTTACTTTTGTAAAGGATTGGGATGATACTTGTGCATAATGTTTTGTTGGCCTGGCAAAAAATTCTGAGCATCAGCCTCTTAAATGTCATAGAGATTTTGTAGGAAAGATTTTTATTAGGAAATGTCATAGCAAATATCTAGGCATGGGATGGCTCAAAGCTGCCTGTCATACATACAATATTGATGGATTCTTGGCTGTGTCTTTTGTTAAGTAAATGAGAATACTGGCTTCATGAATTCTAGTTACATATCTAAATGCAAGAGCTGCCCACGCAAAACCTGTGTTGGAACTTTCTAAGCTGACATGGTCGATAGAAGTGAGAAGTTCTGATTCAAAATAAAGAATCAGGACATCTGTTTCAAGTTTCATGCTTTTGGGGGAAATTGATGGAGGGAGAACACATTAATGTGACAAATACTGATCAATTTATTTAAAACTTTACTTTGATGATAAAGATACAAAGTGAAGATACGAAAGTATTTGCCACTTTTTCACAAATGCAAATATAGATGTATCTTAACCCTTTATTTCAAACTTAAAGTTTAACATTCATCAGTATAAATCAGGCATACAAAGAAGAACCCGGAAATGAGAAGAAACAATTCTTCTGAAAAGTTATATATTTTGAGAATACATATATGGACCACATGACCACTGTAGTTCCTTTCCAAATGTAATATTCTAATACAGACAAGGACCAGCATAAATATTGACAAAACTGCCTAACTGTGGTAGGTTTCTGAAGACAGAAGTCTATTTTCTAAGCCTGTTTTCCCTTTGGCCTTTTGGCATCTGCACCACCAATGATATAAAATTCTGAAGCAATAACTTGAATATCAGCTTTTATCCTACTAAATTACAAGGTCAGCCAATCAAAATTTTTTTTCACTTGGCTGCCATCCTCCTAATAATCTTCTTGCAAAGCATTCTCTTGAAACACTTCAAATGACACAGTAGAGACACAAAATACATATTTTATAAAATCATACTCTGACCAAAATTATGTACAGAAATTAATTGTCATATTTTCTAAAATCTGGATTTAACATTATCACAGAAAAATGCACCTAGAATCCAAGAGAAAAACCAAGGATATAATTCTCAGTTCTGACTGAGAGTCTTCTTGTGTAACCTTAGTTTAACCTGTTACAGGTTTTTGATTTTTCCCAAATGGAAAGGTAGTTGTCTCTTTATTACCTATATTTATGTTAGCAAAAATGCTTTTACAATCCTCCAGAACAAGTGTAGGGTGAAAATCCTAGCTCTGCCCATTTAATTTTTTTCCCTAGCTGTTTTTCTGAGAATTTTTGATAAACAGATTCTGACAGTACTTTCTGGAATTCCATTTAAAAATTTTGTATCAGCAAAATATGGTAAATTTTCATGAGCGTGTTCATCAAATATATATAGCTGCTTAGTTGGTCAGCAATATTCAGCCTACATTGTAAATAAAAGGAACAGTCGTGGCATAGCTGGCATGCAGTACTCTAATTAAAGACTGTGACCAGTAATTATGTATATGACAAAATAAATGGCTGAGAAGCACCTTTTAACTTACCCAGCCAACTGCTGCACTGACATGTTCCTCAGTAGCTGTAACTACTTCACTCTACTCCTCTTACTCCTAGCCCATTTTTCCTGACATAGATAAGAGATCATATATTTCAAAAGTAGGCTATGCGGCTGAGGTACTGGGTTGTGTTGACCTTGACTGGCTCAGAAACTCATCCTAGGTAGTCTCTCAGCCTCCCTTCTCAAGAGAATCAAGTGGGAAGACAAGATGAAAAAGTTCATGGGTCAAGATAATGATCCTTTCCCAAGTACTGTCAAGGCCAAAAGAGGCTAGGCATGTGGAGGACAAATTTAATTTGTTGCTAAATAAAATCGATTTGGACAGTGAGAACCAAAGAGAAATTAAAGCACCTTCTTCCCTTTCCCCTTTCCCAGGCTCAAATTCCCTCCATTCCTACTCCTTTGCTTCCCACTCTAAGGTAGCATAGCTGGGATGGGGAATGGGCGTCTGTGAACAGTCCATAATGGTTCCTCTCTGCTCCTTCCTCCTTGCACTTTTTCAGCTGGACTCACCTCAGGCTGCAGAGAAATCCCTGCTCCTCCTTACCCTCCTCTCACCTCGGTATCTGCGGGGCTGTTTATCTAATGGAGGCTTTTCTCATTCATCACCCTCACCACAGCTCTGCTATGTTTTGCCCTTTGGTAAATACTCTTCCCAGAGGCGCCACCATGTTGGCTGAGTGGCAAGCTACACCCAACAGTGGGTGCATTGGAGCCAGCTGGAACTACATGGAACTGTCTGGGACTGCTGTGTGCAATTTGGGGCAGCCTCTTCTCACAGGAGTCACCCCTAAACCATTCTGCCGCCAACACTTTGACACTTGTACCCCACAGAGGCACAAAAGTATCAGTAAACTTCCACCTCTGTCCAAAAAACATGATATTTCAAGCTTAATAAATAACTTTTCTAGAGGGAAAGTCTAATTTTTAAAGAATTACATTGGGAAAATACTAGAAACAAAGAAATGTCAATTTTACATATCAAAAGCCACATCATCGTAGGAGGCACAAGTGAATCTAAATAAGGATTCTGTTTTTGCATACTTAAAGTTTATTAAACCTATGATTTCTTGAAAAAGTCAGACTTTTCGCTCCTCTGCCTGTACTCAGTTTAAACGCTAATTTGATAAATATCAGTCTTTAGCAAAAGCTATAGGACAGTGTCATGATGAGTAATCTCACATTTCCTCTAGCGTTTCATCTATCATTCAGGTGAGTTTAATTAGAGTCAAATGAAAATTTCAGTGAAAAAATAGCATGTGTGACTATTTCTAAGTTGGGAAATACTTGAAGTATCATAGTAAATCTTGTTTCTCTCTAGTATTTCTTGAAGTCTGTTGCATGTTTTCTCTCCCTCGTTTGGATTTGGGATTTTACTGGAGAATTTTCCCTACTCCAAACATGTCCTGAGTTTAAAGAGGACACTCTTTGGGCCACAGAAACAAAACTCTTAAAGAGGCTTCAGTCTTTTTTTTTCTTTGCTGCAGTGTACAGAATGTTCCCAAAATGAGCTGAACGTTCATGTTTGTATGGTTGCAAAGAGTACACTAACCACACTGAGCCAGCACATCTATTTCATACCCCAGCTGATAATTCACTAAATTTCTGTATCTTGATTGCATTTAATTTAGTACCATTAGTGTAAAAGGGGCATCAGTTCTGATGGGTCTATTTATTCTTCATCTTATGAAGTAGATTCAGGTAAACCCATGCCATGATTAATAAAAGGTTTCTCTGGTGCTAGGTAGATTAGATAGATACTTTAGTTTTTCATGCTGTTATAAATTTTTCTGAGCTATCCTAATTCCCAAAACTTCAGAATTATGTCTCAAATATCTCCAACAAGGATATACAACTCAGCAACATGTTGCTGCTGTCCTGTTTTCTTTGGTAGTGGTATGGTACTTTTCAATGAGTTGGTGGTGCAGAACAATGAAAATTGTGGGAGCTTATCTGATCTTTCCCTTTGAGATTCTTCTGAAAGAATTAAAAAGAGTAAATTCTTAATATTAATTCAAAAATAGGCAATCACTCTTGTCATTCTGTCCCTTGTTGAAGACAAGCTTTCTTTGAGAACACTCATTAACAATTCAGGAGATTTTAAATTGCCCCCTCAAATCTGTGTTACATCATTAGAAGAGCTTTCAGTAATTTGGGATTACTGTGGTAAAAAAATTCTCTATCTGTCCATCATAAAAAGATTTGCAGTAAAGTTGTACAGCTGTACTTTGCAAATGTACTGTAGGGAAAGAATTCAAGAATGCTTCAATCAGAAACCTTTAAATAATAAATGTCAAAATTCCATTTCTCATATTATTAGTTTATATAGAGCTTTTTGTTTAAAGATTACATTTATTTAGTTTTGGTCTGCTGCATGACTTTGCTAACTCCCACACTAATGCAAATTTTATGCAGGGGATGCAAAATATAGCTGTCATACATATGTTACCCATTGTTCCTGATCTACTTCTGTAGATTGCTAAACAATAGGACAAGCTTTAGAGTAATGATGTTAATCAAGTCAAAATTTCAAAGTACAAAATGAAATGCGACACTTCACAATGGTGTTTGATTTGAAATATGTCCAAATTGCCATTGCGTTTTACTTTTGTGATGACTTTTTTTTATGAAATCAATCAAGGCTGAAATTTATAGTGGGGGAAGTTCCCTTTTTAAGTAAAATATAAAAACCTGAAATGTTTTTTATCTATGGAAAAACAATGTAAAAGGATTTTACAAAAAGCAAAATGAGCCCTCCACAAAAGGCTGCTATGAGGACTTTTTTTATGAGGACTTTGTCTGTCTATAAAGAATAGCCTGCCACTCTAAAATCTAATCTTTGAATTAATTCTCTGCCATTTTCTGCCATAAAGACTAAATTTTATGTGTAGCCTAGAGAAAAAAAAGAAAATTATCTTTTCAAATGTATCATAATTAAGTGTAAGGTATGTGAAATGTACAAATCATGTACAAATTATTACAGAATTACAATAAGTATTATAATTTGGAAGGCACTCAGAAAAAGAGAAAGCTACTGACACTTGGGAGGCATTACTTTTTAAAAAATTAGTTTTAAATAAATTTATTGTATTTGTAAACCCAAGAAAGATTCATTTGTTTTTCAATTCAGATCTCTCAGGTAGTTGTCTTTTACTAAAAAGATAAATACTGTTCAACTGACAGGGTTATACAGGATGTTGATTAGCTAGGGTTTCTTAATTTATTTGGAGTTTAGTAGGCTTTTTATAAAGGAGAGGTTTGGTAATTGTTAGTTTATTGTCAGAACTATTGTTTCATGATCAATACTTGTGTACTTGAAGTGGTAACTTTTTAAGATGCAACAGAAATTCAATTGCCAATAATCCTATGCGACCAGGCACAAGAGCTGTGAAAAACTGCGTGTTAAATGAGACTTGGTGGCATTTTCCTGCAAAGAGAGGGATATTCTACATTAATGTGAGAACCATAGTTAATAAGCTGAGCAGAATTTTCCTTTAGGATTCTAAATATTGAGATTCACTTGAGTCTGTAAAGTTCTTCCTATTTTGGCATCCCAGGAAGCATACCACAAGGTAAAAAAATGACATTTTAGGCTGAAAAGATTTCCTGTTTCAGAAGGAAATGAAAATATTAATTCTGCAAGTAATGTATGACCTGACTCTCACATCTCCCACTAGTGAGGGGTGCAATATACATAACATCATCACAGATACATTTTAAACTGCAATTAATTCATGGACAGTCATCTGTGATTCTTGGACAAAGATATAAAAATGCCTTGTACTGCTTGATTTATTAATTTAAGTAATTTTGAAGTTGCACAAAGCTTCCTAAATCAAGTGATTTTATTTAATAAGCGCCAATAGAATTCGTAGCACTGCTGCAAACAGGAGTGGGAATTCCCAGCTGGCAGATGGTCCACCACGATTCAAAACACAAGCAGAGCAATATGAAAGGAATATCTCACACAGCTGAATTTTGTCATTTAAAGACTCCTACTTATCAACAGAATTAAATACCTAATATTGAAGTCTCTTGAATATTTAGCTTTTGGAATAGGTTAATAAAAAAAACCCAAACCAAAATTTCATTGAAAAGAATCTACTCATCTATGTGCCTCAATCCAAATGTGATTCTTAGTTATATTAACAGAATGTTATTTAAGTCAATGGTGTAATAAGGAGATAGCTGGAACAACAACTGAACAGTTTCGAAATAGTTCAAGTCAGATGTATTTTTTGAAAGGATTTGAATCTGAGTAGCCTTTTCTTTAACTGAAAAATGTCTTACAACTTTTGAACTAAAAAAATTTTTGCAGACAGTTTTGTCTTTGCTAAGTAAAAAAAAGTTATTCTTGTTAGACAAAGAAGAAATGGCTAGAATTTTTCATGAAAATAATGTAATTGATTTAATTCTACTTACAGAAGCAAATAGATTCACAGAATTTCAGAAGGCACTGAGCAAACACAGAAGTTAGTAAGAGGAAATTAATATGATAAAATAGTCAAACAAAGCAGAAATTGGTGACTCATGCCCTGGACAGCCATCGGTAAGTCAGTCTTGAGTAAGCATAGAATTTGATAGAAAGCTGCAGAGGTTTTAATATTGTTAGCATGAGTAAATCTTCATTTACAATCCTCCATTTTTTCTTTTTTTAAGGTTTAAGAATATATGTACAGTAATTTCACAACTATAAGGCACACTTAAAGCCTAAAATTTTTATCGAAAACCAGAAGTCCGCCTTACAATCTGGTGCGCCTTATATATGGACAAAGTTCGGAAATTTGCCAACACGGAAGTGCGAGCCATGAGCCCAACTGCAAGCCGAGCTGCGAGCCAAGCTGCGAGCTGAGCTGTGAGCCACAAGAAGCGCCCCAACCGATGCCAGGGGCAAGCGGAGTGCTGGTGCCCGCGGCATGGGGAGGGCTCCTGGGGCTGCATTTAAGGGCTATGCTGATCCATGAAAAATATTTGTAAATTAAGCACCTGCCAGTAAACCCAGCGATCACACAATTCTTTACTTTGTTGCGCACGGATCCTTGCTGCAAAAAAGAAAGTGTGCCTTATAGTCCGGTGCGCCTTATATGGACAAAGTTCAGAAAAATACCGGCAACCCTGAAGTGCGTCTTATAATCTGGTGCACCTTATAGTCATGACATTACTGTAATTCTGAAATAGGATCAAATCATGTCACAGTGAAGCAAAAAACGACAAAAATAACAAATACAGATCTTGAATATCTGAGGCAATGTTAAAGCTCTCGGGTGACACATAAGAAAAATTCCGCCTGGGAATGTTAGATGAAGGGTCCTTAAATTACAGTTCATTCACACCAAGGATGTAAATTCCTGGATGACTGGGATAACTGGGATACTGCTTATTCTAGCATTAGACACTTTCACTGTCTCCTGTTGGAGCCATTTCATTTTAGGTAGATAATGCATATTCTTTGGTAGAGAGGTTCTTCTCCAGCATACCTAATCATTAGACTACAAAGTTACTTTCCCTTTCCATCTGTCTTTATGTCCAAATGCAGTTACAATGTTTTATATAACATGCAAAACCTCTGACCAAAGGGAGGGAGGGAGAGAGACACTGATTGTCTCCACACAGGTATGACCTAACACTTTCAGGGTGGAAGCTGAAGTCGCTGATCTGATTACATTTTCCAAATTTAAAACACACTTTCTATGTGTTAGCTCAAGTCCTGCAGATATTTATTGCTTTCCTTCTATTTTTTTAGTACTAGAACGTCTTTCAAGATGGGGGACCATGTATGTGTGGAAGTATTCAGTTCTGATAATTTCTGGTTTTCATGTAGCTTAATTTTCAGGTGAAAAGGCATTGTGTTGGAAAATGCCCAACAAGCTCTAGTTACATACTTAATCTGAGATCAGATGTCTTCTTATCTCTGATGAGGCATTGCAAAGACTTGCCACTTTATTCAGGGGGAAAAAAAAAGGAATTTCTATCAACAGGAAGATTATCTTGATTCTTAACCCTGCTCCTGAATCCCCATATAACTATCTAAGCTTCATGTGGCAAAAGAAGCTGAGTATTTCTGATTGCTTTTTTATAGCCTTAAACACAGATAAACTTCAATCTGATTATTTTAAAAATGTAGTTTTTTAATGTTTCAGTTTTGTTTAAACAAGGGCATGATATTACAGATTCATGGGGGAATAATTGTGTGGTTTTGGAAAACTCGTACTTTTCACCAAAAGAAATGCATACCTTCTGGATCCAGAATACTGGTCTCTTAATACTCCAGAAAATAAATATGATTCTTTAAATAAGGTATTTTGTTCTATTAGAATATTTATGACTTTCATAGTGGTTTCCTTATGTTATTCCAGTGCTGTGTACAATAAACTATAATCCCTATAAATATATAAGTAAATAAAAAGCTGTGGCATGGGAGCAGAGAGTTAATTTAATTTAATTTAAGTTCTGTGTCTCAATATACAGTGTATTCCAAGAAAATATGCTTTTAAAAATGCATTATGTGTTTCTGTTTTCTGTTTTCTGTTTAGATGAAGTATTTCTTTCTACTAAGTTCCTCCATAAAAAAAAAAAAAAAAAAAAAAAAAAAAAAAAAAAGCAGCAAAATTAAAGTAAAAAAGAGCAGCCTTTAATTAAGAGTTGCTCTAAGTTAATTGTCCAAGGGCAAGGAGATTGTGTATGAAAGGTTCAATTTTTTTCAGTTGGGACAGTGATTTATTAATTTTTATGTTAACTTTCTGTTCTGTCCCTAGTTAGCTGAAAATGTTATTGGATATTTGACACTATATCAGGAGATAAGAATTGACCTTGTAACTCTCTAGTGAATGTTTTTCTAGTAGAATATAGTGGACTACTGCAAAGGCAGTTGGTAAGCGAAATCTTAAAAAGTCCTTGGTTTATGTCCCTGCTTTTGAACCATCAGCACTTATAAATGTACCTAACCCCAATAGTGCAGGCTTGTGTTTTATATAAATGCATTGCTCTTTGGGAGGGGTATGTTAAGGGAAAATGAGGTGATTATCTGTTGTTGGTGAAAGCTGTGCCTGTTTCAGAAAGACCATGCCCTGCCTTAATTTTTTTAATACCAGAATTCTGGGCTTGACTATAAAATATAGGGTCATTTCCTTGAAAATGTGCTTCTTTATATTTTTATATCTGTGTTCAATTTCTCAATAATTTTGTTTTTTATCAATATTTGAAATGGAGTTTCACTCAGCCTAATATGTGCAGAATTGCTATCATTGCTAGAGTTCTGTTCACCTTCCCCCTACGCCAATCTCTCTCTCTCTCAACTACTTACTCTATCACACAAAGCAGTGTTGAGATAGCTTTCCAAGGACTAAAGTCTTTAAAGAAAAACTTAAAAAGAAAACAATCAAGGAAAGGAAAAGAGACCAACAATAGATCACTGAAGCTTGAAGAACAGTGAAATCCTCTGTTTCAGCTCTTATTTAAGTTATCACATCTGGCAAACTGATAGAAAAAACAATGCTGTGTTTTCTGGGCCTTTTTTTTTTTTTTTTTTTTTTTGGTAGGGACTAATCTAGACTTCTCTGCATTTTGCAATCTGCCCAGTACCTTCATGCTGCTGCACAGTTTATTAGAAAAAGAAGGATGCATCTTGAATGCAGTAGGAAAGAAATGACTTTGACTCCAAATTATGTAAATAAAACAACAACAATAATACAAAACCAAAGCAGTACCTCTACCTGCTCTGTTGCTTTCAGATGACTGCCACATTATGCATGCAGCTGTGTCTTGGAAGCCAGAGCTGGTATTGCTACAGCAGAACTTGAAATTGTCTGCACAATACACTTTACAAGAACTTTATGGAAGCTGAGACACTGCTTCAGAGTGTCAAAGTATTTTAGGGCCTTTAAAAAAAAGAGAAAGGTATTGTTATTGCTATTAAATTATTATTTAATTATAAAGAATAATTATACAATAATACATATTGTAATGTAATATATTATTATTATATTATAATAAATATCGGTAGTATTAGTATTAGTAATAGTATTAGTATTAGTATTATCATTGTAGTCCATTATCTCAGTCCAGCATCTCCTCTGTGGAACAGGAAGGATTTCAGACTCTCTGGGATTCGCTGATTTCATTCAGCTGCAAAAGAGAATAGATTAATTCAGGTAAAAGAGTGCTCATACTGTCATTGTGACACTACTCTATGTGACTTGTAATAAAGATTTTATTGAGATTCAAGTTTTCAAAAGTCCTCTTCACTCAAATATTTGGCTTTGGTAAAAAAAAAAAAAAAGTCTAAATTGAGGCATCTAAATCTTCTAAATTGAGCTGTGAGATGAGAGAGGTGATTGGCATGAGGTTCAGCAGAGCATGGCTAAAGGAAAAAAGAGTACGGCTGTTTGAGTCTGAAAGGATCAAAGTAGCAAAAGTCTTTTGCATGAGATGTGCAGTCTTGTAATCGATATAATGTTTAACACAATGAACAAATACTTCAGTACTGACAAAATACATTCTAATTAGTTCAAGTGATAAAACGTGCTATTACATTGTGAAACTGCTGGACCCTGCACAAATCTATATGAACAAAACCTGCAAACAGAACAGTGTGTTAGTCTGATCTCACATATATGAGTAAGGATGTGCAAACCTTTGCTTAATTGAACTACAAAATGGAGCAGTAGCTTAAAAAGTGTGTAAAATCTTGGCCATAAAAAAAAAATTGTGTTAAAGAAGCTATTTTTGTACTCACAGTAATATCGACTCGTGTCTACTGGTTCAGTCAGTAGAATTTCTGTCACTGTTTTTTACTGTGTTCCTAAATTCCAACTTAAAAATCTCATTAGAAGAAGGCTATAGAGCCACAGCGGCAGGAATTATTCCAGTTCTTTTGTTCTGCTCTACTTGTAACACACTGAAGGTAGGGAAAATGCAAGCTTTCTCTATTTTTAGGGTGAACATAAAAGTAGAGAAAATAAGCTTGTAAGGTTACTGAATAGATAATGATGTTACTGAGCTCTGTAGTGACATGGCTCTTGCTATTGCTCTGCCTATGTATTTTCTTGACAGTCAGCCCAGAATATTAGAGAGCAATGTAACTATACTGCTGAAAAGGAATAATTCAGCTTAGAAATTCACAGCTCTTGCTAGCCTTAATGCATCATGCCTTGGTAAGAAGGCTGAAAATATAATGTGGAGATATGCAATGTGATAACTGCTCTATTGCTAAACAGGTTTTTCAAAATAGTCTCACAAAGCCACCACTTAATGGAATCCTTTGAGTAAACATTGTTATTAGCACCTCTTAGTCTCAGTTTTGTGTTTTCAGGCAGTCCAGGGACATCATGGTCTAAATTGGAGGGTACGAGATTGTAAGGGAACAGGAAAAAGGAATTCTATAGATGGGGAATTTTGACTGAAAAGTATGTGATTTGGTGTCAAAACATAAAATAAATCCAGAGTACCATGTCATCTCCCCAAATTAAGCGCCACTCTAACTTGCAGTGAAAACACATCTTTGAATCATGTAGCAATTGTTGGGACAGGAACAGAGTACTTGATGAAGCTGCAGTACTCCAGCTTGCAAAGCTGCTTTCACTACACACTAATTCAAGGAAAGTGTTTCTTTAATGTAAAATACATTTCAGATCTTGATTAAGATGCTTTCAGCCACATTTGCTGGCAACTTTTCCACTCTATCTAGTAACAATTCATCCCCTGGTATATTTCTGGATTGCTTGCAGAATGAGCAAAATCCTATCAAACAGCAGAATTTTTTGGGGGAAAACATTTCCACAGAGTGAGCTTGTGAATATCTTCAGTCTGGAGAGAAGAAGGGCTATGCAAAGCCCACACAGACGTGGGTCAGCTGGATCACACCACTTCCCAGAGATCATCCAGATCCACTGGATTTACTTGGATTTTCTACTCACTGAGGCAGCAAGATGGCATGAAGAGAGCCAGTACAGAGGGACAGCAATAGTCAGACATAGGCACCCAAGATGACAGCGGTTGTTTTTTGAATGGCTTATTTAATTTTAATATCATGAAGCATAGCTGAGAAAAGCTACAGAGAAGGGGAGACAGAGGATACATCATATCTGATGACTTTTTATATGAAGAAATCACTCTTCAGTTTGCTGAAATCAGAAAACAAACAAACAAACAAGATAGATGGTGGCTTCTATGTCACTAATTCTTTTCACAGAATGACCAAGTCACAGAATGGGTGAGTTTGGAAGGGACCACAGTGGGTTATCTGGTCCAACCTCCCTGCTTAAACAGGGTCATCCCACATTGCACAGGATTGTGTCCAGAAAGTTCTTGAATCCAGTGAGAGACACTTCATAACCACTGAGTAATAAATTATCACTCAGAATGAGTAATAAAATGTTCAGCATAGAGAGAGAGGTACTATTTTCAAGGAAAAACAAGGATGTTACAGAGAGACAATAACACGGCTTTACAAGAAGATTTTGTTGAGTTTAGAGAAGACAGGGATAGAACTGTCTGCACTCAATGATCCTTGAGGGTCTCTTGCAAGTCAGCACATTCTGTGATTCTGTCTGCATTAAAGGTATGGAACTTCCCTGCAGCCCTCTGAAAGAAATGTGAAGGAGACACTGAATTAGAAAATGGATGGTTACAGCAAAAATAGCTTCTAGGTAGTAAATAAAGGTTGCAGTGAAGGCCAGGAGCTAAAGCATTGTCCCCCCTAGCATGGGGCTGGATGGCTGTAAGTCATGGTGAGAACTTATCTGGCTATGGACCATTGTGTGAGCTTGGAAGAAACATTATAAAAGTATTTTTTCTTTTGATAAGACTGAATTATGGCAAATTGACCTACAAGTACAGTAATTTTACAACTATAAGGTGCACCTTAAAGCCTAAAATTTTGATCTAAACCTGGAAGTGTGCCTTATGATCCGGTGCACCTTATATATATATGGAAGAAGTTTGAGCATTGAAGGGATCTCAAAACAATTTCTGTTTCACATTGCCCAACAACAAACATGAAGCTCGCAATCAAATGACCGTGAGCAGGCGAGAGCTGCGAGCTGCAAGAGCCGCAAGCAGCGAGAGTCGCGCAAGCCGTGTGAGCAGCGAGCAGCTCGGCACTGGGGGTGGCTGCAGGGTGTGGGAGAATGGCAGGCAGGAGTGCTGGGGCCTGCGGCATGGGGAGGGTGCCTGGGGCTGTCTTTAAAGGCTACGCCGATCCGTGAAAAATGTTTGCAAATTGAGCACCTGCCAGCCCCGTGACTGTGCGATTCTGTTAGTAATTTGTTACTTTGTTGCGTGTGGATCCTTGCTAAAAAATAAAAAAGTGTACCTTATATATGGAAAAAGTTTGGAGATTTGCCGACACCTGGAAGTACGCCTTACAATCCAGTGCACCTTATAGTCGTGAAATTACTGTACCTAAGGTGACTCAGTACAGTGGTATCCCCACATATTGCACTGGAGACTGAAGTATGGCTCCCTGATGGGGAACCAGGCTTTTTGGTACCAAAACCTGGTGCTGTAAAATTTTGAGATAAAAATAGCAACTGGGAGAGGTAACTGGCAAAACAAGTACAGAGCCACTCAGAGAGTAGAATGATCATGGGGATTTCTTTTGTAATTATGGTGAAGGGATAAGGGATGGATTTTGTGTAAATTGTCCATATTCTTTATGTGTTGGTATGATGTCACTTTGATTTTTTTGTTGGGAGGAATTTTTCTCTTGCTTTGGTTGTTTTTGTTGATGTGAGTATAGGTTGTGAGATGAATGTGGATTTTAGCGATAATTCTTAAATATGTGATTCACAGAGGCAAGGGATGGGTTTCCATGGTCTTGTTTTGGTAGTGGGGGGTTCTACAGGGGTGGCTTTTCTGAGAAGGTGCCAGAAGCCTCCTTCATATCCAGCAGATATGAAGCACATCCCTGCTGGCTCCAAGATGGACAAGACATGGTAAAGGCTAGGGCTATCAGAGATGGTGGCAGCACTTTGGTATTAACATGTTTAAAAAGAAGAAAGAATAAGTTATTGTGCAGATATAACTGCAGCCAGAGAAGAGCAGGGTGAGAACATGTGAGAGTAATGGCCCTACAGGCACCAGGGTCACTTAAGAAGGAAGGGCAGGAGGTGCTGAGATTCTCCAGCAGCCCATGGTGCAGAGCATGGTGAGGCAGCTGTGCCCTCACAGCCCATGGAGGATCTCAGGGATGCAGAGCTCCCCCCACAGCCCATGGAGGAGGCCCATTCCAGAGCAGGCTGTTCCTGGAGGACTGCACCCATGAAATAGTGACCCACGTTGCAGCAGTTTGTTGAACACTTGCTTGTGGGATGTGCTCACACTAGAGAAGTTTATACAGAACTGTCTCCAGTGGGATGGAGTCACATTACAGAAGTTTCTTGAGAACGATCTCCCATGTGAGAGACCTCATGGAGAAGCAGGGGAAGGACTCCTCCCCTGTGCAGTAGCAGAAAGAACTTGTGAGGAACTGACCACAACCCCCATTCCCTGTCGCCTTGCAGCTCTGGGGTAGCAAGTAGAGCTGGGAAGGAGGGAGGAGGGGTGGGGAAAAGGTGTTTTTAAAATTTTATTTTACTTGTCATTGTCCTGCTCTGATTTTGCCAGCAATAAATTCAATGAATATCAGTTTAGTGCTTCTCTTCAGAATCATTATGAATTTTCATTCCTTGTGAGCAGGACATACATTTCTCACCAGTACTGCCCAATAAGTGGATACAGAGATACTGCAGTGCTGCTTTCTTTTTATATATTGTTTTTTTTTCATAGCTTAAAAGCCAGTGAATAAATTTATTGCTTGAGGAAATTTTAAGTGAGTGAATATCATTAGTGAAGATCACCATCAGGTTTCCAAGCTGAGGTACATGCAAAGGGAGCATGTGAAAAGAATAAACTTAGTGAACTACAAAAAGAAGTGCTTTCTTAAGCAGAAAAATATTTCTCAGTGAAGTACATATTTCAACTCACTAGCTTTGATGATCAGGGAATATGTAATACAGACTTCAGTCATAATGACTGCTCCATTAGGGTACAGTTGATCAACTTTAGGTGAATTCCCACTACCAGAAAATGAAGCCCTGTACAGGGACATAGGTAAGAACAGGTGGGGAAAATTGTATTATGCCTCTGGGTGGCACTGGATATTTTTAGGACTTTCTTAGTGGAGATTAGAGATTACAGTTCAAATGCTCTCATGCAGAAGTCAAGAATTCAAAGTCAGTCTCCTATAGCTTAAGTAAACCAAAAAAGAGCCAATTTCCGTTTGAACTTTGTTCTGAATATTTTGCTGCATTTTAGCCAAATTTAGCTACTTGATGAATTAAGTTCAAATTGTATCTTATCTCATGCATTTTTACTAGTATCCTGTTAATCACAAAACCCCTTTGTTTTGCTTGAAAGTTTGTGGTTTTGTAAGAGGAGGGGAGAAACATTGTGAAAATAAAATATTGAAAATACACAATTTTCACAGTGAACATTAATCCCAATGATTTTGGAGGCATCTTGCAGTTTTAAAGTACATGGATTCAATAATGCTTGAAATACAGGATGAAATCTTGATTTTTTTGTAATTTCTAAAAGGAATTAATGATTTCTAGTTTAGTTTGTTCGCAAACCTTCTATCCCACACTATTTTTTTCCTTAACAAGTGCTCAGTAGGGAAATATTCTGGCTGTTTTATTTTTATATTTAGCGGGCAAATAAATTGTCCTCTTGCTCGTGCAGTGTTGTGAGAGATATTTATGGTTTATTATAATAGAAAGGTGTGCATGTGTGCATGGAGTGGGGCAGAATGAAAAAGGGTGGAAACAGGTGAAGGCAAAAAACTGAAGAGGGTCTTATGCTTTTACTTTTCCCTGAACTAGTTTGGGTTTTGAATTCACATACTGCAGCATGAATTTCAATCAAAATCCTTGAAAGAAGGTGACTCCTTTAAAATACTGAAGGGCTCAAGGAATTTATTTCGGGTGCCGGTGATCGTATTTGCATTTTCAAAAGCAAGAGTTCCTATTGTCTGGATTATTAAATGCAAACCCTCAGAGCAAGTGCTTCACTAAGGATGGATCCATGTTCTCTTTCTACTTCCAAGAACACAGGCTGTATTTTTCTCATTAGACAGAAATATTTGTTACCAGGGAAATTTCAGGACCCAGAAGGGAGATTGAAGTACTGAGATTCTGTGTATATGAAAAACAAACATTAAAGTGGAAGTTGTTCTCAGACTCTGAATCATCTCAGGAAGAAATGAGACATCAAAGTGTGTTGCCACTGATTTAATGACATTTCAGATACTGTGAATTTGTTGTTTAAAGTCTAGGTAGGTCAATGGTGAAACATTTGTGGATGAAATAAGTGAGAGAAATGTGCCTCTTTTGCTACTTAGGGCTGTTAAATAAACATTCTCATGCACTTAGCAGCAAACTTTGCGCTTTTTCCCTCTGAGAAACCTCCATGAATGGTCCAATATTTTCTTGGATTTGATAGTGAGTGCAGAATACTGCTTGACTGCTGCAAAAATGTTCTCTAACTTGTTTGACAGCTATTCTTTATGAGGTACTAATTATTCAAAATCCCCAGCTGTTTTAATGGAGCATTTGGGTCAGGTGGTTTTCCTGATTAAGTGAGATAAATAGTGTCATTTAGACCAGCCCGGTGCTAGAACTGGTGTGCATGAATCATTGTGTAGCTGAAATTACCTGTGTGAAAAAACCCAGCGCAAATTTTATGTACCATTTAAATTCCGTCCCGGAAAGAAAAGCACAGAGATGAACCTCTAACCCTTAAACTGTCTCAATATAGAACTGTCCTCTTTGCATTTTGGAATATTTGGTTAACCCTCACAGAGTTGTGAGTGGCTTTTTGTGCTTCTGTTTGTCAGAAAACCCACCAAAACCAATGAGATCACAGAGTCAAAATGCTTTCAAGTAGTGTTCCCACTCTCAGGATTTCACTGTGTTGTAACTGCTCTGCAGAGGTTTGCATTAAACCCGCTTGATCATTACATCCTCAAGTGGTACTAGTATAATAACCCATTGCTTAGTGGCAAAACTTTTCAGTGTATCCAGTACATGCTTCAGTATATTTAATATATTAGAGGTCTTTCTTCATGGCTGTGCCGGGGAGTTTTGGGCTTAGAGTAGCAATGTTTTCTGGTTGTTTTGGTTTGTGTTTTGGGTTCTTTTCTAATTTAGAATAAAATAAGTAAACTATACTCAAGATTTCAAGTTTAAATCCTAAATTATGGCAACCTCAACTTGCTTCTGGAAAGAAATCATAGCTAAGAAATTTGTCTGGAGAAACCAGACTTGCAAGTTTCCAGCTTGCCAACAGCACAAAGCAATGTGTGAGTGGCAGGAGGATACAGGGATAATGGCACTCAGGCTTTTTTAACAATTTGCCTTCTACATTATCCTTCAATACTATTCCCTAATCCTGTATTTCCTGTGATATTAACTATAATTTATTGTTTCTCATTTCCACATGCTGACCCCTTCCTTCCCACACTAGAATTACAAATAATTACCTTTGGGGCTAGAAGTATCTTTAACTACATTTCTTGACCTGGACACCCCCAGTGTTAAGGTCATAAACCTTTCCAATTTTAGTCTCTTGAAACCTTCACACAGGTATTCTGCAGCTTTGATCTTATCCCCAGGCATTAGTCAAAGCTCCATGCACAACATGACTTGCCTGACTACTAGTGACCACTCAAGTTCAAACATGACTGACTTGGCTTTCCCAAAGTCTTTGTCTCTTTTAAACATCCAACTTAGAACAGGCTTTCTGAAGTTAATGTGCGACAGCTGAGCTAAAAGATTAGGTAAAACAAAAAGCCCAACCAACCCCCCAACCCAACAAAAGTATAGAGAGCCAAAACGGCATCAGGTTTGCCTGTAGATATCACAGTCTTGAAGTTATTTTAAATACTGAGGCCTAAAATCCCCAAAGATCCTTAAGTCTGGGCTAAAAAAAAGTATATGTGTGTTTTCATTTGAGCACAAGCTGCTGCTGCATCTTTGATTTATCTTTGAAACAGATGTGTTTTGAGTTGAAGTTAGACTTCAAAGGAGAAAGTATATGTTCAATAGTATATTCAAAGTAGAGTCTTAAAGTGTAAAGTTTTGCTGTGAAAATATAAAATTTTATTCTAAAAGTTCCATTCCAGAGTTCAGAAATGGTTCAGAGATTTAGCTCAGAAAAGTGCAGAAAATTACAGTTGTGAACCTTAGGCACATTTCTTCAAACAAACAAGTCCAGAGGGTTTAAGTAGGAATGTATAATATCTGGCAGTTGTGATAATTATGTATCTCCATGATTGAAATGCTTAAACATCCTGTCAGCACAGTTTTTCAACCGGCTTGACTTAATTTCCCCTGTGCAGATCCCAGAAATAGTCTGATCCTCCTTCTTTGTTCTTCAGCTCAAACACTTTATATCAAGCTCAGCTCCCTGATATTTTTGTCTCTGTGTCTAGATACCCACCCTGACACATATCCAGGCACATACATATTTAGGCATCTTCCTGAAACCTTCCCTCTTCAGTAAAGCCCTGGGCTAACTCCTACAGTTTTCCTCTCATCCTTCCCAGCAAGTGAGAGACTTCCTCTCGCCTCTCAGCTTTGCCCAACTGCTCCATGCCTTCAGCTTTGTTAGTGCTCCTTCCTGCTTTCTCTTTTCTACTTGCGCTTTTTACCAGCTCCTTTCTTGATTTTCCTTCCTTTATACTTCCTCAGCTTTGCAGGCCCATGCTCCATGCTTATTAGGACTTCCTACTTTGCTCTGCTCTCCTAAACGACTTCCCAGTCTTCACTGTGTGGAAGACATACTTCAGCAAGAAGTTTTTTGTACCAATAGTCCAGTCAATTACTTGTACAAAGGAAGTCTGCATTTCTCCTAAATTATGGTTTCCAGGCACACATCCTGTTTCCTATTAATAAAATTGGCATTCTGTGTGAGCAGTGAGCAGGGTCAGGGCTTTGAACATCAATGCCCCATTCCATTTTAACTGTCTAGAGCTGTGTTATGATTCAGCTGTATGATCATACATCCTGATGGACACACAGAATGCTGGAAATTTTTTGCATATATATAGTCAGCCAGAAGAGATTTATAACCATGTCCTTAATAATATCTGTTTCTTAATCCCTTTTGCATGCAGTCAAAAATTACATCTGTGTAATATTTGGAGACATCTATCTTGAGTTATTCAAGGTCAAGCTGACATATATAGTAGGGAAGTGATAGTATGTCTTATCTTTAACTTCACATCTTATTTATAGTACATTTTCTCCTTTTGTGTCTTCACTGTGAAGGCAACAATGTTAGTGATAAAGAAGATAAAGAACTAGCAAGCATCTGCGTTTAACCATCCTGTCATTTAGGCTGCTCTCAAGGTCTCTGTATAAATGAGCTTCTGTGAATTCAACCACCCTTCCTTTAGTATGTAAGAAAGAGTGGTTTGTACTGAAATATGAATGGAAAGCTATATGCACACAGCTTTCTATTACTACATAAAATTATAGTATACATATGTATTATAAATGTAAAATTTATGTGGAACTATATGCTGCTTATATTTATTATATATAGAGAGCTATGTGCTGCTCATCCCCACCCTGCAAACTGTTCAACCATTTTATAATTATATTGCTATCTATAAATACAGCAGTAAAATTAGAATGATATTTTATATAAATCTGTACTATCCCCCCTGCCCCACTAAATATTAATAAAACAACCTGGACTGAAATAATTGTCTGAAAATAAATGAGTTTATGCTAAGCCTTATGTATCATTTGAGCTTACAACATTGAATTATAACAGAGGATCAGTGAATTCATCTGCTGCCTCCTACTTCTGCTGGATGAACTCCCCACTCTAATGAGGAAAAAACCAAACAAACCAACCCACTAAACAGCAACTCATAGATGTCTCTGAACAGTGTTTGGTTATTGATTTCATCATCTACCGTGGTTTTATTTCTGTATCACAATGGCTTTTCATTTCTGGACTTACATGAAGTGGCCTGAATAGCATGACAGATTGCACCTGCAGGATAAAGACGTTCACAGATATTTTTTTTCCCTTGCTTTTTGAATAAGATATCTGAACTTATTGCATCTTCTTTATTGCTTTCCTGGTATGTTCATCACTGTTCATGATCTCAGGAAGAAGAAAACGACAATATTCTAAGGTGTTGAAAGGCATGCAGTTGTATCATAATCAGTGTAGAGCAATTGAACTCGGCAGCAGCACTGTAACATGCTTTTGTCCTCCTCACCTCTTGCCTTTGTCCCATAAGCACTAATCTCTTCATTCTAATGTGCTGGGGGCACAGAGAAGAAGCTTGCTCCTTGGCACTCTCTGGAGGGCGTGAAGGCTGGGTTCTGTGGATGTTTGTGGAGGGCACACTAGATTTAAGCTGTATGATCAGCCTATGCCTTACAACTGGGATCTGATTCAACAGCTAGAGTTGAACATGCTTATTCCAAATGCTCATCCTTATTCAGAGGCTGACTAACTCAATGCATCCTTTCAAAAAGACAGAGGGGTTTGAGTCTTGACCAGTGAATGGTGCTCTGCCCATCCAAAGTGTATTATCAGAAGGGGATTGCAGTGTCTAATCCTAGCTCAGCATGTCTGCTTGCACAGTGAGAGCTGAGAAGAGTTAAGTGACAGATCCTCCAATAGCAGTCTGTCTGCTTGCTTGGGTCCTGGTTCCCTGATTATCCAAGTTCTGTCCTTGAACCTCCTAGGTGCCCATGGACTAGAGTATCTCATAGCACTGTTTTAGTGAGACACGTCCTCTGTGAAGGCGTGGAGGGAAGAGTGAAGGAGTTATCCAGGCTGCCAGGCACCTACACAGAGTGGCTACTGGCTTACTCCCCACCACGCAGCTCACATGTGGTCAGAGCTGCACAAAAGATTCACGTAAAGGATAAAGTCTACATACAGAAAATTTTTTAGTCTAAACTAACAGAAGAAGATTAAACACTGAATTTCATTATGAGACCAGAGGCTAGATGTGACTTCAGGTGTCATCTATTTTCTGATTGAAGTTAATATGCTTTGAAAAAAATGAATCAAAGTAGTATTTCAATTTAAACTGTCTTGTGCAAGTGTCTCACTGACCTGAGAGATAACGAAATGTAAATGGTATTCAAACCTCTTAATTGCTGCCAATAGCAATTCTTTTGTTACTCTGCAAGGAAAACGGTGGAGGCATCTCTTTTAGAGAATAAAGCCCCAGGTAAAAAAGCAGTAAGTACCTCATTAGCAACACTGAGCTACGAGTGTGGCTAAGATCCCACAGACTTCAAGCCAAGTGTTAAAATAGATTGTGCTGAATGGATGACTAAATTGTTCCAATGACAGTCTCTCTGATGAAAGGTGCCTAGAGCTACACTTTCTTAGGTTTGCCTACTGCCTCTGTCTGTCTTTTACCATTCAATACAGTTCACTTCTCTCTCAATTCAGTATCTTCAAGGTATTTGAAAGCTGGGAATTAGAGATTATAAAATAATAGCTCTTGCAGTAGGCATTCACAGTTAGGAGACTGTTGAAGTGATTGGGTATTTTATTTAGTGAGTGAAACAGAGCACTAAAATAAATAAAAACCACATTAGTTGTGAGATACTGAAGGAGACATTCTGAGCCATTGAAGCTGGGTGAATCAAGCTTAGGAAATTTAAAATATTCTTTGTGTTCCAGCAGATATATACACACATATATATACATATCTATATAACGTTTTAGATATATTCTAAGCCAAACTGCAGGCATTTCCTTTTCATCTTCTGTATACTAAATAACTCTGTGTAAAGCATTGAATGCCATGATAGAGAGATGCCATAAAAGAAAAGTGCCTGGCCACTTCCTGCTTGCTTTGCTCACACGATTAGGTAGTGCCTGCATCAGTAAATCAAACAATGCTTTTTCCAGCACTTAGATGAACTGATTTCTCAGTTGCCTTCACCAACCAAATGAGAACACTTTTAGGTGTCTCTTACATCTCAAAAATGCTCTAAAGTAAAAAATCTAAAAATAAAAAAGTACTTGCCTGGAACAGCCACTTTTTTTGTAGATAAAAAAAGTAATACAAATAGGCAGTGGATGGAAAGGTAACCTGCCAGTCCAGCACACATATCACTAGAGCCTGGTAGATTCCCAATTCTCATGGTGTATTTTAGAATAAATCAAGGCACAAGTTTGAGTTACTGCCAACAAAAAAAGGTGCATAAAACTGATTCATAAATGTACATTTTAAATAGAATGTTAAATAAAATCATATGCAATTAAGTAAAATCCAAGAGCTAGTTTAAAAATAAACCAAAAACCCCTATGTTTCTTCCAGTAGAAAAAAAATGAAGTTTGTGTTTGATTCTTATCACATATTTTAACACTTGCTTTTTGGGATGAGGAATGTAGCAGAGAAATCTTATTAGAAGGAAGTTTATTTGTCTTGCTAATTCTTTTCTTTATTTCCACTCCTGTGCCAGGAAGCACATTCACTGAAATCATTCAGTGTAAATTAATTGGTATTTAAAGAGATGCAACTATTCAAGTTGTGCATGTGCTTCATACAGTCACATAAGCCAAAGAGTTTGCTTAAAATGTTTTGCTGCCAGTTCCCAAAATGTACACTCAATATGGTCTCTTTAGAAGAGCACAGCAGACTATATGTGCCCTAGCCTACAAATGGCCCAGTTCCCTCAGCAGAGCTGGGGCATGCTGCTGGGCACAGGGACTCCAGCCCCCACACTCTTAAGTGACAGCACAGTCCTAGCACCAGGTATAGCTCAGGTCAGCAGAAACTCTCTCCCTGCCCCCCTTCTGGTATTTACACAGTCCAAGGACTACAAAAATAAAAGAATTTATTTATGTGCACAGGAGGTTTGCACACCATCTGCATTCATCTGCAGGGGTAAGGATTTTGGGAATGAGTTTGCTACATATGAGGAGCATTCCAATTAAGAAATATTCAAAGTGTGGTCCTTATTCCCTAAACAAACATGTGTCCTAAATCTTTGCCTTCTCTTGGGCAGATTTCTGCAGCACTGTTGGCTTGCCCTATCACTACAGCTGTAACTTAACCTTAGTTAGTGTTCAGGTGATTCAAACCAGAGCATCTGACTGGGACAATGATGTGAAAAATACTCCCTCACAAATGTTTCTCATTTCCTGATGCCTTCTTACTGCCTGCACACCGAGGGCACCACAGCTCACCACCTGGACCAGTGAGCTCCAGTCACACGCCATACTCTGTGCCTGGTGGTGGAAAATCTGGAAGCACAAAGGTTCTTCACTCCCTCCTGTGTCTACTGTAGATTTTAGTAGGCACTGAGAATTGTCATAGCACTCTGTCTCTTCTTGGCAGGGTTCAAGAAGCATTTGGACAATACTCTGGGGCAAATGCTGTGACTCTTGGGAATGCTGCTGTGGAGGGCCAAGATATGGACACTTCCAATCTGTTTATTCTGTGACTGATACCACTGTTTAAACTTTAGAGTGTGCCAAGAAAAGAATAACCTTAACATCTACTGCAATCACCTAGAATATATCTGGCTTTTGGGATGTTCTTTCACTCATGCATGTGATAACAAATATAAATTACTAAAATGGCCCTTAATAACTATGTCTAGCACATGTATCTAAGCATGGCCGACTTAGAAACCTGCAAAGAAATGTAAAGCTGGCTTATGTTCATAACAGGATGGGAGAGAGACAAAGTTGTTGAGAAGTCAAAAAAGTGTTGAAGAAGCTCAAAATTTCTTATAATCAGTTTGGTAATGCCTTAATAGACACCTTCTGTGACAATTTCCTTTAGGTTCTGTAGGGAATAAGGTTTTTAGTCACCTGGAAAAACTTTGTGTGATTAAGTCTGATGAAAAGTGGATTAAAACTAAAGAGTAATTAACTTGATTGTAATAATAAAAATAAATGATTGTCTGGCTGCTTCATCTAAATTGTTTTCTATTTATCATTGTTCTACATCATAAGCATTTGTTGTAAGTTTGCAAGCTTTTTCATTATTTTCAATCATAATGGACTATATGGTGCTCATCAGCAAATTAACCAGGTATTTTGTGAATGGAAAAAATAAGTGGACACAAAATAATGAATGAATAAACGTAATAACAAACAATGTCCTCTTTATGATCACACAAGCATGACATGTTTAAAAGACTTCTCAGAATTAGAATTTTAGCTGTTTAAAAATACTATATGGCAACTAATTTCAGGAAAAGAAAAACAAAATACTTATGAGTTACACATAGCCTGAAATTAGTTTTTTAAAATCTGAATTTCTGTACATCTTTATTTGGTACAGTACTACTAGATGATTCTTAATACAATGTAATTTGTATGCATACAGCTTTTTTCATTTCATAATGACAGCTTATCTGTTCAGTGCCTGGTCAAGAAGTATACTAAATGGTAAATAGATGTTCACAATATTTTTTATCCTCTGCATGCTAAATTGGTCCTAATTAAGCAAGATTAAAGCACCATTGATGCTTCCATATGAAATAAAAAAACCCCTCACCACCAAGGGCCAATTTACATTCTTATTATTCAGCACATGTGAAAATAAAATAGCTTTGGCACAATAAATGAGAAATCTTTGACAGCAATCCAGTGTCTACATACATTTGAAATTGGTTTCTTTGCTCGAATTGATAACAAATATCTGATGTGGAGAAAATGCTTCCTTTTGGTTTTCTGACACCGTGCTATTTCACACTGAATTATGTTATGTTAGATCATGAGCCAAGCAGTGGAGGAGGAGGGAAGGGAGAAGGGTGGGTGGGGAGGAGAGTGAATGTGTGACATAATCTAAAGAGATCTTTAAAATCATCAGAATTATGAAGGAAAGAGCAATATATCAGGAGCCCCCATTAAGTGCTGCAATATGGGTTCAAAAGGGCATAGATCCTGACCCTTGCCTTCCTAATCACTTATTTATGGCTTTCAGAGGCACAGTATTATGTAGTGACAACATGCAGATGCAGAAGAGCAGCATCTGTGTGCTTGGCAGACTCTAAAATCTCAGCCACAGAGAAGTTCTTAGTAAATGAGGCACCATTATAAAACAAAGAAAAAAATACAAATTCTCTGACAGGGATTAGAATAGATGATTAGTACTTAATAAAGAATGACAAAATCTACTACCCAGCACTTAATAATTTACCAGTGGTTTATTATGCTGTTCCATGATATGACACTTCTGTAATTTATTTTTCTTTAAAGTCGTGTAATGAAACACTATGTTGTAAATCTAAGTTGTTTTCTTCCTGCATGAAGGAGAAAAAAAGCATCAGGCTAAATAGATATTTAATGCAGGTGGCAAGAAGGAAGTGTAATAGAAATAGTTGTGGATACCATTCAAACACTCATTTGCTTGTGGAAATCACAATTTCTCTGTATTCTAATAGCTGAAAAAAATATTTAAAATTATTGTGCAGATGCCTGTTACAGATTCAGGGTATGATAGCCAACAATAAGTGTGCATGGCATAATTGGCACATCAACTGGCAGGGGCTGATGAGGTTGTAACATTCTCTCTAGTCTAGACACTCCTGATTACATCCAATTTTCTTTCCCTTTTTACAGACAAACTTGACTTCCAAATTATGGTAATGTTATCATGCTCTTTCTCTAACTGGTTGTATTTACATTTCCTTATCTCAAGATGAGTTTAGAGAAATTCAACAGAAAACAAGTTTTCCTTGTTAAGATTTTCATTATCCAGCCAGTTTCTGAGATATTTGCTGGTCACTTATTGTTCTTTATGCTTTTATTTGCATCCAGACTTATCCCAACAGTGGTTCAGAAAAATTAGATGGAAATTTAAAACATAGACATTAAGTAGTGCTCTGTGTGAGGCAGACGAGCAGTAAGTTGGAAGTTTAAGACAGCTCAATTTAAACTAGTTTTGTGCATTTCATCTATAAGAAGTCTGAGTTGTTTAAAACAAAATGGAAAATTTCTATAAACCTTGAGAAACAAAACAGTTTTTGTTTTTCAAAACAAAAAATGGTTACTATAAAATCTTTCTGCAGGTTAAAAAACCACAAACCCCCAACCTCTTCCTGCATTGTAGAATGCCTTACAAGAAAGGCTGTTTTTCTGCATGTACAAAATGCCACTCAGCTCAAATTCTGATGAAGACAGATTCTAAAAGACAAATTCCATCTCAAAAAAGAAGTTCTGCTGCTATTGTTGGAACAGAATGTCTCAGTCTTCTCTGTGGAAAGGAAGCTGGTTAATCAGTGTGCAAATTTGATTAAGGCAATATTTTCTAATTGGCCTAAGTAACTCCAAGCCCTATTTTTGAAATAACTTTGGAACTAATGTTCTTCAAGCAGAGAATTTTGAAGACGTAGAGTGACCCTTTTGATTTCAAAATGCAAAGGCTAAATAAATGGCCCTGGAGCAGTAAATGACCAAAACTTAGCTGCAGAGAAATATGAAAGACAGTAAATGAAGCTATTCTTATTTTAAAGGGACATAGGACAGAAGAGAATTTTCCTCTAGCTAAGATACTTTTTAAGCTGTGGTGGCAAAATACCTCCAGGAAATTTGCAGTATTGAACATTCTATTTCTCTTTTTGATTTGGAAAATCCAAAATTTTCCTGCTTTAATGCTGACATTCTTCACAGCATGAATATTCTGCCTTTCAGTCAGTTATACCAGACCTTTAGGAGACATTCCAGAATACCTTCAATATACAAATGGGTAATAAACCCCATTTTGCTTAAGCATGAAAATCTGACATACATTGAATGATTGTAAGCCTGAAACATATTTTTATTGAAATGAGAGAATATGTCAGCAAGGTAAGCAAAGTGAAAAACCTGATTTAGGTCCAGTTGTCTAGCTGTTAAAGTCCAAGGGTCTACACTTAACTGAATTCCCTCAGATTCCTGGTTTTCACTCATGTGCTATTTGATCACTCTACCTGATATTATGCTTTTATTCTCTTACCCTCTGCTGTCTTTGGCTTCCTCATGTGTTGTGGATTGCATGAGACATTTTTGCCCCAGTGATTTTATACCTTTTAATCTTTCTGAAACTCTCCCATCTTTTTAACCCACCAATCTTTACCTTGATGTACAAGAATTTATAGCCCAATTCTTACTTTCTCTCTGAATCCCTTTTAACTCATACTATTGGTCCCATTTCTTCTGCAAATAAATAGTAAGCAACATTGAAAAAATGGACAAGTTGTACTGAAGTGAAAAGGCAACGTGTGAAGCCCATGCTTTTGTACATAACATCAATACATCTGGCACACGTCTGGGGACTGGTATATCTGTATCATTGTTAATTAGTGTGAATCTTACTATCTCATGTTTCTTTGAATGTTTGTTTCTTCTTATCTACTTAATGTCTTATACACATCTCAAGAACAGCCACAATCTTTGTTCCAATCTTGGCTCTGTTTGTATCACCAGTTTACTATTTAAAATCGAAAGCAGTTCATAGTCGACTGTTTCTTCTTCAAGAGAAGTGACACTGAAGTGTTTACACTATAAACCATTTTGATGTTTATTCCCTTTCTATGGAGCACTCAACACAGCAGTGATGTTTATAGGCATAGAATATACAGAACAGAAAATGAAGAAATAACAAAGTGTCTGTAATTTGGTATTTCTGGTTGGAATTATGGTGTAGAAAGTTCTCAATCATCATCTTTTGGTGACTGATCTTCCCCACTGAAGCATGAGCAAGTTGATGAAGAAGAGAGGGATGCTCAGGTGACATCTGAAGGCAGGAAGCTGGGAACAGAGCTGAGTGAGCCCCAAGACAACTGAGCTCAGAGCAGGTGGAGTGAGAGAGCATTTTTGGATGTCTGGGAAGAGTCCTGCCAAGGCCATCCAGAGCTAGAGGATACCTCCACCGCTGACATCAACCTGACAGACACTTAATGAAGAGTTTAGGGACTGGAAGTGGGAAATAACCCAAATGCTATGCTCAAGTTGAAACTGTGAATTCTTGAAAAAACAATTGTTTCACTGGGGTCAAACATTGTTTTAACATTAGAACACGGTGCAATGATAGTGTCCAATTTCAGTCAATGAGACAAAGGCAGGAGGGGGAAGCCTGTATTATGAATAAAAGATTGCAATCAGACTTTTGGTATTATTTACCATAGCCTCTTATTTCCTTTTACTGTTGTATACATTTTCTGCATGCTAGCCTGAAATGGAATTAATAGTATTTCTGTTCATTGTGACTGTTGCCTTTCTTTATCACTGCAGTTGCCTGTGAATAATTCATACAATCTAATGTACTTCTTTTTAATTCTGTAACACCAGGACATTTAATTTAAGTACAAAATAAGAAAGGAGTTTCCTTTTATCAGATCAGTGAATTAGCTCTGAATGGAAAATCATCTTACTGGTTAGTGGATTCTCCCTGCCACTATCCCTTATGAGGAAATAACAAATGGCTTTTTGTTGCTGATATTGGAGATTTTAGAATTCGGGGGACATTTTTTAATTTTTTTATTTTTTTTTTTCATCTGGGCTACTCTGTAATAATTTCTAATGAATAATTCAAATGTCATGGGAAGCCAAAGCTGCTAGAGACTCCCTTTCTCATTATTAATTGTAGATTTTCTCTTCTATTAGTATCACTGCACTGGAAGTTCATACTGAAGAAATCTAATGAGTGTGACTTAGAGAATTTTTAATTCTCCATCGTCTGCCAAAGGTGAATGAAATTGCCTTGGGTTATGTGCACAGACCTTCCCATGAGACATAAAACTAAAAAGATTTCTTCTCTTTCTCAGGGAGATTTTATTTTACTTCAGACATGAATAGCAACACCAGGGATTTTCCTTCTTCCCCTGTAAAAACTAACTTAACTTTCATATGATTGCATGATGATTAACTTCAGCAATAAAAGAACATTAATCCCAGAACATAAATAGCACACTTTGATGTTCTCATGGCTAAAATACACCACCCATTCATTTAAATATCACAGGAAAACCATCTACTTCCAGGAACATTTGGATTTTTTTCCCTGAGTTATTATAAAAGGTATAAGTATTTAATAAGCTTTAAGCTTATTTTAATTTATTTTAATTTATGTAAATAACTCCAGGCTTTTGTTTCATAATCCCAGTCAAGTATTTATATTTGAAAGAAATTGAAGAAAAATGTTCCAGTCGTCACACTGGGAGAGGGAGTTGTTCACAATCTATAAATTGCCTTAATGTAATGCAATTTTGCACCAGCTGAGGAATGGTATAAAATAAATCTGGGTTTGTCTGACAGTTGAACTCAACTTTTCCATTAGCATTCAGGGAATGACTAAATTTTTAACAATGATATTACATCTATACTTAAATACACAAAGGAATACAGGAATGACATTAGGTGAAATCCCACCCTTTTCTCTGCATTTAAGTGACAGGAGAATAAAAATTATGGCCATAGTCATAGTTGTTATATCCCTGTTTGTTAGACCTGTGAGGATTTGATGACTGAGACAGCAGCTGAATCTTTGTCCATGCAGCAGTGGTTTACAAGGCCCAGAGATTTCAGGTTTGCATTTGGTGGCTCATTCCAGAGCATAATATTGTGTACAAGAAGTAAATGTGTGCAGCCAAACCACACTGCACATTTTATCTCAGAGAATATAATGGAGATAAGTCGTATCAAACTAAGGCTACATGAATGTCCAACAGCAGGGAGCTGCAGCTGTATGCCAGAGTCAACTATTGTGAGAGCAACAATAAGGCTCGCATGGGGGATATTATTAGATTTAGGTCATAACTAAAGTGGTACTGAAATAAGCCTTCACTACTCTAAAATCATCTTATATCTAAGCATTTATACAAATGTAGGGATCTTCAAAACTGTATTTTTTCAGAACTCGTATCAGCATTAGAAGCAATTCTTATCACAGTACTCTAAAGAATTTTGAATAGACTGTTCTAAGATGACTTTTTAAGATCCCAAACTAAGCCCAAACATTGTGACATTTTCAAAATATATATTCTAGATATATAAATATCATGGTTGCAGCTAGCCTGTAGCTGCCAAATTACAGTAATTTCACAATTATAAGCCACATCTGATTATAAGCCCCACATCTGGGCAGCTGGGGCAGACCACGGGATTTGTCCATATATAAGCCTCACCTGAATATAAGCCACCTTTTTTTTTTTTTTTTTTTTAAAGCAAGGATCCATGTGCAACAAAGTAACGAGTTAGTAACAGAATCGCACCAGTGCGGGGTTTGGTGTCAGGTGCTCAAGTTGCAAACAGTTTTCATAGACCAGCGAAGATTTTAAAGGCAGCTCCCTGGCCGGCTCTCACTTCTGGGTTGGCATTTCGCTGGGATTTGTCCATAAATAAGCCGTACCTGATGATTAGCCTCACTACTGGGGTAGGTTGGATTTTTCAATGAAAAAGGTGCATCTTATAATTGTGAAATTACTAATTTGGCCATGTTGGACCTCCAAACTCATCCAACCTAGAAGCAAAACAAGTCCCTGGATAAGGCAAGGGTAGGTTTTATTCAAACCTAAACAGGGGATGCCCAGCCAATTCCATTTGATCCTAAATTGCAGACACATCACTGGCTATCCCAACCTATTGGCTGTCTAAGCCCAGGAAATTTGAATCCCTTATATAAGAAGGCTCTGAACAATAAAATACTCTGGTTGATGATGACCCTCAGTGATTCCTGACGTGTTTCTGTCTCCAACCCACGACTCAACGTAATATATAAATGAAAACATTACAACACACTATTACTGCCTTGTTGGCATCAGTTGAAGTCAACTGAAGTTAAACTGTTCATAAATGATAAAACCGGGGTCAAGAATCCTGCCTCCAGGTCTGCTGCTCTAATACAGCTGTGAGAGTGTATTATGATGGATTAATTTACAGAAAAAGGCATCAGACTTGACTCATTTTTACTGTGTACTGTTATTATGTGTGCCAGGAAATTACAGCTTCCATGGACTAGAAATATTGCTTGTATTATGCATGAAAGAAGGGATGCAGGAAAAGAGTTGTTTAGGTTAGTTTTAAGAAGGCAAGATCATAGTCTTTGCTGAAACTGTTGGACATCTATTTGTTTTATATATACTACATACTTGTTTGGAAATTTTCAGAAATTTCTGTGGTTACCAGGACATATTTTGCACATTATCTTTTAGACAGAAGTTGAACAATAAGCCCACAGGGAGGTGCATGACTGGCCTGCCACACGCTCTTGTGAGAGACATCCATTTAAATGGCTGGAGCTAAGAATTGGATCCATCATCTTAATTCATTGTCCCTGGACACAATAAAGTTTATGGGCTTCAGAGAGCGCTCTTCAATTTACCTACCAGCCATTAAGGATACTCATATCTTCTGCAGCTACCTGCTGGGACACTCAAAGGCATCCAGCATCTTTCACATGACCTTGTTCTACAACGCAAGTCCTACCTTTTGGAGATGTAATGTGACGTGACAGGGTGTGATACCCTCAAGGTCAACTGCTTTGCTTTTACAGCCAAGTTTTCCAAAGGAGATATAGGCACCTTGAAACACAAGTCAAGTTTATGAACTTGGTTGCAAAATTCCTCTCAGATTTGAATTACGAGTAAGTAATTAGCAAGTAATATAGAATTCTTGGAGTTAGAAGGACAGCAGTGCAAAAGCAAAGTGGCTATGCTGTAACTCTGTTACAGGACATTTATCAGTGAAGGGTTGAATGCCAGTATGTTTGAAATTTATATCACTGAATGAAACCAGGAAAGATTTTTGGAGAAGGAATCTGAAGTCTTTTATTGTAATTATCATAAGCCCTTTATTTGTTCTGAGTCTGAAATTATGTTTAATATTTCCAGAAGGATTTTGACAAAATAAATTAGAGCCCTATACTGTTATCATTGCTAACATCAGCTGAGGCCAGAAAGTAATATGATCTGAAGCAGCATTTGTTGAAGACTTCTGTAGTATTCTAAGGTCTATTGAAAACTGACTGGTGCATTCACAATATGCTATTAAAGTGCTTATTAAAAGGTTAGATATGTCTAAAAGAATAAAGATTAATCATCCTCACAAAATCTGTGGCTAATACCACAGCCACATAAAATCAGTCCTACTCTATGTCCAGGTGACAGAAATTATAAGAGACAGACACAGACTGCAGGGGGAAAGAGTGGTGGATTGACAACACTAGCAATAACACATAAAGGTTAATGCCTCTAAGACATCACTCTCTTCCAAAGTTTGCTTAATAGTCAAGTCTCTCTCCAGATTAATAAAGAAGTGATTATGAGAAGTGTCTGGACATGTGCTGAAATAAAAGGTAAATGGTCTACTGAAACTAATCAGGACTCATTAACACACATCCCAACACACCCAAAATAACAAAGAAAAGTTCTGACACTGGGAGAAACACACAGATAAAAATACACTTTTTTTCTATTAGCGGCAACCAGATGAATCACTTCTGAAGACCATTTAATACAATAGATTATTATTATCAATAACTTTACATGCATATGATAAGGCCTTAAATTATCTTTGCTAGAAATCATCAAATACAAGTTACTTTATACTCCAAAGAATTTGGTACTGATAGCTGTCCTCTGTAGAAGACAGAAGCTCTTCTGTAACTCCTGCAACATTAACTGTCCTTTCAAAATGAGAGTCACAGAGACAAACACAGGAATCGTGTTACAGTTCTTTGTATGAAAAATTGAGAGGTGCATGTAGACTCTCAAGGGATACAGTCAATCTGTAGATGATCATGGAGCAATCAACTGTTCTATCTTCAAAGACTCAAAATAAAATTAATTTTAAGAAATCATTGGGCACTGTAGCACTACACTAGACATTCGAGAAGCAGCTTTATCTTTGGTGTAGGTAAAACGTTCCATGTAAAACCTTACAATGACTCCCTAGAAAGGTTAATAGTTTGCAGAAGCATCCCAAGCCAGCCACAGAGGGTTATGAGTAGGTGAAAATCTCCTCTGGGCAAAATTATGGTTACTATGCAAATATTCTTATTGTTCACCACTACGTTGGTGATTCATCTACCATTAAATATATAGCTTAAGTCCTTTGCTGCTTTCTAAAATAACCAGTTTCAAGATTTCTGTTAAAAAAAAAAAATAAAAAATCTATGTTTCCAAAGAGTGGTTACTCTCATATCCAGGACAGGATTAGAAAGAAGGCAGAGGTCCTACATGAGCTAGCAATAACCTTCCTGTGCTTTGTTGCATGAACATTTTTTAAACTCCTTTGTTAGTGGGCACTGCTCCTGGGGACAGGTTAACAGACCTTTGTCACCTTCTTACATAGCTGGGATGTTATGCCAAAAAAGCATTTAGTGCTCAGGTATGCAAGTTTAAAGCTCTGTTATAGTTACAGTGCTTCATGTTGTGTGGGAAGAAAAGAAATGGAATTACACAGAAAGTAAGAAATCTACCATTTTGTCTTCCTATGTATTCATATCAAGATATAAACCAGTTTTATTTATACCTTCCCACAAGTGTTTTAGCACTTCAATATAAATCCTTTTAAGAGAATTAGGGAATTCTAATAGACATGATGTTCAGATATATTTTTGAAAAATGACAATGCGGTAGCCATTTGAGCTTATAAAATGTTATGATGTTGAAACCATCTGCTTTAGAAGTAAATCAGGGGGGAAATACATCTGCATGACTTGAAATCTACTGAATGGGGCTCCAAGAATTCAGGATCCAGCAATCAATAGCTTGCATTGCTAGAAAGACTTCTTAGATAATTTTTTTGGCACTAAGCCTGTCTTCAAGACAATGTATCATCTGCAAATATGCAAATTACTTGGCTTCCAATGTGTCTCCTATAGAAGGTTCATTCTAATTAAATTTAAAGTCAGACTGGGATTTTTTAATTAGGATGAATTATAAAAATGTTGCTGTTTATGGTTGTGTTCTTTATACCTTGCACTGTAAAAATGCATTGCAATTTCTAAAATTACTTCAAACATAGAAGCAAATTTTATTTATGTCTCTGCACTGCATTAAAACTATAAATGGTTTGTACTGTCACCAGAATGAAGAGCCCATAAAACTAGCTAAGTTAGAATATAGTAGAGTGTAAGAGTGTGAGTACGTGTATGCATGCGTGCACGAGAGACAAACAGGGAGAGAGATAGCAGGCAAAAGCAAGTAGCTATATGTTAAAATTATTTTTTGAATTACTTTCTTATGCAAATGGACTGTGCCATATTACATTTATTAAAATGTATTTATGGAACATTAAACATAATACTCATTTCTGATAATTAAAATAAATGAAAAAATTGCCCAGACTATTTATCAAGAAAATTTCTTGTGCCTATGTGGACTGTGGAGTGAATTCTGATCTCTTTCACACTGGTCAAAGTCTATCAAAGCCAGTGAATCATTTGGTTATTTGAACCTGGATAATGAAAGTAAATATTTAGTAGGATCTTGTAACAATTCCTATCAGTTTCTTTTACCTAACCATTGAAGTTCACAGTGTTCCTCTTTGTTATTTTGTACTATAAACAGGTGCACCCATTTCAAGTTAAACAGGGCATGGTGTGTTCAACGCAGATTATTGTAGAATCAGAAAATTCTGACAGCGACTAGAGAAAAAAGGGAAAGGGAGTAGACTTCATGCAAAGAAAATCAAACCAATAACTCCATACTTTGGCGAAATCTATCAATGTGAAGGTCTATTGGGGTCTTCCATGCCACTTAGACTCTATAACAGAGCTTGAGGGAAAATAGTTCTGCAGCCATCCCTTTCACTGTCAAGGGAAATAATGTGAATTGCTGGTAAGATGTTGCAGGACTGCTGGACAGTTTGCTGCAATGTCTATAACACACTCCTCCAGAGGCATGCAGTAGTTTTGTCATGAAAACTACAGAGGAATTGCTTGGTCAAGTTGCGCTGCCTTACAGGTTCTCTCGTCTATGTCCTGCTTCTTTTGCTCTTCTCTGTTACTCTGAATCTCAGAGAGCACACACGCTGCAAAGTTACCACTGCAGAGCACAGTAGATCTATTACATAATAACTTTTCCTCTAGCTTCTTCATTTACTCTTTCTTATTTTAGTATTTTTGTTCTTACTGTATTTTGGCATTGCTTCCATACTTACCTTAACACCTCTTGTAGGACTATGAAACAAATTCTGATTCCTCAGAGAGTGCACAGTTCTTCCTTTTAGACCTTATATCAGAATTTACATAAAATACTTATTGTACCCAAATTGCTAACAGGCAGAATCTCATCTTGCTTTCCAGTCTAGGCAAATTGAGTACAATTTGACTGTATGCTTCAGTTAACTGTTTTTTATTATTTATTGTCCAGATGTGGATATGCAGAGGCTGGGCACTGGTGTGGAGCCAGGCAGGTGTTCCAGCTGTTGGTGTGGTGTCATGCAACGGAGCCTGGATTAACTTGGATGCTGCCTGGCCATCCCTGTGTCAAATGGACCCACTGCCACCCATGAGTCTTCTCGAGGCAGGTCCACCTCCATGGTGTTCACACTTTTGCTTGTCCTGTAAAATCCACTGACACAATGGTGTGAGTTGTTGGATTGGAATCCATGGGCCCTGTGTGGTTCTTTGGTGGGCCATCACACCTGGGATTCACACGATGGCTCAGCAGATGGACATGTGAGGGCCTGTCACAAAGGCGCGCACACACACACACACACACACAGAAAACAACAGCAACAACCCAAAAACAAACTAAAAAAACCAAAACCCTCAAGTGGATTGGGGAGCCCAAAGTCCAAACTGCAACTTCTAGGTTTTTGTTTATCCCTTTCTCAAGGCTTGATTTTCATGTGATTTGTTTGTGTTGATGCATCTTCTTCTCAGAACCTCAAAAATTGGTCTGCTAATATAACACTGTTAGATTATCTAAGTCATTCTAGACTTCTTTAAGTCCAAAGTTTATTGAGACATATCAAGCAGAACAAACTGAGTCTGCTGTGTCTAGAATTCCCTTTGCTTTTTTCTTCTGCAATTAAGGTCACCTCTGTTCCCCCATTGTCTTTGCCACATTTCTCTATCTCACAGAAAGGTGAGTATTTATTTTTACTGTGCAGTTGCCAGGTGGAAAATTATTGTTAATGATATTTCCTCTTTTGAAATGACTTTTTGGTGCAGTAGCAAAAAATGTTTATGTTCCATGAAAAAATAAATTAATTGAGAAGCAAAATAAGTACTGCCTTCCTGCACGCTTCAAAACATTGGCTGAATCATTATTTCTGCATATGGAATGTCTAGGATCTGTTGGTTAAATTAGAGATATCATAGGAAATTTCAAGAAGTGATGCTCAGATATGTTGCTGTTACTATCAACAGAGCGAATAAATGCATGTTTGAAAATCCAGTTGATAATAATTTTTGTTCTTTGGATTTTCAGCAACAGCCATGAAATCATGCTTCAGATTTTCACCATTTAAAATACATTTATTATTCTCTTTCAATTTTTTCTGAGTTCTATGAATCTTTTGCAGCACAGAAGGAAAACAAAACTTTCTTTTGTCAGCCAACTCAACTTTATCTATTACTTTTTAAACTACAAAGTTAAAATAATGTTCACAGAGGAAAGAACCCCCACATATTAGCAATCATAAAAGGATTTTTGCTGAAGTGTGAGCTTCCATCATTCTTCCACTTTGAAACTGCTGCAGGTTCACAGCTGGATTTCAACAACCCAAAGTGAATTGCTAAGTGAAAGGACAAGCAGCAGGTGACAATTACACAAAAAGTAACTACAAGTAATTGGTAAGGAAAAAGTTTCCAGCTATAAAGGAATAATTATATTATATTAGAAAATAAAAAAAAAAAAAAAAAAAAAAAAAAGAAGGAAAAAGAAAGCAAGATTAAAAAAAGAAGGCAACTACTTTTCCCTCCCAAACTTTCCTTAATCCTCTGCTAAGTGATTATCTCCTAGTATTGGGAGAAACAAGAGATATTCCTAAATCAGCTTCTAAACAAAAATAACCCAAGAAAGCTGGAAGAGTATATGTGGAAGAATTGTCTTGAGTTGATACATATTACTGAGGATGAACTGTCTACATGAAGACTCGGTAAGTAAGCATAAGTGACGTCAGCCTGAGCATGTAGTACTTTCAAATCTTTATTCAAAAGATTCATGGTGCAACATAGCAAGAAATCTATTTAGACACACTTAAAAATGTATAACCCCCACAACTACAAGCAAAGAGGTATCTTATCTTAAATACACTGCCAGTTGTCAATAGAATTATTGAAGTTGGTTGAGGCAATATTGATTATAAATACTAATGACAGGAACTTTCCAGACTACATTTCCATATAATATCTACAAGTTTTGTTTCGTCTGTGACCAGGATATGAATCTGAAATAGGGTATATTAATATCCATTTATTCTTCTTCCTATGTAATGTGGTCCCAATGTGCTTTCAGAGCTGAAACAAATATTTTCTATTTTGAGATGACACTGACTCGAGCATTAACCCAGAGGAGTTGCAACACTTTCTAGATGACATGTTGGTAATGAACAGCAAAAACACAGCACCTCTCATTAATTCTCCTTGTTCCAGTTTTACCTTATGATCTTCATCTTTGTTCTCAATTGCCAAGACCAGAGAACATGAGCATCAAGGCATGGCTCACATAAAGATTAAGCAGCAAAAATTACTGTTTAGAAAACCTCATATCAACCTTTGCAGGATGCTGAATTTTGCATTCCATAAACATGTTTGTTTCCCATTTCAAAGGCTCCCAGGTATCTGGAGTTTTGTATGTCTGTTTCCCTGGATATATCCTATGGTTGTCATGGCTGAGGAAATAGTGCTTAGCTAATGAAATCCTGACATTGTCTTTATATGACACTTGAGGGGCTGGTTCTCCCATGGACTCTTGGAGAAGTGTAACATACATTGGGTGTTTCCGGAAGACACCCTCTATACAACTCTGCTTGATCTTCCCACACTGTGTAGCTCTATGTAGTTATCTTATACTCTGCACAAAAATACAGGATAAAATGCTATTTTATCATGGAGTTTTTTCTTTTCTCTTTCTGATTTTTCTTAACTTTTCTGTTTCTCTATGTGTCTTCTAAAAATGCAGATATATTAGGAATTTCTGAACAGTTTTCTGACTAGTTCATTGTCTTTTATGCTTTGAATATCAAAATTAAATTATTATGCAAAGAAAATACAGGTGTTCAAAATATTTGGATCCATTTAAAGAATTCAAATTTCAAAGAACAGATTAGGTGTATAGATGCTTCAAGTTTCTTGTCCTAATTTATTGTAATTTAACGCATATAAGGCTCACCAGCATATAAGGTGCACTTCCGAGTTGTCGGCAATTTTCCGTACTTTGTCCGTATATAAGGTGTACTAGTGTATACGGTGCACCTTTTTTTTTTTGCAGCGAGGATCCACCGCTGTCTTCCCCTGCGCGGCTGCCAGCTGTGGCACCGCTGACCCCTGCCAGGCCCTGCTGGCCACGGCACCCACGGCTCCCCCCATGGCTCTTGCGGCTTGCACTTCCAGGTTGGCAAATTTCAGAACTTTGTCCACATAAAAGGTGCACCAGCTTATAAGACGCACCCCTGGGTTTCAATCACAATTTCAGTCAAAAGGATGTGCCTTATACACATGAAATTACTGTAATCATTATGCCTTTATATTTATGGGCATTTTTAGCTTCAGAAAGTACTCTTAACAGGAATAAAGCTAGTAATTCTTTCTTGTGAATATAGGAAGCTTTAAGAATATAATGCTTATTTATTAAAGTGTCTAAAAAAAGGCATTTAGTACTTTCTATAAATAGTTCTCTTCTTAGTCTTCCTGTATGTGCAGTCATGTTAACATGGGATATGGAAGAATTTATGACCTTATTCTTTTAAATACCACAGAGTAATGTGGATATTTTCAATAGCTAGCCTCTTTTGCTGTGTGTGCCTAACAAAGGCCACTGGCTTAACAAGGCACAATTCCAGAACACACCTGCCTGTAAAACTGATCTGTTTCCCACTGTGGACTCATCAATCCTCTAGCCTCTCAATACAAAACCACCTCAGAGAAGTAAAAGCATCTTTTGAATTCTTCAGGCTTAACATCCTTAGATTTAACAATGACTTATAAGTAAGGTTGTTTAATATTATTATACATAACTGCATTTAATAAGTGGAAATAACTTGCATATTTGATGTATATATGTGCATACATATATATCCTTGTCCTCCATCTTTTAGAGGTTTGTTTTCCTCAACTGTTATTTAGTAATGGGATGGGGCAACTGTAATTTATCATTATGGTTATGGAATGCTGAGCATAAGAGATCTGAATTCTGGTTGTCTAGATGCCACATGGACTATTAGTAATGATTTTTATTAATGATATGTTTTAGGAATTTCAGAATAAGTAGGATGTTAAATAAAGACATAAATTTTTCACTTGCTAGTCAAGAAAGACAAAGAAAATGGAAAAATTGATTCTTATTGCTCATCTCAAACCAATAGACTAAAACAACTGGTTAAAATATATGTATACCCAAACAATTAAATATTCTGAACTACTCACATGCAGACAGACACTTGTCTTGAGATAAAAGAAGAAAACTGTTCCAGAAAACTGGTCCTGTAAGCATATGGCTTTTGTATTTTTTCAACTTTTGCATATATATACCTACTCATGTATATATACATATGTATATATGTGTATATACCTACTCATATATATATATACATATGTATATATGCACACATATATTAAAAATAGTCAATTGGAGCATACAGTCAACTTCTATTCAGTTTGCTTAGAAACCAAGATGACATGCTGACTCCTAGCAATTTAGGTACAAGAAATCTAATTTTGTAAGTTCTGTTAGAAAGAGAATAAAGGCAGAACAATGGAGGGGTCTTGTTTTGGTGTGGTTTTATTTTGGGTCTTTCTTTCTTTCTTTCTTTCTTTCTTTCTTTCTTTCTTTCTTTCTTTCTTTCTTTTCTTTTCTTTTCTTTTCTTTTCTTTTCTTTTCTTTTCTTTCTTTTCTTTCTTTTCTTTCTCTTTTTATTTTATGGGTTTTTTGGGGTTTTTGTCTATTTTTACTCTGAATGCAACACAAAACACTGTCTCAAAACGCATTGTTGGCATTCTCTTCCTCTTTTATATCTGGCCTTCTCAGAGCCCAACAGAATCCAGCGATATCTAAAATGGATGCACTTCATCCCATCAGATAACCTGGATCTGCTTGCAATGCTTACTTGAATTCCTTGCTGTGTTTATAGGTCTGTGAGCACCTGCTGTTCATTTACATCACATTATTCATTTATGTTTTCTGCAAGTTGTCAGTATTGGGGAAAGAAAGCTTGTTTTAGGTAGCTATCAATTAAAACATCATCTTGCTCACAAAAATTTATGACAAACTCAATTATAAAAAAATGGCACATAAAACAAATTGTGCACTTTGGACCCACTACAATACTGTTCTTTCTAAGCACAGGAAACAAAATCTGAATTAGCTCCTGGAGACAGAGAGAAGCACTGGTTTCACAACGATTTGTTACACGTGTGAATAGAAGTGTGCCTACTGCGTTGAAGTATAGCCATGAGTAATGCCTATGACCTATAAGATTATTCTGCTTATCAGCTAAAGCCATGGGAATTGCCTGATATAGTTTCTGTACAGTTCTGCCAAATCCCTTTGGCTTCCCCATTTCTCCTGACATCTGGGATCTGGCTAGCTTTGGACACACCAGTGAGTCAGCCAGGTAAGGGATGACAGGACTTGCTTCATAATTTTCCAGTTTCTTGCACCAGGGATGTTCTTGTAGTTATTCCAACCAAAAATCAGACAAATAATCTGGGGCAAAATAATTTGTGGTGTGAATTTTTACCTAAAGGGTACTTGAAAATGTGTATTTTACAGAACAACTATTATTTCATCTGGTCTGTCTGCATATTGGTTTGGTTTTTAAATGTGTCCCCATGTGCTCTTTTGCAGTCTTGCTATGTGCTCATTAGTACCTCTCTCCAGCAGCCTGTAATGCAATGACTAACTCAACAATTGAAATAAATATAGATGTCTCAAAGGTAATAACACTGCTACACACTTCAAGCATGATTGTCTGCTGTCTGCAAGAGAAGAGACACAAATGAGAATGTCTGTTGAGGGAATGGAGTGCAGAACTCCTCTGTGGCATGCTCTGTCAAAAGCTGCTCAGCCTGTCTTGACGAGTAACTGCACAGTAATAGCATTGTGTCTCTTTCTGAGTTAGGACACAGTAGGGGTTATTATGGGGAAAAGGATGTTCAGAAAAAGGATCCAGACTGTAAGAAATCAAGTTTCATTCTCACCTTTCAGAGTAACTCAATTTTTTAGTTTGTTTGGGGTCTTTTGTTTTGGCTGGATCTGAGTTTTTTTCAGGTTTTTTGTTTGGTTTTTGTTTTCCCTTCAACCCTCTGTCCTTTGTCTTCTCTAGAACTATGTCAGCCTGATAAAACTCTATTCTGATACTTAGATTACTGTAAATTGTAGGAATGCATGGGACAAGTTTGAAATACATTGATGCCAAGCTGCCTGAGGAATACAGAGTGATCAGTCTGATATTCTTTGAAAGAGCATTCTTGAATGATTAAAATTTTCATCAGTATTTGCTCAGACCTCCACTAATCCCATCTCTTTTCTCACTCCTTTCCATGACTGTGTTGTCACACACTGAAAACAGCAGAGGCAGCAGAGAAAAAAAGTTATTTTAGACTGCTGTGCTCCCCTTCATGAATGTGTCCTGGAAGTGTCAGTCTGTTTAATTTATGGTATGTTCAGATAAAGTCACAGTATACCAAAAGAACAATGGGACATGACAGCACTGCACTGATTTTTGACTCATCTAAAAGTTGATGTCATTATTCAGTGTTGGCCTAATTATTTTAAGTACATAAATTCATTACCATGTGAATCAGTCTAAATAGGCTGATCATGAAAGATCTGTGGGCTTTTTTTTGATTAAGTTTGGTTTTGTAAATTTGAGAGGGCATTTTTTGTTTGTTTTTTTGTTTAGGTTGGGTTTTTGATGGGTGATTTTTTTAGTATTTTTCACCCAAAAATGCTATGTTCGCTAAGAATTTAGATTTTCTAAAATATATTCTCTTAGACATGGGTGAACTTATTTACCTATAAGACCCCATCAGTGTTAGTCTTTGTCTTGAGTCAGGAAATTAGGGATCTGAGACAGAGGTATGGACAATATAAAATGGCTTTAGGCAGCTGAAAACCTGAATGAATGCTGAATGCATATTTTTAAAATAACTCATTTCTGCTGTGCTATGATTGTCTCAGAACTTTAGTGGTGGTTATTGAATAGATCCAGCAACTCATCCAGGGCTGGTGAACAGGCTGTAGCCTGTTACTGATTTTTATTACTTTTGTGTATTATTTTTCTTGCTTTCTTTATGAATGCATATTCACTTTTTAAATGTTTTCTGGAAAATTTTTTATCAGAGAAGAACATTCATGGAGCCTGGAAAGTTTCTGTGAATCCTGAGTACTTGCAAAGAATACAATTTCAATTCTAATGAAGGTTTTTGTTACATATATGAATAGGCAGAAGCATAAGCATGTGTTTGGACTATGGTTGAATTGCAGTTTTGATCCAGTAATTCTATTAAGATCCTGTAAGTGCAACTTATCTCAGGACTATTCACTAAAATCTAAACTATACTTCTAGCCATTGTAGCGGTATCCATGACTTCTTCAAATACTTCAAATCTGAAACACAATAAAAGGTTAAGAAAAGAGTTATTAGAAATATGCAGCTCATTTATTTGCTTTTTTAATACAATCACAGTGTACAACACGTGCTTTTCAGTGAACACATCTTAACTTTGGTAACCACAATCACAAAACTTAAAACAAAATCATAATAGTGCCATTAAAAAAAACAAAAAAAAAACTAGGACAACTACAGTTTTATTTAAATATGGCAGAAAATTTCGCTTTCTATTGCCCCTCTAAACAAGAGAGCTATGTCTTTAGAAGTCTGAATTTATTTCCTGAAAAATAGTCCTAAGAAAAGGGTGATTAAGCTCCAAGGTGCTATAATTTACAATTTTTCAAGTGTAAAGTGTTTTCCAAATGTAACTATTTCCTAGCCTGTTGTGTGGCTTGTATACTAATTACGTGGCAAAAGAAGTATGGGATAAACCAAAAACTATTCCAACAAGCTAAAGCAGTGCTTTTATTTCTACTGCAAAAATAGCTACAAGACATTTTATAATAAGTAAATTTTATAGTAAATATAAATAATATAATAAGTAAATTTAATGAGTAAATTTTAATTTTATAATGATTAAAGAAAAACAAACAAAAAAAAACCCCAACAAAACAAAACGTAGAAGAAAAACCAAAACAAAACACCCAAAATTGTTTTTTCTACTTCTTGAACTTTTTGATATGGAGAGAAATCGAGGGAGTAGGTTTTTTTATTTTTTTTGGTCTCTGTTCTCCACAGCAGTCAAAGCAGTTGTGCTTTCCTGATCAGCATCACAGAGAAAAAGCTTCTAAATGCTGAAATTGGTGACCTTCTCAGCAGAATACTGTTAAGAAGCTCTTTGTTGCTTCAGGTTATTTCCAGTTCATTTCTCCTTGGATATGAGCTTTTCATGGCATTTAATAGACTCAGTTCTAAATACAGAAGTCAGGTTACAGTTCAGCACCGCATGGTCACTCTCTTGAAGGGATAATTGCTGAAGAAGGATGGTAATCCCTATAGCACAGATGATGAAATGGAACTTCACCCTTCCCTAATGTACTTGTTCTTGTCATAACATTCAGTGACTTGCACTTGGTTTATGCTCTCCCTGACTGGAGGTCTTTGCATGCTATAAAATCCACATTGCTAAAACTATTGTTCATTGATGCAATCATGAAGAAAAAGTCAAATATAAACACCACAGAATATTGTCTCCAGCTCAGTGACTCAACACTGGTTAACTGTATATAACTTGACAAGTCATGCTTTCAATTCTCAACCCAAATTCACACAAAACACTCAATTTTTTTTCTGACTCAGATGTTCAATTTCAATCCTTAGCAAAATTAAATATGCATATATAAGTTCCAATAACTATCAGAATGTCCTGAGGCTTTCAATATCATATTCCTTCTTGACAATACCTTCAAAAATATAATTTTTATATGTATTTAATTTTAAAGAGATTCTAAAAAAACAAATACCATTAAAAAATTGTGCTGAAAGACAAAATCAATCATGGGATCTTATTGAGATCTGTTTCACTAAACAGCACTGGCTGTAGCAACTGAACTGCCCATGTAGAATTAGGAGCAATATTCAGTTCTGGCTTAGAAAGGACTCAGAGAGAGAAAGCAGGAATAACATTCTTGAAGAGAGGGAGGATAAGAACATTTCTGCAAACTGCTCAGATGATAAATCAGTTCAATTCCAAATGTATTTTAGGAGAATTCATTGAGGTCTGATGTGAGCAGCATGAATAAAGTATTAATTAGTCTATGGCAACTTTGTTTCCAATTTTATAATATGTGTGCATTGCAAAATCTAATACAATAAACAATTTGATTAACAAAACACTTTCCGTGTTAACTTCAACACATTTAGTTATTTCCAGGGAGGTCATTAATGTAGAGATGACATTTTGCAGGACTACAGCTTTCTAGATCCATGCCAAATTTCCAGACAAAGAAAAATCAATGCAAATATTGAAATATCCTAAAAAGCTGTACAACATTCTCAGATTTATCTTTTAATGTTGCAACAATAAACAAAACATTGCAATGAATAAGGAATGGCCTCAATGTATGAAATGGCAGAATTTCTAATAGATCTCTAAAGTGTTTCCTTGTAATTAAATTTTTTGGTCCCCAAACACTAAAATTACATTAAAATAGATTATTGTAGCACACATCAAATAATTATCACATTCTGTTTCTTTGCCCATTTGCATGCATTTTGGGGTTACTAAGAACTTATAGAAAAAACCAAAAGCGAACAGCTAATGTGGAATTGAGCATGACATTGAAAATTTTTGTCTGCATGGAACACTCTCTAAACATTGTTAAAATTACCCTGGACTGTATTTGAAATGGACCCAACCTGAGGTCTATAAGAAATGAATAACTTTCTGAAAAGTGAGAAAATATGCAGTTATTAAAACATTTGCACTTTTTGTTTGTTTGTTTCTTTTTCTAATATCTAGGGAAGAACCTTGCAGCAAGAAATCTTTTGGGTACATCTGAAAAATGATAGACAAGCTTTCAGTGTTTAAGCAGCTTTTCTTTAGAATACAAACTGTGACTACTGTGCTTTTACATAGCTTTCACAGGGACACTAAAGATAGAAATGGTATCTTCAAATCTTAATTGAAATTTGAAAATTAATGCTACAGATCATTAGCTAAGTGGTATATGTTTTGTAGGTGTAATGAAGCTATTTAAGCTAAATTTACAAAGACCCCACCATTTATGTGTCAATGATTTCTTATTGCTTTCTCCTGATCACTGCTGCAGTATATAAATTTAGTCCTTCTGTTAAATAGTTCATGGCAGAAAAGACCCATATCTGGAAGAGTTTGTGCCAACCCATGACCTGCGTTAATGATGTTAAAATTAATAATTAAACTGGTGTCTAAGGAAAAGGCTCAGTTTATAAGACTCACATTCCAGATGTTTCTCAATTCAACAGATATTTTTTTTTTCCCCCATGGAAGTGGAAAGTAATAAATTTGGGGTACTTTTTAATTAGAAACTGTTATTGAGATGCAGCGACAGAGAGACATGGAACTACATTGAGAGTGGGAAACTCTTGATGATGATCACATGTTGCAAAACCTATGCTTGTGCACAGGTCATGTCTGACTCTCTGGGTAACATAAAAAAAAGTAGCCGTCAAACAGTCCTACTGTCTGAAGGTAGACTGCTGTACTTCTAGGTTGCATCCATAAAGATAATTGGTGGTGAGAAGAGCTATGTAGCACCGATATTTTGATATTAGTCCGTGTTGATTTCCCAGGTTTATTTTCTTTGACATGTATTCATTTGTCCCAATTTTCAGCTAATACTGAATTTCAACTTAATTTTTATAGAAGATCAGAGGCTTTGCTTTTGCAGCTGAAGCAAATGGGAGCTTTGTGTTTGAATGACATGGATAGACTCAGATACTGTGGATAAGCACCAAATGCTGAGTCATTCAAAATCATCATATAACTTGGAATCCTTTGTGATTATAGTCCTGGCATGGCATATTGGGAGAGATGAGGTAGAGGAACCTTCCAAGGAAAATCACACTCTGCAAGGTGAGATTCCTTCACATAAACACACATAGCAGCCAAATAAACCAGTCATTTGTAACAATCTACTATTCTTTATTCTGAATTCTGATCTAAAAAAGAAAACATAGAAGAGAAGTCAGAAAGTCACCCTTGCTTTTTCAATTACCTAATCTCAGGAAAGATAAAAAAAAAGAACAGCTGTGAATAAAATGACAGATATTTTGCTTCTCTTTCTCAAAACAGAATTTTACTCTTCTTCAAACACTGGCATTTGTTGAAATACCATCAATACCATCAACATCCTGAAACTGCTGAAAAACTTTCAGGCTACTGATTTGGTACTTTTGGATAAACTAGATTTAAAAAATGTCATTGAATACCACATGCTCTAATATAACCTAAATATGAAATCCCTTTCACCTGCTGACTTGCCAGATGAAGCAAGGGACGAGGAAGGCAAATCTTTAAGAAATGCCAGAATCTACTTTACTGAGCCAGACTCCATGTGAAATCCCAGTAAGTTTTCTCAAGTGTTTGTCTATTAAAAAGAGATATTTTGTAAGGCAGAGATAGCTAATGTGGTAGAAGACTGGTGAAGGGTGAATTTTTGTAAGTTTACTCAGATCTTGTCCTAGGGAAAATGCCAAAAGGTTATGGAATAGGTATGTCAGAATTTTAAGCAAAATCCAGTTCACTATGCTCACAGTAATTCTGCTACTGTTGCTGACTTGGGAAAGGTTAATGAAATATTTTGCCTTAAGTAACTCTAGCTCTCAGTGTGGGATATAAATTTTCAGTTTCATTCAGCTGCTGGTTCTAACTTTGGCCCACCAGCATTGCACTTGGTCTAGTTGTGTGAAACATCTGTGGAAAATACAACTGGTTCCTACAGTAATGGTGCTTTGGACAGCACCTAAAGTAAAATGTAGGGCAAAATAGCCAAAGGCAAGCAGCAGCTGTATTTTGAATCAACCCTGTAAAAGCCTTTCTGTAAAAGGTTCCTTGAAGTATTTACCTCTCATCATAAAATACTGTTACATTAGTTGGTTTCGCAGTCCATCCAACTCTTACAGTGAGTATCCTGGCATGCAAGGAGTTCTCCAGCTGGAAACTGAGGCAAGTAGGGAATCCCTGAGAGAACCCTGGAATTCTTGTGGCTGGAAGCCTGCCCACGGTCCCATCCAGGGTTAGGATGCCATGACAGAGAGGCGCCTCTGCCACAGTGAAGGTACAAATTAGACCATAGGAGAACAACAAACAGATTTCATTGGACAAGAAATGGGAGTTAGGGACCTAGAAATATTTACTATTTCTTCATCTTCATTTTCTTCTTTCCTTTCTTCATTCCTTTCTTCTTTCCCTTCTGAATTGCTACTACTACTCTTTCTTCATCTTACTTTTATTCTTCTTATTCCTATTCAAATTTTTATTCTTATTTATTACTACTATTACTATTTACTAGTACTACTATAGTGCTGTTATTAGTATTCCTTCTATATTTTTATTCTATTTCTTCTATTCTTCTGATCAATCTTATTCACTTGCTATGCGTGCTTCATCATCTTCTTATCCTATTTCTATTCTCTTATTCCTATTCTCTTATTCCTACATTTTTTAACTACTACTATTTCTTAAAGTCAGCTTTCATTTGTGTGCCCTGTCTGGCGCTGGGACAGATGCTACTCCTGTGGCTGAGGCCTGAGGCAGGGCCAGCAGACCAGCGTCCGCAGGGCCCGCACTGCTCGCAATGTCCGCAGGGCCCGCAGCGCCCGTCTGAAGCAGCCGGGCCGTTTGCTGGGGGCAGCCGGCTGCTGCTGGGGGGCCTGGGGAGCTGAAGGGCCGGAGGCATGGAGTGACTCTGGTTCCAGGTCCTCAACTCCAGCCTCCTGAGGGATAGGCATGTACAGCTTGGCTTCCACAAGGCCTGCCAGGTTTTGGGCACTGCTGCCTTCTTCGTGCCACTCAAGGATGTCGACTTCATCCCAGTCATAGGTGCTGAGATTGTCCAAGTCATCCTCCTCCTGTGACACCGGAGTGGCCCTGAAGCTGGAGATGAAGCTGTTGATGCTCAGCTGTGAGTCATAGGAGACGTATGTGAAGTCATCTCTGATGTTGTCGCCATCGTCTTCTTCCATGGAAATGCGGAGATTTCTGCTGCTGGAGTCCCAGTTGCTGGTGTCTGCATCAGACAGCTCTGGTGCCTCACCTTTGCACTGTTGGAATAGCTCTGTATGGATGTGGTGTTCCCAGTCTTGATCATCTCCAGCTGGGGTCCCCTCCTCAGTCCCTTTCTCGGTCAGGAGTGACTCCCCCTCCGCCCCCTCCTGCTGCTCACTGGGGTCTGGTTTCTCCATGGGCTGGGTGAAGGTCTGGGAGTGCAGCTGGAGCTGTGTAGGCTGGACACTGGGCTCTGTGCCCCTGCTTATGGCACCTCCTCACTGGGGACAGGAGAAAGTGCCTGCTTCTCCTGGCTGTTCACGATTGCTTCCCCGTGTTGGAGCAGCCTTGAGTCACTCAACTGCTTTTCCCCTTGGGGTAGCTCTCCCAGTACCACATCTCCCCTCTGCACTCACAGCCACCATCCGCTGGTACAACCCCCTGCTCCGCATGGTGTTACTTGTACCTCTTGATAGAATTCACAGCCTTTCACCTCTTCCCACAGGTCAAGCTCTCGGGGCTAAACTTCTCCCCACTGGGAAGGCTTGATGTCCATGCCGTGTTGCTTTTTCTTTGTCATGACACAGGGCCCCTCCTCCTCCTCAGCGTGTGGCTGTGGCCAGAGTGAGACAGGCACTGCCCTCACCAAGGACCCACTGAGGGGCTGGTCTTGCTCCCAGCTGGGCAGAGGGCTGAGTGGCCAGGAGGAGTTGGAGTTTGCCATGTTGTGTTCCATCTCTGTGGTGCCCTAGGATGGACAAATCCTGGGAGCTACTTCCTTCTCTGAGTGGCTCTCACGGGACTGGGCACTGCAGGGTTCTGCACCCCTTATATACTCCTCAGCCAGGGAGGGGCTCTCTGATGTCACAAAGGTCTCTAGACACCACGTGTCCCGCATCACCAAGTGTCACAAAGGGCCACACCTGGTGGCCTTGAGAATGCGCTGACCCTAGTGAGAAAGTGGATATTTTGCTGAACTAACCATGAAAGATTTTGTTACATCAATTTACTCTGAAGGCAGTTTCGTGTGGAGTACAGGCAAGTATTTACTCCAGTTCCAGACTGAAATAATAATAATAAAAAAAATATCTTCAGGCAGTTTCATATTAAGAAAATTAGCATGGGAAAATATTTTTTTAATTTTGCATGACTGAGCAATTGTTTCTGATTGCTGTTAGCCTAAGTTACATGTGCACTCTTTGTAAAATAATTTTCTTAACATTTAGGTTTGAAAAACATTGCAATGATTGTTTTTCTCATAAAGAAAAGAGCTATTTTGCTTCTTTTCGCTCCTAAAATTTCTTCCCATTTTTGCCTGACCCTTTGCTTTGTACCTTCCCAACGCAAATATTAAGTCAACCATAGATATGCCAGCCCACCTTTAAATATATGCTCATAAAAGTATACTCCGCAGGTGAACAAGAATTTATGATTGTATGTGGAAATAATCTGAATCATTTTCTTGCCACCTGTGTAACATGACCACATGACCCAGACCAAACCACAACTGTTCCCCAGCCAGTGAGCTATTTAGGAGTCTTAAGGCATGTTAATTCAGCTGAGCATTTTCCTTTTCATGCTGATGCCAAAAAATCAAGAGGAGGCCTGATTTACATGCAATGCTTGGCAAATAGAGAAGGAGAGCAGTACTAAGGAAAAAAATTTTTGCTTTTTATAATATATTTATAAACTAGTCAAATCAATCAACACAATTCAGTAAGTTTTAGAACTATGAGCAGAAATCGCTCAATAAAAAAAACAGATAACATAGGGCAGAAATAAACACATATACTATTTTTTTATATTTATTGTTAGAATTGTGAAGCTTAAGTCAGAGGTTTGAATAAGTAATAAAATTGAAAAATTTTGGGAAATAATCAGCGACTACTGCTGACAAGTATCTTAGTGTCTGTCCCTTAATTATTGAATCGTATGTATCAAATTACATAGTCCATACAACAGACTGGTCTAACAGAAGTAAGAAGGTAAACACCAACAGGAAGTGATTGCTGTGGTATTGCAAATGAAACCTCAGGGCTTCATCTGGATTCCCGAAGTGTTTTACTAGTAAAGATGATGGTATGTGTCATTTACTGTTTTTTTCCATCCTACCAAAATTGAATAACGCAAAGTTTTTTTTGTTTTGTTTTTTTTTTTTTTTTAACTGAATAAGTGTACAATTCATAAATCTTGAGTGTTTTAGCTTTGTAAACACTTCTGTCATCTTTATCTCCTCAGATTTAATAATAGGATTTTGTAAACTGCCAGGGGAAAGCAAGTTTTCCTGATCTCAGTTGCTAAATGACTCAAGACCATGTTAACTGAAATATAAATAAATTGACTGAGAAGTTTTTGGTTCCATTACTCCTATATATCCCAAGCATGAATGCCTAGGTTGCCACTGAGCCATGGTTGTCCATATATTCATGTATGCTGCTTATGAAGGGCAAACTTCTCTTATCAAGGGCAAACTTTTGGCCATTTGTGAAGAATAGTACCCTACAACAGTTCTGCTTGCATTGAGAGAAAAGGATGTTGTACCCTAGTTATGTAATTTATGTGTCATGAGGTTTTGCATTTAGGCATTCTTAAAAGAACTACAAAATACAGAATAATGTAGAAGAGAATTATTATACTTTTCTAATTTCATTTCAGAGGCTGCAGCTCATAAATGTCAAGTCCACATTCAGCTCAGTTTCAGATTTCAGTCCACACAGTTTTATACCTCTTCTGTTTCCCAACCATAACGGCAGGCATCTTGAATCTAGCTTTGGGATTTTGGTGCTGTTCCTGAACTGCATATTGAAGGGGCCTCAGTTCACTTCTCTGTGACTTCCTCACTGCTGTCTGTATGGTCATGTAATGCAAAGAGTGGGAAATAGATTTTTGAGGATGAATTTGACCAAAAGATGAAAAACTCCATATCAGCTTGCCTCTCCAAAGGCTGAGGAGAAGTTGAAGTGCCGCACCTCAGGTTTAATTCACACTACAGATAAAGGGATGTCCCTCATGCCTGAAAGAAATTAACTCCAAAGGAAGTGCAGATTACTGCACTGCCAATATCCACTGACTGGCTTTACTTATGTTCAGACTGTACCAAAACCTGAGGACACCTATGACATTCGGGATATCCTACTGCTCCCAATTGCTGAGTAACAATGTAAATGGAATTGAATGGGGCACTTCTGAGTTGTATTGCCATCAAGCAGCTCTGTGATCTGATCAGGACAGGGGTCTCTAATCTAGGGCTATCCCTCTCATTTCCACTAATGTAAATTTAATTCTATGATCCTCACTGCCTCAACATCTTCCCTTTTTTCCCTTTGAATGTATATATGTCTCAGGAAACAATCCTTATGTACAATAAATTAAGGCTTTGCCTGCACAAGTGTGCACAACTGCTTAGTACCACCACCTCTGCTCCACAGAGTAGGATCTTCCTGCAAAGGAAGAATTAGGTCCATTTGTAGCATAAGCAACTCCTTAGCTTAAGAAAAGGGTTGTCAAATCCAAAAGTGTATACAGATCTAACATCCTCCCTGGAGATTAGGGTTCAGTGATTTCAGCAACTTACCAGGGGAGGTAAGAGTTTATTTGAGCTTGTAGTGATAAAACAAAGGGAGAATTACTTCAAATTCAGAGACAGTAGGTTCAGATTAGGTAGTAAGAGGAAGTTCTTTTTTATGATGGTAGTGGGACACTGGAATAGGCTGCACAGAGATGTTGTGCATATCACATTCCTGGAAGTGCTTAAGGCCAGGTTGGTTGGGGATTTGAGAAACATGTTCTAGTGAAAGGTGTCTCTCCATGGCAGGGGGATTGGAACTAGATGATCTTTAGGGTCATCTTCCTTCCATCTACTTTCCAACCCAGGCCATTGTATGATTCTATGATTCACTATGGAAGCCTGAACTCTAAATTCACTTTTGGTATGAACTTTTTCTATGCTACTGATAAGGCCTTTCAAACTAGATTTTCACCTTAGTTTTCTTTGTCCACATAGTAGAGGAAGATACATGAAAAACCCTCCTGTGTCATTGGCATTGAACTGTCTATAATATGACTGGACAGGACATGAACCTTTATGTTGAGAAAATCATTGTCTCTCTATATCTCTGATTTGAGCAATACGGTATTCTCACTTCCTTGTTTTCTCTTGTTTACATTCTCTGGTGATATGGCTATGAATTCTTGAAAGTGTTAGGATACCCCACCTGGTAAGGAAGATCTTGAAATTACTTCTCTCTTATATCCAAATTACTGATCTGACCTGTGCCGGTGTAAGTTATGGCAGAAGTTTTTCTCACAAACTCTCCAAATATCTTAATTTTGCTTTTTGGAAAAAGGAAGTAAACATATCAATAGGTTATCAGTAATAAAAATAAAAATTGCAGTATTACACATCAGAAGAATATTGGGCAGAAATAATTATTTATATAGTACTTGGAAGATGAAACAAATTAAATAGGTGCTAAACCATCTAGTTCAACAAGTTTTGGGAATGCTTTTTCCCTGCTCTTGGAATAGTTTTAAAGCTAAAAAAAATTGAAAAAAAAATACTGAATACATTTTCCCAAACTTTTAATCAGTTTTATCAATGTTTCATACAGTGGTTTTAAAATCTTGATTTGGTTTTATGGGGTACCACATCTGTGGCTGTATCACTTTTTTGCTCACACAAACACCAGAAACACTAGTGGGACCTAACATGCACTATGACTGTGGACTCTTTTATTAAACTGACCTCACACAAGAAAGCCTGCTTAAAAAGTGACATACTGATATGGACTGTTGTTTTGTCCTTTCTCATTAATAAAGCAGTTACTCCCCAAATACACACAGATTCATTATGGTCACTCCATGGAGCTAAACACTAACTCTGTAATACTCAGATACAGAATCAGAGAGTGAAGTCAGGCTAATTAAATTGGCCCAGCCACTTCAGCAAGCAAATTGGGCCAAGTTAATTGGCACAGAGTGAGATAAGGAAATTCAGGCACCATTCTCTGAAATACTGTTTTAATTATATCTAAAAAAGAACATTGCCCTTAATTCAAATTTCTTAATTAGGAACATGAATAAGTAGCAATAATAATCTTTGCAGTCTACAAATATAAAAATGTCAGATGAAGTTTGTTTTTGGCCAAGTCTTTTAACCAGTGAGAAAAGATTACTGCAATTATTGATAGTTATATTTGTCCTACATGGAGACCTATAGCCCCAGAGAGAAGGTTAATAGAGGGGTACGAATCAAAAAGAAGATAAATCTGACATAAACAGTGTAATAAACCCTGTAGTGGAAGGATTCACTTGCAATAAGATATTTAACACCCAAAGCATATAACATCAATGCCACAAGCAATGTTTTTTGCAGTATGGTTCTGGTTTCAGTTTAATTGCAAGTGAAAACTTTTTGATTTTGTTTGGATTCAAATTGAAAAAATTCAAAACACTGTTTCAAGTTTAGCTTTGGTGTAAGAAAAAGAATATTTCAAAACAGTTTCAATTGTCTTTGATTATAAGAAAGTCTGGAGCAGCTGGTGTAACTGCACAAAGACATTAGCTCTGTCACATTTTTTATCAGTTTTCATCCATTACTGCTTGGTTTTGTAGGATCAAACTACATTACAGGTGTTCGTCACAGTCACTGTACAAATTAATTTGCATCTCCCACTTTGGGAAAAATAGGGTTAATAACTTTGTATTCCATTCTATGGTACATATCAAGAAATCCTGAGGAATTGTATAATTTCTAGTCTATCTGTTCATGTCATGCCCTGCACTAAGAGACTGATTTCTGTATTAACAGGTGTGAAGGCCTTTCCTGTGGGGGATTTGTGGTTTCCTGAGCTTTTACTGGCAAAACAACTAATTACTGATGTTGTGGGCCGGGAGCATCTGAGTGAAACCGGTGGTGACTACTTTAGCTGCAAGCGTAAGCAAGACCAAAATGTTCTGTACAATTCTAAAGCAGCACACTTTTAAACTTCTCTGATAATTATTCTCCATTTCTTAAAAGGGAATACTAAGAAGCTGTGCACTGAAAGGGTGTCAAGGATATGGAAGTGAACAAGATAAAAGAGTGTTACAACTAATGTAAGTGTGAAAATTGTCCATATGGTCTCCCTGTTCTAGAAGCTTTAAAAAATAAGACCATATTCTTCAACAGTTCCAACTAAAGGACAGCCTTTGGGGTAAAAGTCTGAAGGATGATACATAATCTAATTTTTGATAAACAAGACCATATTCAGTTTGCAACAAAGATAACTTGGTCTAAATAGATCCAAGTATGGACTTCTGCAGTAAATTCATAATCAGAAAAAAAAACCTATCTAACTGGTCTCAAAGGCCAGACTATGTATAACACACACAATAAATAATTTTGTCGAAAAACATGAAAGAAATGTTGATTAATTTAAAAAAATATAAAGTGCTATTCCTAAGCAAAAAATTTGTAAACCCTAAGCAAATTAACTACTTGTTTTTTGCATCACATTGAGGAAGGCAGAGGAATGACAACAGCATTTTACATTCTGCATCTTCAGAGAACTGAGTTGGGTCATGTGAACACATATATACATCTTGTTCACTAGAAAAAAATACTAAATAAGAGATTGAAGAAAAATGGCTCACCTCCTAGACAAACTAATAATAAAGCTATTCTCAACATTTTGTTAGAAGGGACATCTGAATGCAGCTGAAAACTTACGGGCATAGTGGTGGTTTACTTGTCTTCTTCAAGTCTGTGTGCTGCAAAATGGGGGCAGTGACAGCAGCCAGGCTCATGTCTCAGAATCTTTAGCACAATATACGTTTTTCTGGGAAAAATTTTGAGGAGACAATTTCCATTAATAGCATTA
>VRYO01001463.1:53396731-53412702 GCA_009812075.1 Sialia sialis
CTTATAGCCAGGTGCCGTTTATGAGTGTGAAATTACTGTACTCCTCTGCTAAGAATACTGCTTTGGCATTATTGAGAGCACAAAATAATACAAGTTATGAGAAGAAATTGGATAAAATATTTTTGAATTTTAAAAATTACATATATATGCACATATATGCATATGTGTAATCATACATGGGCAGGCTGTGTTTCTGTGTGCATAAAAACTGAGTTTAAACTTTAGTATATATGTGCATTATCTATTTACATGCATTATATATGCACACAAACTTATTTATAAAGTGCTTTTAGATTTTTCATCAAGAATAGCAATAATAAGTACTGTGGGTACTGTCAGACTTTTGTGAACAGTATAACTTTGACTTTTAGTAGCAAATTTCACTTTGGACCACAAATCATGGTTATAAAATCCAGAGAAATAGAAGTTTATGGTGTACGACTAATACAACCTTCACTATAACATGAAAACAATGCTATAATACTAGTACTGCATAGAGGTTGATAAAAGTGGAATTATTTTTATGCTGTCTCTGAAGTAATTTTCAGAACAATACAATGTCTATAAATGCTTACTATTAGAAAATAGACTAACTTTATTTTAGAGGAGTAATGCTTGGTGCTGCAGTGAAGTCATGAAATCTGATAGCACCATAACATGGGCCTTTGTAAATATATGTCTTCAACGTGCTCTGGAAAGTTGTTGCTTTTTTTCTTTGAAATGCCACAGACACAGGGAGCATGACATTGAGGAGGGAGAAAGTGTAATAATTTTAAATGCCAATATAATATATTAGTATACTTAGTTATATGTTTAATTTCTTAAAAAAATTAATATATATTTAATTGATACAGCATGCAGATACAAAACTACGCTTCAAGGTACAATGAATGAGATTTTATTTTACATGTTCTTGCAATAGAGATTATTATTTTTTTTGATTACGTGTCAGCAAAAAGCTTGCAGTTTAACCTCTCACAAGGAAAAGGAGGCTGAGCGAGTCATTGCCAGGGATTCACTATACTGTGAGCACACCCTGCCTCAGTAGAGGGGAATGGGTAGGACTGCCATTTCAAGTTGCTGCCAGCTTCCTCTCATCTGCTTCTCTGCAGTGGAGGAACTGTAGCTTAGGAAGATATGCAAAGTTGTGGGCAGATTTTAACATTTATAAAACAAATTTTGCAAGATAATATGGAATTAAAGAAAGCATCTCTACTCTCTGCCCTCCTCTAATTCTGTCCCTCAGAAAGAGCTCTTTTTTTAAAATAAGAGGTACTTCTCAGGTATACAGAAAACACTCAGATTTTATTGTAAAAGGTTTGTTTCACACATAGTAAGCAACTGTAAGAAAAGATGCTTTCTAAGACCTGTAGCAATGTCGCACTGTTTTACACATACATAAACGTAATTTAGCACATAGTCATGTAAACTCCAGGTGTTTTGTGGCTGATGACAATTATTCTGAACTCAGGAAATAAGTGGCAATAGACATTTGTCACAGTGATTAAAATGTGTACTGTTAATTTTGTGGGGAGTTTTGTCCTGGTCTCATGCTCTTCCTCAGTAATGTGTCTAATTTCCTTGGATAATGTTCTAATAGCACTAGCATCCACAGTAGATTTACTTTATTTCCCTGCTTTTTACTGAGGCTTCTATGGTGGAATGAAAGCATTTATTTCAGTGTCCCCAGAGACCTGCTTTAAATGGACCTGTTAGTCAGAGCTTCATTATGGACAAAGGCTAAAGAGTATAATCTAGAAATCTTTATTCATTACTATTGCTTTAGCTTCATGTTCAGCTTGAGAGCCACATAATTATAATAATTTATATCTATCTAGAATCAGGCACGGAGCACATTTTGAAGAATATTCTCTTTCTGCTCACTTTAATCTAGGCAGCATCCTGGCTCTGGGAAACTGGGTTACAGGATTTATGAGAGCAAGATGTGCTCTGTCACACCACACACAAGGCTTGGTTTTCCAGGAAGAAGGTCCTAGCAGGCTTCAAACAGTCCCACATAGTGTGGGATCACTGGGGCAGGTAGGAACTAGGACAGCACTTGATTTTCCCCATGTTGCAGTGTCAATAACAGTAGGGAAGAAACTTCCTCCTGATGAGCCATAAAAGCACATTCGAGTTCTCTGAAGCACAACAGTCCCCCTCTGAGTATCTCCTGGGACATTGTACCTGGAAACCAAGAGCACCCAAAGCTGTGTCCACATACTCACGTACTCACACAAAGAGCCCCAGTTGCTGCGCTTAAGGTGCATGGACAGAATTTCTTTAGAATAAGATTCTAACCCTCCTCTGCCTGTGCAGTGCAACTCCTGATATGCCACCCGCCAACACTGAAACTGTGAATTTCTGTTCTATTCTCCACCCCAAACTGTGGAATAACTTGCGTTCCCTTTGAAGTTTCAGAACTTTTGTTGGAAAGAGCAGTGAAAGTATCAGAATATTTCACAAAATGCAAAGAACATTTGCTCAAGACATTCATCAAACCTGGAATTCTTTCACTGAAATGTAACTAGCACAGACCAATAAAATACTGATCTTTGTGTTTCCAATTACTTTTCTGTCCTCTCCAATAACTCCACCATGATCTGTCCTATCTATCCTTTTAATTTTATTCTCTAGCAGTTGCCCAGTTATAGTTTGCCCAGTGCTGTGTCTCTTAGGCTATGACTGAAGAAAATATTTCCAAATGATCTGGGGTAGGAACCTTTCCTACCTGGGAAAGTCTGGCTCTGCCCAGCCCTGCTGAGCCCAGGGCATGTGTTTCAGGACATGGAGGAGAAAACTTTGCTCCCCACTGAACTGACTTGTTTGAAAGTGACATTTTATCTGGCAGAAACACAGTCAGCAGGGACTGATGCCTGGCTGTCACTCCAGATGAACAACACTTGGTTGGTGTGTGAGTGAGAAGAGCCTCTCAGTCCTCAACTATTGCAACACCCACACGCAGTCCAACTGTGCTGGCAGGTCTGAAGCTCTCTAGGCTAACCCTCTGGTGTCCAAACACAGACAGCAGGATGTCATCAGGAAGATGAAGACCTGCTGCTCAAACACAGAGCCATTAGCCTTTTCCAGTTTAGCTGGTTTTATGTGAAACATCCAGGACCTGTTATCATTTGAGAAACTAGTATTGTTGCAAACCCAAGGCTTGAGACCTGTTTCCTAAAGGAGAAGTCATGGACTGTGAGAAATGCTCCAGATATAAACACTTCTTAAATGTGAGAATGTCCAAAGTTGGCTCAGGTTGTTCCTGGTAATATAACTAAGACAGAAATAAGAACAGGAATTCCAGATTGAGGTTTGCCCTGCTTCATATTTTTGAGTCACACAGCAGAGTTATTTAATGGTGCTTGGATGAACCAAACACCAAACACCTCACACCTTCTCTATCTTCAGGAGTGCATCCAGAAGAAAGACTTACACTGAGTTTTAAAGAGATAATTCCTACTTTAGGAAAACATTGCCACTTAGGAGTTCTTTGAGAATATGAAACAAATTTAAACCAAATGACTTGGAAGGTTAAAAAGAGTGCCTGAAATTAAGGCATCATAACATGAGAATGAAGTGAATACAACTTGAACAATTTCTGGGAAAACACATTTGGACATTACTTGTACTTTCTATTTCTAAAATCATTCTTAATTTAGCGTTGTGCTTGTAAAGCAGATCACAGATGCAGACTGCTATTTTAACTAGAATGAGTTTATACTGAAACACTTAAAAAAGAGGTAGGAAATGGCAATGTATGCCATTGCACCATTTACTTCCTGCTAGTACTTGCTCACAGTATCTATTAGCTCCATTTAGTGTATTTGTTTAAAAATTCAAAACACTTTATCTCTTTCCACTATATTGTAATACATTTAATATCTTGTTTTATGTTTTACTGATATACTGTATTCTGCACTACTCTTAATCTCTGCTTTATCCCAATATTCATGAAAATAAATAGTATTTAGTAGTAAACACGTTTTCCAGCTACATTAATTTTTATCTTTTGTTGTCATTAAACTGGGAAAAGATCCAAGGATATACAGGAAAATATTTCAGTGCAGTGCTGTCTTTATAGTTTTAACTTTTCTTCTTAACTCATAGAATCATAGAATAATTTGGCTTAGAAAAGACCCCTAAGATCATCAAATCCAACCATTAACCAAACACTCCCAAGTCCACCACTCAGCCACGTCCCTAGGCACCACACAACTGGAAATACCTTTCTCTTCAAATGAGTATATAAATAGAAACTCTGAGAGTACTTTATTTCTAGGGCTCCATTACAAATCTACCTTCACGGGAAAACTGAAGTGCAGTGTTATTGTTTTTTCCCAAATGGTCTTTTGTCTCAGCAAGGCTTCCAATTAGGAATTCTGTGTTGGCAGGTGAGAAGCAAACAGTCCTCTTCAGATCCACCTGTGCTTATTTTCAAAGTAACAGCATATTTTGTTACTTTCCTCCTTTTATAGAACAAGATGAAAGAAAAGATTAAAAAAAGGTACAGAGAACTTGAACAGAGTTCATCTAACAGAACATGATAAAAATTTGATGCATATAGAAGCTGATTTATAATAAAAGAAGAAATATGGAAGAAGTGTGATTACAGATTACTAGAGGGAAGAAGGGTCACATTCCTATGCTGGATTTGAAACGGTGACTATCTATCAGGTTTTGGGCATTATTTTATACTACGGTGTCTATCACAACAGAATATCACACTGCTACAGAAAGGAATCATTGGTCCTGAAGGGATCACTTGTTAATGTGAGAATGCATCCCACTCATTCACTCTTTTGGGATTGAAGACAGAACTGCTTAAGTACCCTTATCTAATGTAGTATCTGTAGGTGGTAAAGAATTGCCACTGAAGGCATTAAAACAAATGTCTGTGCCTGTGCAGGCATAATTCAGATAAAATCAAATCTTTAAAAGCATATTTTATTGGAGCATGGGAATTAGTGTGGGAATGGCAGAAGACAGAATTATGAAAGTGATTTTTAAGGGAGAGACACAATTCTCAAGTACTGAATTGATTGTAGAGATGTACAGGAAGCTGCTGGATTTCTACTCTAATCAAGAAAACCAAACTTCAATTACAACTCCTGAAAATGAACAATATTATACCAAGAGCATTCCAGATTTTTATCTGGAGCAAACTGAGTCCCACAAGTTATCACTGAGTGAGCACTCAAGTTAAAAAACTCTGTGCAACTACATTTTTATTAGAAAATCTTCAGTTGTCTCTGAAGCATAGGGATTGAATCCAGAACCTAACTTTAAATATTATTTGGATCCAATTAAGTTTGAATTAATTCCTTCTGTTTACACAGGTATGGATGAATAAGCAGGTGTCTGCTCTTTTCAGACTCTCCCCTTCATATGTGGTATAACACTGTCTACTTTAGAAAGATCAGAAGTAAGACAATAAAAACCAAAAAACTTTGGCACTGTTTTACACTGCAGTATTTCACTGGAGAATATTGTCCCCTATGATAAATGTTCTTAAAATAAATGCTGATGTACTTGGGTTTAAATTAGAAACTTCCAATAAAGTGTCTCCTTTCCTCCCTTTCCCTTCTTCTTTCCTCCTCAGGTGTAGATGCTGGACATTTGTATCCTGAACAAAGTTCAGGAATTGGAAAAGTCAAACACTCCTAGTTTCAGAACTGTGCAAGGCTATTTTCTAGAGATGTGCTTTTATGCATTTGTCTTTTCTTTCCTTAGTCTTGTAAGCATGAGAGAAAGAAGAGAAAAAAAACCCAAAACAACCTGTCAAGAAGATGAACAGAAAAGGGAAGAATTAGGAACAGCTTACATATTTCCACAGTTCCATTGCTGTATGCTCACTTTCCTGTGCTAATTACAGGCTTTGATAAACGTCAGCCGGATCCTGTCCCTTCTTTCTTACTGCCCTCCTCCATTTTTCTGGCTGGTCTGTATCTCTTATTCTCTCTTACCTTTGCTACTCTGATAAATAACATCCATCATGACACAAAAAGAAGATTAAACTTCTTTAAACAAAATATGGTACTGACACAGTGCTTGCCAACAATGTCTGTTCTTTCAGATTGTATGAATAATTCTTTTTCAATAGTTTTCTGTCTTGCTTATTTATATTACATGCTTTTTGGGGCGGGGACAGCCTAACTTTTCAGTTAGACTAACTTTTTGAAGTACTTAGCAGATGGCTTCCTTCTCAGTTTTTTTTTTCTTTTACTTTTTTTCTTCCTGAAGCACTTGGATAAGTGATATTATGTTCCTCTCTATGTTCAAGGCTGAACTTAAAGTATCATTTTAGTCTCTCTGGAGCTTAATTCAGCAAAGCACTGAAGCAGTGACTTTAAACATGACTAGCCCCACTGAATACTGTAGGAATACTAATACAAGTAAATTTTTGTCCTGTTTAGAATCCTTTAGGAATTTGGGTTCTATGGTGTACATTCTTTAATTCTCCACTCTTTTCAGGAAAGCCATCCTAGTCCATGAAAATATTTTTAGATATTTTGCAGGTTTGATGTGAAAAAAATGCAAAGTTATTATCACAGCCTGTTACAAAAAGGTAATTTGTACTTCTATATATAAAAAAATGTTCATATTTTCATGATATCTCTAGAGCTAACTCTTAAAAAAAATGTATACAAAATAAATAGCAAATGAATATAATAATGGTAAAAACAAATAATTGTTCAAAATAATCTGTGGAGAAATTATCACCTTAATTATAAGCTTTGCTGTGTACATTTTTCTGAGTTCAAAAATTCCCCCGTTACCAAATATTGCAAATTATAAAAGGGGTAAAATTTTCTTTATGTGAAAAAAGGATCAGAGTGAGGCAATGAAATACATGACATCTTTGCTAAGTGAATAGTTCTTGCATTTTGTGGTCTTTTGAATCCCAGGAATTTTACAGTAATTTTTTTCCGTTATATCAAAATTCCTTCTTTATCTGAAGAGGTGAAAATTTGCACATTTTTTCTATAATTGACTGATACTGTAATATCCACTAGAAAGACTTTTATAAACAAATATCTTCTCAGTAGTGACTTAGAAAAAAGTTCATTTTTTCCAGTATTCCTTTAAAACTAAAAGTGTTCTTGAAGCAGACAGTAGGAAATGCCAACCCAATTTTACTGATATGAAGTATAGTCTGAGGAGTAAAACTATGAATTTGGAGTTATTTCTGTCTTTAATGGAAACTACTAGAATGATGGATGTGGTTAGAATATCCAACAGAATGGCTGTACATTTAGGAAAATTGTATGGGTAAAAGGTGAAGAGAATTGACATGTTCTAAAGTGCAGCTATTTCTGAATCAGTTTTTAGTCTCTGTTCAGTGTTTCTTGAACAGCTGAATGTTTGAAAAACATTAATCAAGGTAGGATGATTGTCAGTGATGGCTACAAACTACACTGTCCTACATGAGAACAGGATCATTAGTTCCTGAAATACCTGCCTATTATGTGAGCATTACACATTATCATCAAACTGCGTTGCTGAAGCAGCAGATGGTTGAATTCTTACACCACAGAGCTTTCTGAACACTGTCAGCATTGCTAAAAAAGCCATTTAAATAATTAAAAAGTGTTGTGTATAATCGGAAATCTCATATGGACAAAGAAATTTCTGATAAGGATGCTAATCAATAAATGCTTGTATGCATATCAGCAACCACAGTCTCTTATGCTTTATTATACATGAACAATTAAGCCCTTTACACAAATCCATATGTATGCTGAAAGCTTTAATTAGTACAATGTCACGGATCTGAGAAGAGTTCTGATCTAAATTATTTATCAGTAGAAATGTGACTGATAGATACATTTAACTAGATTTTCCCAAATCTGATATATTGAGAAAGAAGGCACAAAGAAAAAGCCAAACTTTCATCCACCAGTCTTGCTCTCTGTGGTGTGCAGACTGCAGAAGAGCCCTGACATGTCTCAGTTATAGTCAATATCAGCCTTATATGGGAGTTGAGGTGAAAACCACAGACAATTGTGTCAAGGAAGGACAGATGAGAGCTGTAATTCTGGAGTTCTGAGCCTCCAGGTCAGACAAGGGACTGGAGCAAACTTTGCCCTGATTACTTGGGGTTTATAAGCACTAAAGAGTAAGTGGAGAAACAAAAGGCAGCATATAAAAAGATGAAAAATTGCTAAAGCCTCCTGCTTGCAGTTGAGACCTTTCTTGTAGGGGGTAACAGCCCCAGTGTTTTATAAAAGGTGTGCAGAGCACATTGACAGGGAAAAGGCCATCATTCCAGATGTGACAGCATATGATAGGTGTGTTGAGACATTGCAAACAGCTGGAACTGGGGGTCATCTATGCAGGATGCTTATGTTATTTTTCTAAAATGGGTAGTAAATCTGCTTTGCTTTTTGATAAAACTACCCTCTATGAGAGTAATGCGGTATATAACCCACAAACATTGCTATCGCATCTGTTCTATGGTATTTTCTGAGACAAAACTGGGAAAACAACTGAATTGTTAACTAAATGGATCTGCAACTTTCCCCTGTACAAAGAGCAACAATTTCTATAGTCAATCTGTTCTAAAATATCCTGTGTAATATTGGAATGTATTATGCTCTGAAGCTTTTGTACTTCTAGAAACTGCTGGTAAAAACTACCAGCTGTTAGCTATCTGGAGTAAAGCCACATTGCACTGGTGTGAGAGTAGAATGGGTCCCTATGTGCAGAAGAAGGTTGGCAGAGATATCCTGGGATAGAGAAGCTTGGAGTATTTGGCAGTGTAGGAGAAAGAGGTAGGTGGGCAATAAAGTGGACTGTCAAAGCTTGACTAGAAGAAAGAGGCAAAGAGTGAAAGAACTGAATGAAAGAGCTCTTTTGTATGTTATGACTCACACACTCAAGCCTTGATGCTTTATGTAAATATTAAAAAAAAATCAAAACAAAAAGCCCCAACCAAACAAAAATCCCACCAAAAATAATATTTCTGATAATGTGGATATATTACTTACCTGTAATATATTGTAAATAGCAAGGTTTGTTATCCTGTGGTTTTAAAAAAATTATAAATAATTGAACAGTAGAAAGGTATCTCTGTTAAATGTACAGGAAGTGTATAAAATATACTAACACCCTCAAATCTGGAGAACTTAGCTTGGCCTTTTCACTAAGGGAGGCAAACATATGTGGGTTATTTTTCTTCTCCACCCTGAACTGTGTGTTTTGTATGTGGGGTCCTTAGTTCCAGCATTTTCCAATGTCTGTCTTATTGAAGAAAGAATGGGGAAAAAAACTCATTTTGGAAAAATTTAGTGGAGCTTGAGTAGCATGAAACAAGTATTATCTAGCAAAGAAAATGTAAAAGCATCTCAAACCCCCTCTGAATGCTTGGCCTTGAATTTCTGATGGTGATAGATGTGTTTTGGATGAATTAACTTATGGAGTAGGAGCTCCTGTATGCACTATTCCATACACAGGTCTGGAAAGCCCTGGATAAGAGACCATAAAGTCCTCTCTGAAACTTTGCAAGTGTCTTGTAAAACGTTTTTGTTCCAGCTGGATTAAATTGAATTTTTCCAGAGAGGCTAATTCCATCACTGCATGGTTGGATCTCCTGTGCAACTCAATGAAATGACTTGTTTTTATACAACTGCTACAACAGTGGATTTGGGATCCTGAATCGTTCATGGCATAATTTAAAATATTAAAAATAAAAAAACCAGAAAGTGCAAAGCAACTTTTCCCATTTTTGCATAGGTTTTTGTGCAGATGTACCTTGCAAAGGACAGATAAGTGCAGGGAAGCTGTCTGGTTTTTGACCCCTTTTTGCCTCCTGTCTACCCAAAAGAGTCAAAGTCTTGGTTCTCTTAAGGTGATCCAGCAAGACTTGAAAGACCAGTTTTGAGGGGGGTGGGAGTGTGTGCAAAGATTAATTATATAACTTTTTTGTAGTCCCTAAATGGATGTACAAGAGACCTGCAGAGGGAATTTTTATAAGGGTGTGCAGTGACAGGACAAGAGAAAATGGCTTGAAACTGAAAAAGAGGAGGTTTAGATTAGATATTAGAGAAAAATTCTTTACTGTGAAGGTGGTGGGACACTGAAACGGTTTTCTCACAGAAGCTGTGGATGCCTCACCCCTGGAAGTGTTCAAGGTCAGGTCAGATGGAGCTTTGAGCAAGCTTAGTCTAGTGGAACATGTCAGGGGTGGGAGTCGGTAGTAGATGATCTTTATGGTCCCTTCCAACCCAAATTATCCTACAATTCTATGTCTCTGTAACAAATAGCAAAGTAGGGTGACTATTAACCATGAATATAAATTGCAAACTAAGAATGGTGAAAAGCTGATAAAGATGCAGAAAGACAAAAGGAAAACCTTAGAACCTACCGTATAAGAGTTTTTAATTTACACTGAGAGAAAAAGAAATCCTAATAACATTAGTTTTCTTATACTAGACTGAAATGATATATAATAAATAATACATATTTCCCTGTTCTATTGAATAAATATTTCTGGTCTCTATTTGAAAAAATGAAATAAACGCAGCCATTTCCAAGGCTGCTGATTAAATAGTTTTTACACTAACAGTAAATCAGAAGCTGCAGCTCCTATAGAAGGCTGTTTTTAAAACAACAGATCTAAGCAACCTCCTGTCCCAAAGGTGAAAAATGTAAGAAGCTTCCTAGTATCTCAGTGTTGATTTCTAATACAGCTTAAAACAATTAGGAAATTCCAGATGACTGAAAGGCAGGACAAAACAAAACAAAACAAAGATGAAAAATCATTCAGTGTTTTAATTTTGAAAATATACAAATGTGATGACTTCATTAGCTATATACTCATATTGATTCTGTGAAAACTAATCAAATAACTTAAGTAAGACTGTATTTTTAGAAGTTGATAAAGCAAAAGCAGTTATCTCCAGTTAGCCTTAGTTTATGGTAGCCAGATATTGCCCAAAATTATCCCTGGTGAGTTTACAGCATAGGCTCTTGGAGGATCAGTAGAGCTTTATTATTTAGCATTAGTGAAAACACTTCTCAGATAAACAATTCAGAAACTGACTTAAAATCTGGAGAGATTTCTGAACAAAGGTATAAACAATTTGAAAAAGATGCAGCAGTATAATATGGTGCCCTGGGCATCTAGGATACCACAGAGAAGAATTGGTACTAATAGTCACAGGGTATATGAAGAACAGATATAAGATAAGCAGAGGACTCTGATATAGCAGACAAAATATGAAAATATCAGATTTTTGGAAATAAAGAAGTAGAATCAAGGCAAAATTTTACTGTGATATAATGAACTCTCAGAGTAAACATTCAAAGGCTATGGTTAAATCTCTGAAGAGAGAGAATTCATAGAAATCTCATTACCTGGAGTTTCTATGTATTGGTGTGTAAGTGTAGTAAAAAAAATCCTAAAATTAAAAAATAAAAAACAAAAAGAAAAGTTTAACAGATCTTTTCTGTGTAGAAACTGGGTGAGTTGATCAATGATGTAATATTATCATTTGATGCTAAAAATATACATAGATTTGCTATATGTTATTAGGCAATGTGATCTTTCCAGTGGCTTCAGTAAATGCAAAAACAGACTAAATGCATAACTATTCACCTATTGTGAGAAACCCTTCATTGGCTGTTTACAGTCTCCTTATGATCTGCTGGCTTACGAGTGCATCATTATTATTTTTATTCTTATTTCCTAGAAATTTAAATCAGAAGGGACTAGGAAATCACTGTTTTCTTGCCTAGATATTGTAGGGGATTTGATATCCTTCACTAAGCTTATATTATACTTTTTAAAACTCAAATAATCAAATACAGAATGGCAAATAACAAGCATGACTTCCATTTAAATTTTTTAGTCAAAGGTCTATGCAAATGTTTCTGTAAGACTGAGGTTTTTCCAGAGAATATAGCAAGGCACTGAAATTGACAGAGTAGTTTAAAATGAGAAAGCTGAGAAGTTATAGCATTGTGCAGGTATTTGACTTGTGTATTTGAGAGCTTAATAGGTTTTTATAAAGCATAATCATTTGAGATTTAAGGTCAGGAAAGCATAAGTATCTTAGCTCATAAATTTAGAAGAAAGAATCCTAGCAAAGAGGAAAATAAGGGGATGTGGATGCCAAAAGGGAAGACAGAGTCACTCGCAGTAGATTAGGGACAAACAATCCTGTGACAGAGCCAGAATGATTGAAGTCAGTGGCTTTTTGCCCTTATCAGGAACTAGCAAGTTATGGGCTTGAAATCAACTGCAATGAGACTGGATTAGTCAGTTGGATTAGTCCAAAATGCCTCCTAATGGCACCATAAAGTATCCCAATGACTCCCTATTAGGAGTAAATCCTTAGCTGTAAATTATGATTGGGATTAAACACAAGGCCAGTTGACAGTTGTCAGCAGAGAGGCAGGGACTTCCAGCTGCAGAGTGAACTCCTCTGAAAGAACTCTTTCCTGTGTGCTCATCCATCCACACAGTCAGATCACTGGAGCAAGGATTAATTCCAGCATTCTAGTAGGCATTTATTTCCAAGATGTATTAGAGGTGGTTTTGCACATTTAGAACAGCCTGCCTGAACGATAGAGTTCCAATCAGAGGATGTGAGAAACCATCTTGATATATCATCTTAGGTCATCCAAAAGTTGCTGCTGCTAGTCCTGGTGCCTTTTCTTTCTCTTTTAGAACATATCAAGATCTTCATTTATTACAAAAATGTCATGAGGATGATGCTTTCAATTTTCCAAGGTGCATAAATTTACTAGACTGAAAAAACATGCACTGACTTTTGTACAGTCTCTTGAAAGTTTTAGAACTGATGAAAGATTAGCTGATCTCTGGTATTTCTTATTATTTAAAATCCAGCATTTCTGGAGTTAGCTTTAAATTGGATTAAAAAAGATATATGTATCTGAGGAAAAATGTCTCCTAACAGCCAGAATGTCTTGCAGTTTAGGGATGCATCAAATCTAAACTAAGTATGCTTTTTGTGCAATGAAGTGTCAGGTTTGAATTCAATGGCATGATTTTACCAAAACAACACTCCATTATATTGCCAGAGGTTAGAACTTAACCTTTTACTGTTCACTGCTTTGTCTTCTAAATATACTGGCTTGATTGCGGGCTGCTTTGTGCTGTCACTCTGAGACAAGCACTTTGAGCTTATTTATTCATTTTGACAACAGGTTTAAACAGGTAGGCATTGCTATACTGTGATCAAAGAAGTAATAATTTGTGGAAAAACAATGCACAGAACATTCTCATTATGTACTCTGCTTTCATGGGTGCTGCACATTAAACATCAAGCTTGGAGGAGATCATTCAGAATCAGAAGTCAAGAATCTTATGATTTTCTCTCTTTGACTGGATATTAGGAAATTATAAAAATGAGAGTGGAAGCTGGCATTAAAACACTGCTGCTAAGCCTTAGTCATGACATCTTTTAAGCATGTCCTTCTGATTGCACGTTGAAAGTCAGGGAGCAGTCAACCTCCTGAGCAAGAAACACTGGCAAAAGGAGCACTTTCTAAACCAGAGATTGTTAGAGTATAGGTGTCTAATTTTTTATTTCCAGCCTTTGATAGTACTTTTTATAACTATATATATGCATTAAGATAGAACAATTCTCAAGGACATTAAAATGAGATTAGAATATTTGAAATGCACACAAACTGGCATGAATTAATATTGTAAACTGAAAGGGATAAGGAAGAAGCATTCGTAGTTAGTAATCAAGGGGAAAAAAGCCCAACCACATAGTGGAAAAGAAACCACATCCTGAAGCTAAGTGGTGCAAAAGCCATCTGGTTTTACTTTATTCAAAAGTCAAGCATTTCTAATGTTTCAGTTTGCTCTCCTTTTTTAATCTCAAGTTATCATTTGAACAGTCAGGAGACTGTTCAAATAGAACGACCTTAGAGCAACTTGGAAGTTACTTAGCTGAGAATTGTCAGTCTCCCTGACTGGGTAGTGGGAAGGCAGGGGCTCCTCTGGGGGCATCAAATCTAAATTGTTTCTGAAGATTTCTAACCGAGTAGTAACTCCAGAAGCCAAGTTAACTGCCTAATGTTGACAGTAGTTTCCTCAGGTGCCCAGACAACATGCTGCAATCTGAAAGAGCTTCCAACTTTACTTTTGTGTGTACCTCAGTGCATCCACACTTTCAGAAGAGAGTCTGGGCTTGACCTTCTTTCTGATTGATGTCCCTGAAGTGTCTGAGAGAGATGAACTGCTGTCAAGGCCAGCTTTCCAAAGATGGAGAGTAGAACCATGAAAGACAATCATTTTGTGAAGCATTGAACTGGAAAGGACCAATTCACACCGAGACCTCTGAATGCCAAGGAATTCAATAATTCCTGAGTTTCCAGAAAAAAATCCTAAAAAAAGAACTAGGTCATTTGAACTGGAATGTCCTCTTCCAATCCCCAAAGTGCATGAAACATGTTCGCCTTAGGGTTCCACAGCCAATATGCTCTACTTTTCCTTTAATGGTAAAAAGTTACATTTAGGCAAGTGCATCAGCATAATTCAAAGAGAGAAAATGTCACGTGGGATTAGACTAAACATCAATCTATACTGGTATCCTATAGTGGCCAACAACAGATGTTTCAGAGGCAGATATGAAATCTCTGTAGTGAATAATTCTGTAATGCCATGTAAGGATTTATTTCTATCCAGGGCATAAATTCTGAACATATACTACACGTTTCTTATAAAAAAATATAAATAAATGAGCATTTTGCCTAGTTGGAGGTACTAGCAACATGCCATGTGAAAAGCACTGCTACTTCATTCCATTTTGTCATTTAGAAGGGGATTTTAGAAGCATATGAATGTCACTGGAAAATAAAAATTGAGTCTATGTTCCTACTAGCCTAGGATTTTTGTATGCTGAGTTAGGTCAGACTGGTGGGCAGCTTGAAACAAGCTTTCTCAGAAGGTCACAGAAAAAGGTGTGAAGGTGAAATAACATGGTCTTTTCTGAGGCAATAATGGCACTTTTTTTCTTCAAGTTAGTGAAGGAAAGAAACATAAGTTGTAACCAATATTCCTATTTGCCCTTTTGAATGTTGTGCATTAGGTCTGCCTTACCGTCTGACTGCAATCTACAGAAAGAAATGATACCTGCTTAGTCGAAGCTATTACCTCTTTATTATAAAAACCTCAGCTGTTTTATGAGAAGCAGGCAAGCAATATTTTTATGTGATGAAACTCAACTCTTCAGGATAATGGGAAATACAGAATATTTTTACACTCTTTTTGAATTACTACATCTTAGTATGATTTACAGTACCTTGATGCAGTAACTAGAGGTGAGCCAAACCTATGAGTTCAGCAAATCTGGGGTATGTCCAAATTTGTAAATAGTTAGAGGGCATTTTGCCTACCTTACATTGAAGAAGAGGTGGAGACTGAAAACTGTTCTGGGTCTATTAAAAATGCAGTTCTTGAAATATTTGATTCAAATACATGTAAAACAGTGAATTTGTTTAAAGACCTTATTGACCTTCCAGTGAAATGATCAAGCAGGCTAATATGCCTCCAACTGACTGTATGTATTAAATTTATTAGTAAAAGCTATACAAATTCTGCTCCAGAATTATCACTTGTTGGTGCTGCTGCCAAAATGAAACAACCTAACTTTTTTTATGAGAGAGAGACATAAGGAGAAAAGTTCTGTTCTTGTCTTCCTTGTTATACAGAGGAAAGTTTCACACACATACAAGGAAAAACCAGAAGATCTATCCCTGCAGAAGCGTAAGGGAAATCTGAAGACAGCATGATAAATGGGATCAACACTGTTCCCTGAACTGAATTTTGCATATTTGACCACCACCAGATACAGAAGATGATACGTTTTAGTATAGATTTCATGCAAGACTTTTCTATTTTATATAAGGACATATGTGATCCATGGATACTCCTAGAAGAAATTTGCCCTCCAGAACGAGATACTTCATTTCAAAAGGATGGGAAAGAGGAA
>VRYO01001463.1:53413702-53432095 GCA_009812075.1 Sialia sialis
CTGGATTCTTCAATGAAAAAGGTGCGGCTTATATTAGTGAAATTACTGTACTCTCAATTTTATATAACCTGTTGACACCACTGGTCCTATTAGTAGAGAACAACCATTAGGGGATGACTGGTCTTTCAAGTTGGGTGCTGGAAATGCGATTCACCAGATTTGAAAATGTTTGCAAATCCATTGTCCTTCAAACTTCTAGAAATTCTCCTCTGATTTTCAGCTTAACAAGAGTACGTATTATACACAGTTTTCTAATTGTACTTCTTCAATTGTATTTGATATGCAGGGACGTGAAATAAGTGCAGATTAAGCGACTCTGGCTTTTTTCCATTCAGTCTTAATTACCCTGATGACTTGTACATTTCCCAGTTGTTAAATAAGCTTGGCTTGTGGCAGATATTAAAACTTTGTCATGCTGGTGTTTCATGTGGCATTGAACCTTACTGGTATGAAAAGAGGTGAATAAAATTTTGTATATAAACCGTAGGAAAGGCAAAATTTATCTGAGGAACTTCAGCACAGCCTCTCCTGATAATTATAGTTTACAAATTTTAAACAAAGATAGAAAGCTTTTAGAAGGCCCACTGATTTCTAATGTGGGTCTGAATGAATTAGAGAATCATAGAATCATTGGGGTCAGAAGGGACCTCTGGAAATCATCTCGTAAAACCCCTCTGCCAAGGCAGGGTCACCTAGAGCAGGTGATACAAGAATGGGTCCAGTTGGGTTTTCAGCATCTCCAGAGAGGGACACTCCATGGCCTCCCTGGGCAGCCACTTGCATTACTCTATAAAGGACCTCTTCATGTTGAGCTGGAACTTCTCTGTTTTGGTTTATGGCCATTACTACATGTTCTTGTCATTGACATCACTGAAAAAAATATGGCACCATTCTCTTGACACTCTTCTTTGAGATATTTGTATGTATTGATGAGATCCCCTTTCAGTCTTCTCTAGACTAAGCAGGCCCATCTCCCACAGACACCCTTCGTAAGAGAAAAGCTATACATCCCATCTTCATTCCCCATTTTTGGCCCCCCCACTGAACCCTTTCTGGTAGCTCCTGGTCTACTTTGAACTTTGGAGACCAAAACTGAGCACAACACTGCAGATGTGGCCTCACTAGGGCTGAATAGAGAGGGAGGACCACAACCCTCAACCTACTGGCCACACTCTACCCGATGCACCCTAGGATCCCAAAGACCCTCCTGGCCACTAGGGCACTGCTGGCTCATGGCCAGCTTGTCACCCTCCAGGACTCCCAGGTCATTCTCTGCAGAGCTGCTCTCCAGCAGGTCAGCCCCAACCTGTGCTGGAACTTGGGGTCATTCCTATCCAGGTGCAGGACCCTACTCTTGCCCTTGTTGAAACTGATTAAGTACCTCTCTGCTCAATTCTCCAGCCTTTTAAGGTCCCACTGAATGGCAACACAGCCTTCAGGTCATCAGCCACACCCTCTAGTTTTGTATCATCCTCAAACATAAGATCTACATCGTTAGATATACCTACACCTTTGTCTACATCGTTAATAAGCAAGCTCAATAAAACTTAGACCCAGTATTGATCCCTGGAGAATGCCACTGACTACAGGCCTCCAGATGGGTTCTACTCCACTGATCACGACTTTCTGAGTTCTGCCCTTCAGCCAGTTCTTGATCCACCCCACTGTCCATTCATTCAACAAATGTCCTGAACTTACCTATGAGGGAGAATGTTATGGGAGACAGCGTAGGTAAACAACATCCATTGCTCTCCCCTCTTCGACCCATGCTGCCATGCCATCACAGGAGTCTATAAGAGTGGTTGAGCATGATTTACTTTTGGTGAATTGCTGTTGACTACTCCTGATGATCTTTTCTTTCATTTGTGATGACCTCCAAAATGATCATTATCTTTCCAGTGGTGCAGGTGTGGCTGACTGGACTGTAGTTTCCTGTGTCCTCCTTCTTGCCCTTTTTGAAGATGGGACTGACACTGGCCTTCCTCTAATCATTGAACATTTTCTCCATTTCTCTGATTTTTCAGAGATAATGGAGAGTGGTTTAACAACATCGGCCAGCTCCCTCAGCAACCATGGGTTCATTTCATCAGAGTCCATGGATTTATGTGTGTTAGTATGTGTATAACAAAGAGGTCATTTGAAAAATATCAGACTTTCAGTTATTGCATATTCCCCATAGCCACTCATGAATGATACATTTATAAATGGCTAAGCTACGTGTGAGGTAGAAATCTTCCCTAATTCTTCCCTAATCCTTTTCAAGCTCAGTTGCAAACACAGAGACAGTTGAAGAACTGAGCCAGTCAAAGTGAAATGAGAACAGAATATTTTACATTTAAGGATAAAAGAAAAAAACACTCCTGGGTATAGAACTGAACAGTATCTGCTTTGAATGAGTACTTCTAATTATTGTCTTGATAATCTGAGAAATGTATGTGGCATGTCTCAAACCTTTATCACTTTGAGTACATTTGATGTCTTTGTTTTAGCAAAACTGAAGAGCCCAGACATCTGCTAAACAAAATAGCTAATATTAGGTACTGTGGAGACCTCGGTTAGTTTAATTGCAGCCCTCTGTTGTATTTGGAAATGGATCCAAGTTCTAAGATACCTGTGTATGTCATGAGATCCTTTGTAAAGGATAAGAGACCATCTCTTCACAAAGTCAGAAACAAGTTCATAGGCATGCATCAAAATATATAGTGATAAATGTTAATTGAAAATTATGTATTAAAAACAAACAGGAAAGTTTACGTGATGAATTCCAGAAGATTTAGTTGTGATTAATTTTCTTATTATTTAACCATAATTCCTTAAAATTGAAAACTCCAGTTTTTTCAAAGTAGAATTTCAGTGATCTCTGTATGTACTCAGTGCTTTGTCTATGAAGGAGAATTTCTTATAGAAATTTTGTCTGAGAGAATAGTAAAGTAAAAAATTTGTTTCATCTGACTTGCTAAAAATTGGGAAAATATTACTGATGAAAATTACATTTATAACATATATATGGATTTATTTTTTTTTTTCTGGACATTTTGCAACACATATGTAATCTCTAAACATATTTGAAAGTGGCGTTCCCTTGTAAACCTAAATCAGTTTCTTTATCATGGTCTCCATAGAGTCCACTAAAGCTACAGCTTTAATTCTAAGGAAAATGAAAGGCTATTGAAGAACGCAAACAAAACATTATAGTACTAAAAAGATATAAATCTTCTGGGTATGTGGTAAAGGCAAGAAGTCATATTCAGTGCTTAATATTGTTAGCTGAATTTCTTTGTATTACTGGCCAAAATATGCCTGATGATGTTACAAAAGTTGTTTGATACATCTGTTTCTTTACCCATGAGTATGCATATTCATATACATACCGAGTATATACGTACAAACCAAGTCCTCTTGTTCTCTTCATGTCCTTTTAAGATCTTTTGATTTTCATAGTTCTAATTAAGGATATATTCTCTAGTTTTTCTGGAACTCATATTTGGTGGAATTGCAGTCTGCCTTGTGTCTAATGTGGACTTGGAGGGAACAGATGGAAAAAGCACCATACTGCTCTAGAAATTACAATAACTGCTGGGAACTGCTTATTGTGTTCCAAGAGGGCTGATGCAGCTCTAAGTTTCTTCAGGAATTGGGAAATATTTTCTGCCATGATTTAAGTGTCAGGGTGAGGGCAGAAAAATTTTTTTTTTGATTCTGTGGAAAAATTCTTAGGAGCAGAGGTAGACCAAGGCCTGTTTACTAAAAAGTGAGAACGGACAGATTTCACCTTATTGGATTGTTTTCTTCCCAACTTTCTCTTTTTTCCAGACATGAGGGCATAGGACCTGCACTCAACTGTGGTTTGAGAAATGCAGAAAACCTATACTGCCCTTCAGGAATATAGCAAGAAATTGCAGATCTGGTGATGGACTACCATTTCCTATAGTCTTAGTGGAAAAGGCAACTGACTTTTATGTCACATATATTCCTTTCCTCATGTAGGGCAGGAGGAGTGGGTGAGAGAAGGTCCTTTACCTAGAGGCTTAGAGAGAAGAAACAACTGAAGTTACATGAGGGTTTTTTGTTTGCTTTTCTTGCCTGTGGACAAAGGATCATCTTTTCGCATTTTTGTAAACATTCAGTTAATGCTCATTCCTCCAAAGTACCAATAAAAGCAAGGTTAAAGAACGCTTTTAGGAAAAGTGTAGCCCACATAAAATGAAAACAATAACAAAAAAGGAACTGTCTAAAAAAGTATCTAGACATAGGGAAATTTGAAATCACAGAGCAGTAAGGAGGAGACAGCTTGTAAAAGAGCAAAACTACTTTAAATTACAATGTGCTTTTCTTGTAAGGAGTTTACCTTGATTCTAAAACTTTTAAGCAACAAATATATGTAGTGATCCGATGTTTTGTTTCCTTTGTGATTTCTGTCATTAACGTACTAATTTTTTTACTATTTCTCAGGAAGTTTAAAACTATCCACTAAATTTTGTGTTATGCATTAATTCCAAACAAATCACAGTATATTTTGGTATACCTATTGTATTTTTAGTGGTTTTTGAAATATCATTTAAAAAACAAATAACTTTATGAAAAGTGTTTTCATTTAACTGACAGTGGTACAAAAAGTGGACATCATGTTCAAGTAGTACTACTTTAGGAAATTTTATTTCTGAAAGGAAAAAAAAATTCTATTATAACGCACAGTTCTCCTAGGATATCTTGCAAGTTCAGTAGCACCTGTATCTGGAGAGAGTTAACTTCAAAATTCAACAGGTGGTTTTTTACTAGCTGGTGATGATTGCCCTAAGGGAGGCCAACTGGCTCTACCTCTTTCTTCAGCACCAATAAGTAAGCCAGGCTAGAAGGGCCTCTCAGCACTTTGAACATTCTGAGACCTGACAAAGAGTGCTACCACACAGAGGGCTGTGCTGGTGAAAAAAGTCTGCTCTAAAAGAGTAGCTCCAGATCTGTCACAATTACAGGAGAAATAAGTCTGTTCCAATGGAGTAGCTCCAGATCTGTCCCAGTCCTGCAAAACCCCTTGATCAAAGACCCTGATTGCCTGGTCATGGGTGAATGGAAAGGCTCTTCATGACCCTGCCAGAAGGATTTAGCCTAGCCATACGTTTCTAATTCAAGAACTTATGGTCCAGAGATATATTCCCAAAAATGTGGATAATAAATGAAAGAGGTTGAACTTGCTGTACTAACCTGTGTTTCCACAAAATACAGGATGAGGCAAGTGCATCTACAAATAAAATAATGAATAATGAAGGGTTTGTGGTCTGTTTTGTAAGTTTTATAAAGAGAAAAAGTGGGCATTGAGATGATCTGGTATGATAGAATATGGATTTTATGTTCTCTTTTATTCATAAACTGCCTATTAAGAAAGGCAAATAACTTTGTGTTATGTCTCATATGCTAAATAAAGATCTAATGAGTTAACTGAAACCTGACTTTCGGAAAAGAAGCTTTCATGGCTGCTATATTGTCTTCCTCTCTTCCAGTAAGCTGAACTACTTGATAGCAGAAAAGTGATTAATCCCTAGACACCGTGGCTTGTGTATTCAGACATGGCAGCTCTTTGCTGTGTTTAGTTACCTAAATAACCACATTTCAGTCTTCAGAAGTACTTAACATTCATAGCTCAAGTTGACTCCGGTGGAACTGGAAGAAGCTCCATCACCTTGAAAAATGATTTATATTTAGTCAGATGTACATATATGCTGCATGCATAACCAGTTAATCTAATTCTTATTTATATAGTTATAAATATGCAAATATATACACACACACACATATATTTATAGGAAAATGTCATTTATAAATTTTTGCTCTTAGTTTGGGAACACAATGTATAGGAAATCATGAAAGAAAACAGATCTAAGTTCTGTAGCTCTTTTTTCTGCTGTGAAAAATCAAAGCAATATTTGGTCAGACAATCCATCTGTTGAGATGTAGTTTCTTATGTGGCAATGCTGACTGATATCACCACATTTGGCATGTTTGGAACTGGGGAATTAAGTCCCCACTGTGTAGTAGTCTTTTTCAGTACTCTGCTGTGACATTTAGAGTACTGAAGACTATTCAAGGGATGCTAGAAGCCTTGGGAACCCAAACTTTACTGTGTGCTATAGGGAATCCTTTCAGTAACTTTGCCTTTTAAGTATGTCAGCACACAGCAAGAGTTACAAAAATCTTATTTATACCTCAGCAGCAGCCCTGAGTACAGTAGCCTTGGGATCAGGGAAGTGATCCATCACTTTTGTACATCCCTCATCTCTCAGTTCTTGCCTTCTATCTTCTATCCTCCAAAAGTTCTTTCTTCCTTTGTGATATATTCACTAAATACCGCGTAAGAAACTTTGGATGTGAGAAAGTGTAGATATTCAAATATGCGTACTACACATCCAAATAATGTATTCCTATATACAATCTTTAAGAATTGTAGGCATGCAGTAAGTGTGTACTAATTGAAATATGGAGGCACTAAACACCTACTGAGAACACTTAATTTTTTTAAACATTGCCATGGTAGCAATGTGTGCCTTGTAATTCTAGATAATAAGTTTCTGGTTACCAGTTTGCTTCTGAGCTCTGTAATGTGAGAACAAATGCAAATGTAAGCCTCTATCTATTCTTATGGTCATATGTCATCCTAGCCAATTGGGCAATAAAACAGCAGGACCAGACTGCTGTTAAATAATACAAAATGTAATGCATGAATATGGGGGTAAATGTGTGCCTGTGTAAGTTATGTCTATCCAATATTGGTCTGCTTTGAATTTTTGAGATAAAAAGCCAAATATAATGAATAGAATAAGCATTTAGTAATAAGTGAGCGTTCTCTGTGACATTTTAAATTTACGAACAGTTGCTCTGTGTCTTCAAGAATTAACTTAAACGCTTGCCAGATTAGTGGCTGTAAGATAGATATTGTGGCTGATGCAGATAAATCCGGAAGAATGTGATAAAAGTCAGAGCTATCACAGAGTTTGTCAATATTATAATATATGCATGTAGATACATAAACAAAGCACATGCACATACACATAAAAAGCTTTATCAGCCTATGATTCTAAGCATACCATGGGAGCTGCTTTCTTAAATTTCAGTATCATAGTACCTCCTAATCTACCTAAAAATAATTCTAGTTTATTATAAACTGGAATTCTTCATTAATATCGGATTATAATATCAGAACTAGAGAGCTCAATATTTTTCAGCAAAATAGAATAACCTCCTTCAATCTCTTTGTTATCATTTATTAAAAAGGAGTGGGATTTTCAAACAAAGTGGCATTACTTAGGACACTTTACATTACAAATTATAAAGATGAAAGAACCCTGATTTTCCTGTTTCTTGCATGAAAGCAAGTCCATTTCTCTAACTTGCCCTAAGTCTTTTTTATATGATTGACAAGGAAAGGACATGGTAGAAGTTAACTTTCTGACCTTCCTTCCTTCCTTCCTTCCCAAAATATAAGATCAGTTCTGAAATTTCCAGATGTCCTTGTTTAGAGGACAGGTGCCTGCTAAGAAAGGCAGAAGCCTCTGTTTGAAATGGAGAATGCAAACCCCCTCCCTCCAAATTATTAACATTTTGAAATTAAGGGGCTCTCAGACAAAGATATGGGAATTAGGAATAACAGTTCTTTACTAGGGAAATTAAAATAGAGATACAGTACTACAAAGAAACAAACCCCGAACACTGACAGAGTACAACCTGACACACTACAAAGAACAAATGCCAAACCCTGACAAAGTCAGAGTACAACCTGACACCCCATCAGCCAGGGTGTTGGTAGCAGTCTGATTAAATGGTGGCTGCAGTTCTTTTGCAGTGACAGATGTGATTCAGTTGAAGCAGTGGTCCTGCAGAAGGGTGCAGTTTCCCTCCAAAGGTCCAGTGGTGATGTGGAGAATTCCAGTTTCCCTCTGGAAGTCCAGTGGAAAAAAGGGCTTCCCTAGTGTCCAGAAATCTCAGTTTTTATCTTGGTAAGAAAAGCTTGGCCCTTCTCCCTGGCTAGAGTATCTCCCAATGGAATGAAGTAATTTTATCAGTCATACAGGGGACTCAGTGGGCCATTAGCAGAAGATAACTCCCTGAAGGAAGGATGGGATGTGAAAATATAAAGAACAATGCCCCACCTGGTTTAAATTGATGGCCTATTAGCAGAATATCTCCCACAAAAATAAGGATCACTGCCCCACCTGGTCTCAATAGATGGTGATAGAATAGATACTTTTGATCACGTCCTGTATTGTAACCCAAGACATCAGGGAGAGGCTACATCCAGACACATACCCAATAGCTGAATCAGTTGTATACTCCTATGAAATAGTAGTTCTGCTATATTCTTGAATAGCAAAATCTCAGTTATCAGAAATCAATGTGCATTCACAAAGCAAAGCACACAGAACAAGAAAGTCACAAAATTCTCTGTAAAAAAGTGCAGATTGTGGTTTTTCTTTTGGCTGGTTGATTGTGGGGTTTTGTAGTTTTTGCGGGAGTTTTTGTTATGTTTTGTTTTGTGGGGGTTTTTTTTGTTAGTTTTGTTTTGCTTGTTTTGGTTTGGTTTGGTTTGTTCTGTAAGGAAGCTGAATGTCTGTCCATACAGAGAAGGTTATCAAGATTACCAATACAAATCTTATTTTTTATTTGTGTCTGCATAGGTATGAGACAGGTATGCAATAAATCAATACAGTGCTCCATTTATTGTAAGTACATATAAGAAAAAATCCTGGTTTTTAACAGTCTTTCATGTACTCTCTTTCACTCTGGCCTTTTTTTAAATTTTTTTTTAAAGGATATACTGTACCCATAGGAAAACTATCATTTTAAACCTTTCCAAATATCTGTTAGTTCTTTTCTACAGGTTAAAGAAAATCACTGCTTTACCGATCAAATTACCTGGTCATCCAGGAAGATGGGCAATTCTCACTTAAATAAGTTACATTCTAAATTACATTGTGGTTTTTCAGCATGGAATAAACTGCAGGTATTTGAATATTGTTTGAGATACAATCAAGAAGGAAACTGTTGCGGGAATGTGTTTTTGTATATCTACCCAAAAAAGCACAGAGAGGTCCATTTTTGGAGTGGGTGCATGCCTTGAAGTTTTTGGTGCTCTCTGAGTCCTCCAAAGAATATTTCATTTTCATTCACAGCTGGCCTGAGAGTTTGCCCTACAAGACAGCTCTGGCACCACTTGTATCTCATGATGAGCTGGTTCAGCTCACCAGGCTGGCAGGAAACCAGCTTGTTTAGGGACCTCTGGTGGATTATAGGAGCGTTAGGCAGATCTGAAAACTGGCAGAAAGGAAGAAGACAGAAGACAGACCATATTTTGGCATAAGGGAACTTCACTATCTTGTTGGGCTATGAACTGCAGTCTACCCTCCATAGCTCCAGAAGCTTTATCAAAGTGCCTAAATACCTGTTTTTTATCAAGATATTTGAATTGTCTCTCCAGGGTCCTGCACAGTGAGTAAGCTTGTCATTTACTTCAGCAAGAATAATTGCCTGGACATACTATTTTGTTTAAGGGGATATCTGAACTTGTATTGGGTGAAAGCTAAAGTGGATGTACTGTGTTAAAATACCTTAACAACTTGCACAGTCAAGGACTTGGAAATAATTATACTCTAGATCTTCTATATTGAAGAATTGACCTTTGTTTCCTCAAAAGTCAGGGTACCACTATAGCGAGGGGATGAATGAGATAAATATAAATAGTTGTTCATCAGAGCTCAGCTCAGCCTGATTTCCATTCCATTACCTTCCACTTTTTTTTTTTTTCTGAAGGTGGAAAATATTTGCATCCAGAAACAGCCTTTATATAGAGATATATCTTGTCTGGTTCTTGTTTTCTGTGTAGCAAAATTATTTAGTGAGTCAATTTGAGTTTGAAGCCTGGAGAAGCATAACACAGAAGACATATTCTTCCATCTTAATATTCTGTGCAGTGCCTGAAGTCAGCAAGAGCTCTGAAGACTTGAACTTCTGAACCTATTTCTAACAGGAGCCAATTGCCATTTTTCTTGCAGCAAAGCAAAGCAAAGCAAAGAAACAACCTCTGTACTCAAGAATAAAAGAAGGCACAGGTAGAGATAAGAACAGTGAGGTTACAGAATTAAAACAAAACCAAAGGGAAGTTTGAAATTCTGGTTGTTACTCTGCTGTGTGCTCTTCCATTTTACAGCTAGCCTTGTCCCCTGTGATATTCTTCCCTCACTTAGGCATGCCAGTACTACTCTGAACACCAAGTGTGGAACATCACAGGATGAGTGTAATGAGAAATCTGCCAGTGTGTCACTTCTGTCTCTGCCAAAATAGAGGTTAAAATCTGCTTTCAGGCTGCTCATTCTAGGCAGAAAGGTTTTTCTGTCCTGCTTCAGAACTGCATTACATCAGGAATGCCAAGTACAGCTAAGGATCTTGGCTTCAGTGCTGTCATTACTCCCTGCCTCTTTGCATGCTGTCCGTGCTGCCCCAGCTGCTCACAATGTTGTGAGCATTCCTGGATGGCTACTGTGGGTAGTCAATACCCCTAGAGAAGTATTAAGTCCTTGAAAATGTACTTATATGAAGCTGTAACTCTCTGGATGCATGGGCTTTTGCAGAGATTAATCTATAGATATCTCCTGCTGATTGGAGTCACTCTTTTCAACAAGAAACTAAGATTTGAAGATTTCTAAAATTATTCTGAAAAAATATTTTTTAAATCCCTCTAATATCACATTCATTTATGGGAATAGTGAAATCAAACTTTCTAGAGAGCTACGTATATTGGGTTTATCCGGCAAGATTTTAGTACTGGGGGGCTACAGGGCTGGCTTCTGTGGGAAGTTGCCAGAAGCTTCCTCCACATCTGCTAGAGCCAATTTGCCTACCTGCTCCAAGATAGATCCACTACTGACCAAGGCCAAGTCCATCAGCAATGGTGGTAGAACTTCTGGGATAACAAAGTTAAGAGAGGGGAAAACCCTGTGCATTGTGCAGAAGTGAAAATATGTGAGAGAAACAGTCCTGGAGACACGAAGGTCAGTTGAGTAGGAGGGGGAGGAGGTGTTCCAGGTGCTGGAGCTGAGATTACCTGTGGCTTGTGATGCAGGCCATGGTGAGGCAGCTGTGGCCCTGCAGCCCATGGAGGTCCATGGTTGAGCAGAGACCACATACATCCCATGGAAGACCCATGCTGGAGCAGGTGGATATCCTAAGGATGCTATGACCCAGTGGGAAGCACATGATGAATCAGGCTCCTGGGAGGACTTGAGGACTCTGGAAAGAGGAGCCCAGAGTGTAGCAGGTTTGATGAACCTGGGAAGAAACCCAGACTGGAGAATTCAGTGATGAACTGAAGCCCTTGGGAAGGACTCCCATGGCAGAATTTGGTGGAGGTCTCCCATGGGAGGAATTCCACAGTGGAGCAGGGGAAGAGTGTGAGGAGTCCTCCATCTGAGGAGGAAGAGTGGCAGAGACAATGTGTAATGAAGTGAACAAAGCCCCATTCCATCCCACTGTGCTGCTGCATTGTCTTCAATGCAATCACCATACATGAAGAAGTGCTGTTTTCGGGAAAGTAGCCAGATATTGTCTGCTGATGGGAAGAAGACAACAAAATCTTTTGTATTATTTTGTTTCCACACATTAGCTTTGATTTTGCATTATTATCTTTTTATTATTATGCTTTTATCTTAATCCACAAGTTTTAAAATTTTATATTCTCCTCCCAATGTGCTGAGGGAAAGAGAGATAGAGAGACTTGATGCGTACCTGGTGTCACAACACCACCCAAGCCCAAAGCAAATTGTGTGTCTCTCAGCAGGTGTCTTGGTAACCACTAATAAGTTTATAGGGTGTGGTGGCTGAACTTCTAAGAGGAAAAATAAAAGTCTGAAAGTACTGAAGAGTATTTTCTTTAGACGTTATGAAAAAAATCTAAGTGCCAAAAAAATGCAGAATTATCATGGATAATTAGCAGCATCATTGACCACTTTACTGTCAAGCATTTATTTGATATTTTCCATGTGGATAAAACAAAATTTGTATTAAGGCCATGTCTTGCATTTGATTCACATTTTGGAGCTGTTTATTTGATTCTGAATTATTTGAATTATCTTGTACTGTTTTTTTCTGATTATCTAATGAAAGTATCCTTTGTTCAACTACATATTTCCATTTTCTTTATGTTGATTCTTTGTGCATGATTAACACAACCTTCAGAAAATTCTAGCACTAAAGAGCATGTCATTGTGCAAAATAAGTAATTCTGATGCGTTTGTTTCTTTGTAATTCTTTGCGTTAGATTATTAAATGGTACCATTCTTCTTCAACTTCCAGATCACATAGAAAAGCCACATGAGATACCTCACAATTTCCTATTGGATGTACTTGATATCCTTTTTCATAAATTCCACTTATTATTTTTGAAAATTGCTGCTGTGTTACATATGGCTTTTTATGGAGCTATATTGTACAGCCAGTTCAGTGTTAAAAATAAAAATGTGAAGCTGAATTGTCCACTTAAACTGAAATGCTGCTTTATGAAGAATAGATCATTTTTTTATATGGCAGTATTGGCAGAATGAGTCATCCTTCTAAGAATATAGCTAAATTGTGCTGTGGTTAACTGAGTGTAAGCTGCTTTCTGAATGTTTTGCCTCTTAGATCCTCACCTCTGCTCTAAAAAGAATATCTCAAAGGATGTGTAGAGTTTCAATCTACAATTCTCCCAAGTGTGCCTTTCACCACACAGTAAGAACAATAAATACTTCTTAAATCAAAATCTGGAATGCAAATTCCTCACACTGTATTAGACAGGGCAGGAAACAGGTCAAGCTAAGCAACCAGTAGTACTTGTGAATATTTGTTCCAATTCAAAAGTCAGTTTTTAAAGGAATGTTTTGGTGAACCTGTTCTAGTCTCTTCAAAGCTACGTTCAAACACTTGATCTTCCATAGTGTGTCCGTTCAAACAGTGGAGACTTGCTTCAAACATAGACCCTGAAACAGATTTTGAAATTTTGAATTTTATTGCCTGTTCAGACTTCAAGTGATATTGTTTCCGCAACCTGAAAAAAAGGTTTATTTAATTACCACCCCAGCATACAATATATGGGAAAGAAATAGTCAGATATCAAGGTGAGCTGTAAATAAAGTATGCTTATATACTCAAACTCTACGGTACAGTCTCTGTTCTAGAACCCACACAGGTCACATTTGAATAATGTTCTTTTCTTTGCCATCCACTTCAAGTTTCCTAGCAAGGCCGTTCATATTATATAAGCTACAAAGGCCTAACACAAGTTTTTTGAATACCAGAGAAAGCAGGAATATTTATCTATGTCCTTCCTCTTCATTTTCACCATCAAAGTGAAATGTTTAGTACCTTAAGCTTTATATCATACAGAATAGTGTGGTATTCAGCCAAATAAATTATGAAGCTTCTTTTCTTCAGATAAAAATTCTTGTCAGCAGAATAGCCAAATGGATTGTTCATTCAAATGCAAGATGCTGATAATTTCATCAGCACTGTTTTGTTTATAATGTCTACTATGATCACCATTATAAAAAAATGATGGTGGAAAAATTCGTATAGAACTTTCATGAACCTCTTGATATTCTCTCTCTATTTGGCACATAAGCTGTTTTTTTGGGTTTTTTTTAAATTTTACTCTGAAACACCTTATTAAATGAAAAGCCATAAATTTCTTGTGGAAATTCAGCATTATTTCCCAGAGAAATTTTGGGGACAGATGTGTGTTTGTGGTAAGTTTGCAGATAGTGCACAAAGGAAAAGTGTTTCCTTAAATAAATTTACTGAGAGGTACAAGTCTTTCTAATTAGTCTACCGAAAAAAGTAGTGGGTGAAGTTCCTAGGTCTATTCCAGAATTCTCACATGAATGAGAATTCCACTGATTTGGCATGCCTGGAAAGAAGAGTGGGTAGAAGCCTTAAATGAATTACATGATTTTAATCATGGGGAAGCCCAAAGGAGATACAGTTTGAAGCAAGACAGCAGAGAAATCTATATAAAAACCACCATTTTTTTGGGGACACAGACTAGGATTTTAAGAAATCATAAGATAAATTTCTTTAGTATTTCACAAAGAATTTTTATAATCTATTGAATATATCTTTTCTGTCTCTTTCATTTGATAGAACTACTTCACCATCACTGAGCCCTACAATCCTATTGTGAGGATTTTGACAAATTTAAAATGTCCTTTATCTCAGCCTTTTTCTCTGGATCCTGGTAACGTAGATGGAAATGCCAATTTCCTACACAAAGAGAATTTAAAGAGAATCCTGTTCTCCAAACAGTTTTAATTTATGGTGTTTGAATTTAAACCAATGGCATAAACTCAGACAATCCCTTTATACCAAATAAAGCTTCGTATCAAATTACTTTCTTCTTTGTTTTCCTTCTGCATTTTTCTTCCAAAATGATTTAAATATATACATGTGTTTTCAGTAAGAACAAGGGTTCATGAAAATGTTTCGGCATAACTTTCATGCCTCTCTCTCATTTTTGATTGACAGTTATATTTGAATCGTAAAATTTGTATATTAGAAGGTAACTCTTTTCCTCCAAAACCAAAAATACAAAAAGAAAAAAACAATAGTCTTTTCATGATACAAACAGATTACCATTTATGTTCCCAGTCTTGGGGATTTGGCAGTTCTAAAGAAGGAACCACTTAAACACTTGGCAGTAAAAGCAAAATACCAATCTTTACGTTGAGTGTCTATTATCAATAGAAATGTCCAGCATAAGAAGATATTACTATTCCAGAGGAAATATTCTGCAGAAAAGCTTAAAAAGTATGCATTTTGATTCTTTGAACTCCCTGTTATAAATACCATAGATAGTACGTGGTAAAGAGCTAGTGCTAGAAGAAATAAGCAACAAATTATAAATAAGTTTTACATCAAAGTCATATGAGGTATAAGTTGGTCTAATCACAGAAAAAGTGTATCATTATAGACAGAGAAAAGCATATGAAAGAACTCTCTGTTCCATCTAATTTGTCTAAAAATCAGAATGCCATCTTTTGAGAAACAAATTTTGTTTATTAGTTCCAATTGTTCCTCATTTCACAATGTGCTGAGCCTGGCTGGGATGGAGTTAACTTCTTTCATAGCAGTCCATATGGTGCTGTGATTTACATTTGGGTCTAAAACAGACTTGATAACATAGCTGTGTTTTGGTTATTGCTGATCAGTGCTGGCACAGCATCAAGGCTTCTTCTCTTCCTCTCCGAAGAAGCTGGGAGTTGCAAGAGATCAGGAGGGGACACAGCTGGGACAGCTGACCCCAGCTGACCAAAGGGGTATCCCATCCCACATGATGTTGCACAGGGCAATACAAGATGGGGAGGAAGAGGAGAGAAGTAGAGGATGCCGGTGGTTATGGTTTTTATGCTTGTAAAGCACCTGTTACAGCTGCTGAGGTTCTGTTTTTCAGGGAATGGCCTCATATTTGCCTGCAGAATGGGAGCAGTGAATTACTTCATCTTTCTGCTTTGTTTTAGTCACTATTTAGATCCGTGAGTCGTATTTTCCTTCTACTTCTCATACCATAGGAGATTGAGCAAGAGGATGGGTGGGTATTTGGCTGCTGTTTAGGGTCCGTCTACCACACAAAATATATAATTTAATATTAAAGAAGTCAAATCTCCCCATCTCACTCAATAGAGAAATCGTTAATATTAATTCATATGACCAGATGAATAAGACTGTTTTCTTTAATGTCCCAGTGTCTGCAATAAATTTAATGTAAGTCAGTGGGGCCCTCAGTTGGTCTGAAATACAAAAATAAGTGGATAGCAGAACAAAGCTTTGTGGCAATTATTTCAGCCACATGCTATGAAGAATTGTATGCTTTCTCACACTATTTTTTTCAACTGTTTTCTGTATTAGAAACCCATTGTTTCCTGTGGAAACATCAAGTTGTGTTTGCTCACAAGAAAAGAGTAATCCATGAAACCGAACTGAACTCAACTGAAGTAGAAATTTGATGAGTTTTTCCTCAATCTTATTTTATTGCACCGCATTGGCAGCTGAAATGTTTGTGGAAAACTGCCAGTTTTGCAAGAACTTGATTTAAACGGACCACTCCAAGGAATCAAGGTGGGAATCTGAAAACTGCAAAGGAGTGTGTTACAGGTAAAGTGTGATGGAAGTCAAACAATATATACTTATGAAGGGAGGACATTCTCATCCCCAGCTTCAGTCTTATGAAAGAGTTAAGTGTCTCTTATAAGCTCATTGTATGAGTTTTCCTTGTCCATAGTGAAACAAAAGCATGTCTAAAAGAAGATTCATCCCACTTGTCTTTAATGAAAATCTTAGATGGGGTGAATCAGGTTTTGGATCTGTCTTTCACCATACTGCAAAGGAACCTGGGGCAATTTGTTGGGATTAATTGCTTAAACTGTTAAGACAAAGTGAGATGGATCCTAGCCTACAAAATAAAAGGTCTATTGATTTCTGGTAGACCTGGAAGACAGCAACTGTCTGAACAAATTGGAGTTTCTTTTTACTTGTAAGTTCTGTGCTCTTGGACTGGTTCTGATCTCTGCAATTGGATGTTAAAACATCCACTGACTTTTCTAAGATTAAGTTACCCAATTTTCTCATTTTCCACTCAGCAGATGGAAAGATGGACAGGACATTATCGGTAACAGATCACTGTTAGTCTAAGATAATGTAGCCTCTCGGACATTTTAATATCTACCTTCACCTGGATTGGAGATGAAGGGTGGTTCTAAGCAGTTAATCAGTGTACGAGAAAAAAAAGAGAGAGTCTGGTTCTAATTGGAACCATTTTACCCTCTGCAGCTCTGGAAGTACAGCTCAATCATACAAAAAAACTTCAAAACTTTAGGAAAAATAAGGTCACTTTAATCAATGTATAAATTTATTTTAAATTTAGCACACTGATGAAGGATTAGAGTTTTTCTTCCTCGCAAAGTATAAATACTCAACATTTTAATTTGAAATAAAAGTCAATTACAGACATAAAAAACCCCAAGCAAACAAAATAATTTTAAAAATTAACAGATTTTATTTTATTTTATTCTATGATAGTTCGATTAACAATAGCCTACAAAAACAGAAATTACAATATCAAGAGAAAATATTTTTATAGCAAGCCACTGTCTTAAATAATTCTACAGGCACCAGTGAACTCAGTGGGTGACTCCTGAGGGGAACAGAGGGCCCCATATGTTGACCAGACCCATCCCATAGGGAGGTGTTCTGGCCCAGTATGGGATATCACTGGGAGACTTCCTGGGCTGATTCAGCCCTCTGGTTATTACCCACTGCTGGTACTCCAGGCTGGCAGTGATGGAACTGAAAAAAGAAGCATCAGGGCAATTAAAGGGACTTTAGGGCACTGGGTCAAGTGGCTGATAGGGCAGGAGGTTAGGTAGTCTTCGCCTCAGTCCCTTTTGTGGCAGAGAAAAACAGTGAAAGGAATGGGAGAGCCCACATTATCAACAAGTGGCTCAAGGGTTGGTGTTATCAGCAGAATCTTGGATTCTTTGATCATGGGGCAACTTTTTTGGCACCTAGCCTGCTGGAACCAGATGGAATACATCTTTCTGTTAAGGGCAGAAGGTTTTTAGCTCATGAACTGGCAGAACTCATGAGAGGGCTTTAAACTAGGTTCAAAGGGGGAAGCGGATGCAGCTGGGCTGTCTGGGAGCAGAACCAAGGGTGGTAAGCCTGAGTTAGTGGTGAGATCAGCAGCCCAGCTGAGGTGCATGTACACCAATGCACACAGCATGGGTAACAAACAGGAGCAGGTGGAAACCATGGTGCCACAGCAGAGCTGTGATGTAGTTGCCATTGCAGAAATGTGGTGGGATGACTCACTCAACTGGAACACTGCACTGTATGGCTACAAGCTCTTCAGAAGAGACAGGAAAGGCAGAAGAGATGGAGGGGTGGCCCTTTTTATTAGGGAGGATTTTGATGCCATGAGTATTGAAACTAATGATGATGAGGTTGAATGCCTATGGGTAAGAATTAAGGGCAAGGCCAACAAGGCTGACATCCTAGGGGGAGTGTATTACAGTCCACCCAACCAGGAAGAAGAGGTGGACACTTATTTTATAGGCATCTGGACAATGTTTCAAGATCACCAGCCCTGGTTCTTGTAGGTGACTTTAACCTATCAGGCATCTGCTGGGAACTTAATGCAGTAAAAAAGAGGCAGTCCAGGAAGTTTGTAGAGTGTGTGGAGAACAGCTTTTTGTCACAGCTTGTGAGTGAGCCCACCAGGGGAGAGACTGTGCTAGATCTGTTACTTGTGGGAGATGGTAAATGTGGGAAAGACTGTGGATGTTGTGTACCTGGGTTTCAGCAAGGCCTTTGACACTGTCTCCC
>VRYO01001463.1:53433095-53457653 GCA_009812075.1 Sialia sialis
AAAGGACTGGATGTGGCACTTGGTGCCATGGTTCAGTTGAGGTGGTGTTAGGGCATGGGTTGGACTTGATGATCTTGAAAGTCTCTTTTAACGTAGTGATTCTGTGATTCTATAAATCACACAGCCCAGCTGTCACTTTGAAAAATAACACTGCTGTTTTAATGAGAAGTCTGCATTTTCCTGAGAAAATTCCAAGGCTCTTCTATCTTAGAGCAAACATGATGTGACTTCAATTCAGTGTTTATCTACAGAAGTATTTTTACAAGATTAAAAGTTGTTTCAGTTTTTATTCTGTCTCTGTGTGTCTCTGTGTCTCTATGTTAATTATTCATCAAAAACAGAGAAGATTGTTACTCTACTAAGTGATCATCACTCCTAATTTCTTCTAACCAGTAGTTTTAGAATACTTTTGTTTTGACTATAATGCTGCTGAGACCCTATGAATCTTCATTCAAAATGTTGTTGATGTGGAAATCTCTTTCATTCTGATATTTCATCAATTAATTGTACCAGTTTGAGTGATAAAGGATGTCAGAACAGAGAAAAAGAAGAAACATGTCATAAAAGTGAGATTTCTTGTCTTATGACGAGTATAAAAAATTCAATACCAGAGTTTAAGGCTTCTTAAGAACTAACTTTATCATGGTACTGATGTTTTGGATCTATCCAAAGATTTAACCATTTGGTGTGGCAAAAGTTTATGTGAGTATTCAGTTACTTCAGATTTGCTACTGCAACGGAGCTTGCAGTTAATATTTACACTTACAAATTTTAATAAATGAGAGAAGAATTATTGAGGAATTTTCCAGCTGGATTAGGAGGAACAAGTTGTAATATACAGGAAATAAGCTCCGCATGGGGAAATTAACTTTTGGAGGAGAGAATCCTTTCCAAGTTGTGTGTGCCTGCTTGCTGCACTCAGCTCCATTAACTCTGCAATGAGCTGTTGCAACATCATTGCAATTGAAAAGTGCATTAAAGGAGACTAATTGGGTGGTTGACATATATTACTTGTTCCAGCCTCACGAATAATAAAGTTTCATGAAGATTGAGGTTTAGAATTTTTCCATATAAAACCAACTATGTCAATGAGGTTTGCAAGCCAAAGCAAAGAATCGTGGGCAGGTATTACAGGGGAGCTAACCTGGTCACATCAGGAATCACAGTCATAAAACTGGTAAAGGACAAGCAGGTAAGAGCAATGTTATTAAGGCATCAGACTGAGCTTGTCCATACATTAGAGAGAAGGAAAAATATAATCTTAGTGAAAAAATTAGGTTTACTTCTTTTCTACTACAGAAATTGAATTTCCCCTTCAAATCTAATCACTAATGGGCCAATTGAATTTCCCAAATGCTTTAAATAAAATAATTTAATGTAAAAAATTCTCCCAACCTTCTTGGATGTTTTTTTGTTTTCTGTTGGATGTTTTTGTTTCCTTTTTATTTTTATTTTTTTTTGTTTAAATAGTATTTCCTCAGGAATTCCTAGAAGAACTGAAAACTAAAAGTAATCAGATAACATAATTGGAGATGGCAAGTTAGCTGCTTTTCTTGGCCTTCTTTTCCATGGACTGAACAAACTGAACTCTTTTAACATGTCCTTGCACACTGTGTACTCCAGCTCACCAGTCATCTTTGTCACTTGTTCCTGGACTCATTCCAGGACATCAGTTTCCTTGCTGTCCTGGGGAGACCAAAACTGGACATGATAGTCCAGATGAAATCTCACAAGTACGAAGGAGAGATGAGGAACATCTTCCTTTAACTGCTATGCTTTAGTCAATGCAGCCTGAGATGCAGGTGGCTATCTTTGCTAGAGTGATGTGCTACTTACAAATTTGAATTTTTCATTAGGAATGCTGGACTTTATGTTTAGCTTTGTGGACCCACCTGAAGTTTCTGGCAGCTCATTTGTCCAGCCTCCTAAGGTCCATCTTAATAATAGCCTTGCCGTCTACTCTATGGACCACATCCACCCCAGTCTGCAGTCATCTGTGACCTTGCTGGGAGTGCATGGCATTCCATCATGCAGGACATTAATAGAGTTGTTAAAGTTTACTAATCTCTGAATCAATGCCTGAGGAGTGCCACTAATAATAGTCATCAGTTGGACTTCATGTTAGGGATCTGATGATAAGATGAGTAAGAAGATAAGACTCATTGCACACATGCTACAGAAGGAACCTGTTCAGGGAGGCAAGGATCATGCCCTGAGCTATTGAAAGCAAAAGGATGAAACAAGTGATAAAAGTCACACTGTACTTTTAAATAAAACAACTCCTGAAGCTTCCAACAGGATTCTTGTGAAGCTCTTTATCTGATCATTGTCTATCAAACTGCGATATTTTTAAACCCCATTTAATCTATGTCAATGCATTACAACTAGGAAATCCATGAGGTTACAGAGTCCTGTGCTCAAGTTTAATATGAGGAATCTGATGGGTTTTTGTGGGGTTTGATAAATAATCCATTTCTGTTATTTTAAACTCAAACAATGCCATTCGAGTGTATTCTATTCTGTGCCTGCTAAGAAGAGCTCTGTGATATATCAATGCAATCACTATGGTGTTTAAGTCCTTTTGATTGTATTACACCCAATTTTAATTTTTTAACAGCTGAGTAATATTTAATAGCAAATTTAATCTTAAAGTCTTGGCAGTACCTTACTCAACTGCCTCTGAGATCTGTTCTATAACCTTTGTACAAAATAGATGCTGAAGCTAAAACCCACTTGTTTTTCTTTTGGTTGAAAAAAGCACAAGAAAACTCATGTACCAGTTCTGTCCAAAGCCACAAACACCAGAATTAAACCAGAAAGGAGTTAATAATTTATGTCCTATTATCATTCTGTTTTCATCAATCTGCTGTGGTGCTGTAAAAATGTAAAGCAAAAACTTTGTATTATCACCAAAGAAGTAATAGTTGGCAAAGAATTTGACTTATGTGACAATTCCTTTTGTATCTAATCAGATTTCTTGATCCATGGACAAGTATCTCATTGTGCTGTTGCCCAAAAAAGATAAGCAAGCACAAGAAGCTATAGGAAATCACTTTGACTATCACTTCTGCAGGTCCGTTCTTAACAACTATAAAAACTGACAACATTATTAAATGAGACATCTTTCTGTAATTGCTGCCCTATATTGTTTAGGAAACAGCTTCTCTCTCTCTATAATCACTTGCCAAACAGAAACACAAGGTAGAACAGAATTCAAAGTGTACAAAGGGTGTTTTTAGGCCACTACTTCTATTTTTTCTTTCTTTCCAAACATCTAGAATACTAAAATAGATTCAACTAAAATTTAGGATAATTTTGGCCTGTAATGAGTCTCAGCGAATGGGGATTGTGAGCTCCTGCATAATTGAGCCTGTGTTAAAGGAACTTAAGGACAAAAATGATAGTTATCTAGACAGAAAGAGTATTAAGAGACTAAAGATTTTAAGTATCAGATTTAAAGTCTGACAATATCATGTAAGTGATTCACTTCTCAATAAAGTGCATAACACAGTTCTGAGAAAAAGATGTGTGATTTCCTTTAAACCAGCGTGGTTTCACTGGAATGCAGCCCTTTATTCACCTGAACAGCCTTTTAGAATCATAGGAGAGGGTCTGGACATAGATCTCATTCTGATTTTTGGATACACAGAATTTGTTGTTTTCACTTAATTGGCAATAAGGTTTGATTGTGGATCTCTACATCTAAATTTGGCAGTTGAGTGGATTATATGTGGTTACAACCACAGAAAAGTTAAGTCCTTCTTTGTGTAAAGTATATAGCACATATGCAGCATGCATGCAGTATATATGCAGCATGAGTGTTTTATTCTTCTGTAATACCAAGTTTTCTTCTGGAAAACAGCTACCTAATATAAATATGATTCATCACAGTTTATGTGAAAATTCTTTCTGCATTGCAATGGTGTTATTTTACATTTCACGAGACAAATTTTAATTAACAGAATTAAAAAGGGTAACAAAAATCTAGCAGTTATTAACTACATTATATTTTTTAAATATATGTCTAAAAAAACCTCTTCTGAACAAGACAGTAAAAGTGCAATAAAGATTACCTAATTCCCCATTTCAAGTTTATTACTTCAATAATTCTAAGTTATATAAAATGACAATGTATTCAGTCAAGTATAAGGATTTTTGTTTGTTATGCTGTTTTTTTGGTTCAGTAATTAAAGAAAGCTGCAATTTATTTTGTTTATAAAGTACAGTTTTCATCCATACCCAGAAGTGCCCTTTAATTATTTTAGTATGAAAATAACTGTATAGCGTAGCACACTTCATATTGGCTACTTTTGCACATAGATTTTTAATGTTTCTCCAAAATCCTTCAGAGAGTTATGTTTTGCCAGCTATGCTAGTAATAATTTTTCAGCAATTAAAATCCTCATACTTCCTTATTACCCCAACCAGTGCCTCTATCCCACAATGAATCAGCTATAAAGGGATGCTCCACATTGGAAGCTCCACATTGGAGCCTTCACATCACCTCAGACAAACTGCTTAACTGTATTACAGAATATGGGAGATAGGGACCTACAATGGATCAAGCCAAAAAGGCTGCAGGAAAAAAATACTTAAGACAGCTGCATAAGTCAGGACAATCACAAATCAGTTTGGAAATAATGGAAGGAATGGCTTAAAAAGCTGTCAGTCAGCAGGTTACATGTCAAACCTAGTCCTTTACCTCTTACCTTTGTCCTGTTTCTCATTTTATTTGAAGTTTAACATCCAGCATGAAAGACATAGCATTTACTTCTAGTGAAAATATGAATATTATTAAACTTTTAGATTTTGCTGCACACTATACTGAGAGAACCCACTCATACTGATGCTATTTTTTTTTTCCTTTTATCTTTCTGCAGAAGCACCTGAAGGCCTTAGCTGACACTAAGGTCTGGTTATGCTGAATGTGCTGTATTTTTGCCTTAATACTTTGCAGTTTAAATTTAAATGACCCAAACAAAAAAGGTGTATGGCTAATCTAAATATGAGAACTGAGAGATGGGGAGATTAAGGTACTCATTGTACTAGAAACCAATTTGGGAGCTGGGGGAAGGAGGTGCATCCTGACTGTGGTGACCTAATTCAGAATAATATTAAGACTGCTGTAGGGAGTCTGCCAGTGGAAATCCAGCCTCTTGTCAGCTGTTAGGACTCTGACCATGAGTTGAGCTGGGCCACTACTGCATATAATGGATAGATATGTGCATTTGTGTATGAGGGTGAAGGGCTCTAAAAGTTGTTAAGAGCTCTTGCCAGACAAAGAATTGAATTTCAGAAAGTTTTTGAAAATTCAACACAGACTAATTGGGAAAGAAAATTGCTTAGATTAAAAAAAAAAAAAAAAAATTAGTGAAAAAGAAGAAAGGTAAAAATGAGCAGTTGAATCCCTAGTGTCTTCAGACTGCATTAGGGAGTTCTGGGAAGAGTTGTACACAAACTAATTGTTGTGCCAGCTTCCTAATCCCTAAGAGGTCTTCTCTGGTTTACATTTTTTCTCAAAGATTTTCACTGACTCCAAATTGTGCAATAAGGGGGACAGCTGGGGCCTACATATATGACATGCATGCCAGTGTTTCGGGCTTCACAAAGTCATGTATTCAGCATAATTACAGCAAGTAGCCTTATAAATCAAGGTTGAAGAAATTAATCACTTCAGATGTTGACTGCTGAGGACATTTGCTATCATCTATCAATGATTTATGAAGACAGATCCCTAGTGGCAAGATTTTACTTTAGATAACATATGAATGTACACAAAATATGTTATATGGCAGGATTATTAGTCATTCAATTTCTTAAATTATTGCTCTTATCTGGGTAATAAAAAAGTAGCCACTTGTCTGTCTAAATTTATGCAAGATACCACAGCAGCACAAATCCTTCACATTGCTTCCTCTTTTTTTATAATATCATTAATCTGCTAATTAAGACCAGCTGTGGTGGTGGCCTCCATGTGTTCATTCCCATCAATATGAGTTACACAAAGGCCAGTAAATCATTCATCATAAGGCAAATGACTGCAGCTTTGAGCAGGCATTAGTCTATTAGGGTTAAAAGGAAAAGATGTGATGTTGTATTAAAAAATTAAATTTTCCTTATTCCAGATTAGAATCCTCTGTGTAGCCATTAGTTTTAGTATCTGCATTTGGATGAGTTTGCCAATAGGAAGCAGTAAGAAAAAATAATTTTGTTCCCTAAGCCATTTTGCTGCTTGGACAACTTTGAGTCTTTACTGGATATCTACTGTTCAATTTCAGATTATGCCTTCCGTGCCGAATATGTGAAACACAGAAATGTGTTTCAAGTTTGATTTGGCTTTAGTGGTTTTAACACCAACTAGATTTAATTTTCCTATTATATAATTTATGTAGTGGTATTCCTTTATCTCCAGTTTACCAGATCTCACCCCTCTTAGTCAACTGAAAATCTCCCTCCTCCATTATTAAGAAAAAAAATTAAGTGGGATTTAGAGAGGATGGCTTTTGTTCTATTCTTGGTAATGTATCAGGTAGGCTTATGTTTTGAAAGTATGTAAATATGTTAAATAATCTGTGTTTCAGTCCTGGATATAACTTTGAGACAGCAATGAAAACTTCTGAAACTCTTTTAACTTCTAGGTCATATTCCTGTATTTAGAAAATGAAAATGTCACTAATGATCAAATGGACAGTTTATGGAGAAAAGTACAATGCCAAAGAATGAAGAACTTAGAAACTGAGATCAACATTGATTTGGGCATTACTGTCAAATGGGTATTTTTTGTTTGTTTCTTTGGTCATCTGTCTACTTGGACAGCACTGCGGGCTGGCAAATCTCGGAAGGAGAAACAAGTATCACCAATTTGTTCTTTGAAGACATTTATCCAATGATCTCCTCACAGCACTGCTGTTGTCTATTTTTTTTTAAATTCTGAAGGTATGTGGGAAGCTAATCAGAGTCCTTTTCTTTTCCTCTGGTGAAAGTCACCACTAGTACCAGCCATTGGTGGACAGAAGGAATTGGAGGGAGTGAAGAAGGTGAGACTTTTCCAAAGGGCAGAAAAGATGGCCTAAACTTTATTTTCATCTACTTTTAAGATGTGACCTTCAGAAGCCTCTCTGACAGAAATTGGTTATCTCAGATTTATTAAAATACTTCTGTAGAATACAATTTTCCACATTTTGAGTGGTCAAAATGATAAAAAATTTTATATTGTTCCTTTCTTATTGGGAACCTTCCACAGTGTTTTTACATCTCATTTTCCATAGAATTATTTGACTGTGATGTTGCATAATTAGTACTCTTCAAGATACTTGGAAACGAACATTTCCACAAATTTGTTCCTTAAATGTCCTGTTGCCATATGTAATTTTATTCTGACTATCCCAACTGCTGTAAGAAATACATTTATATTGAAAGGTACGTTAAAAACTCGGAAGTATTTTATTCCTGCTTTGCTAATTGTGAAATATTCAATTCTGGGAATATTGTAGCTGTTGAATGTGAGGTAGGTATTCTACTCCAAAAATACTAACTTCACAGTAGTAGATTTTTGCAGGCTACAATTAATACTTAGAGATGACATAGAAGATGTAAATTCAAATTTTCATTATTGTTGGCAGATGGTGTCAAAAGTCACCTCTGACCCAAGTTCCACAGATACAAGAAGTAAAACTATCACATTATCAACTTCCTGATTGAGAAAATGATAAGGTGCACATGAGTAAAATATAGATTCTATGTGGAGAGTGAAAGTTAGGTAGTTCTCCGTTTTCATTTATTTGTAAATTTGTAGTTGTAGTCAAATGCTCAGTATGAAGAAGAAATCTTTGTAATGTAACTGAACCCATTGTTTTCTTCTATGGCCTATTGATTCTACTGGCCCTCCCTGTGAATGTTTATAAAGCAAAACATTGTACAATATTGGATAAGTCCAAGAAAGGCAATGTGTTATTTCTAATGAAACCTGCTAATGGTGATGTGTCATTGTCATTCTTTCATTGATAAGAGAAAAAAGAAGATGTCATTTGACCCAGATATTTGTTGCTTTTCCATACGTAACTTAGAACTTTGTCAGTAAAAATTCTCTGGAAGAAAGTATTTATTCTGATGAACCTGTGTTTTCAGTGAGTTATGCTTTTCCTGTTTGTGTTTGCAAACAGTGGATGGATTTAGGTCTTCTCAGCACTTTATCTGCTGAAGTGATGTCTTGCTCTTGGTTATTTTTAATTCTTTCCTTTGATACAAAGGTGGTGAATACTTTCATCTCTTTGTGTGTAAGATCACACACATATTTAATGAGGATACAACAAAGCTCCAGCTATGATTAAAAAGTGTCCAATGTCATCAAACTGTCTTGTCCTCACATGATTCCAGGTTATTGTGAATATACATAGCAACTTCAGCTGAATTGGTGAAGCAGGAAATATGTACCAACATTTTGATTAATCACATTATAGCCATAGTACACTTCAACACTCATTGACTTGAAATATGATTTAAATAATATCTAAGTTTGGAGAGTTCAGAGTACTTTTAAATTGCTACAGAAGTTTCATTTGTTGACATGTTCAAATGCTTCAATATTTCTTGGTGGAAAAGGGCAAATTTTGGAGCCCAGTCATAGAAAAGAGATTACTTCTTTGTATATCAATAATATTGTTTTAAACCATAAATAGCCTTGCAAAAGACAATACCATCTCCTAGTATAGAATCCTTTTCAATATTTATGCTCATTCTTTATAATCCTGTAGAATTTCTAATTAAAATGAAAGTCTGATTTGTAATTTTAAAAATATTAGACTTGACAGAGATGATGAAAAGACTTCATCCAGACACTACTGTGGCTGATATTTCTAATCTAATTGACTTTAGTCAGATCTACTAAAACTCAGGAAAAGCATTAAAATTACAACATATTACTACTTTGTCTGAAGAACTGAAAAAAGTCACCCTGAAGGGAATATCATAAAGAGAGAAAGAGAGAAAGAGAGAAAGAAAGAGAGAGAGAGAAAGAAAGAAAGAAAGAAAGAAAGAAAGAAAGAAAGAAAGAAAGAAAGAAAGAAAGAAAGAAAGAAAGAAAGAAAGAAAGAAAGAAAGAAAGAAAGAAAGAAAGAAAGAAAGAAAGAAAGAAAGAAAACAGTGGTTTACCTGTGCTGAGCAGTGTTTCCACAACATCAAGGCTATCTCTGCAAACCTCTCCTTTTCCCAAAGGCCAGTAGGCTGGGAGTGGGCAAGAGATTTAGAGGAGGGAGAGCTGGGATAGCTGACCCAATGGAACAAAGGGATATCCAACACCATATGACTCCACACTCATCAGCTAGATATGGGAGAAACTACAAAAAGGTAGGGGCATTCATACCTAAGGCATTTATCCTCCCAAACAACCACTATAATTGCTGAGAAACTGCCTTCCAAGAAGTGTTTGGACATCAAGCTGCCTGATGGGAAATAGTGAAATAATTCCTCTTTGTGCTTTTCATTCACATGCAGCTTTTGCTGCATCTTAACCCACAAGCTTTCCCATCTTATTTTATCCCCCTGTCCTGATGAGAAGGAGGAGTGAAAGACTAAGTGGGAGTCTGGCAGCCAGACAAGATCAACCCACTACAAGGGCACATAATTTATTTTCAAGTTTTTGAGTTGCTTTGTTGTTTTTGCACATGGATAATGAAATCAGTAAAGGAAGTTTATGGGATGTGAATGTGGTTTGGATTTGTGAGTGTAAATAGACTGAACTGGATTTCAAGTTGCACCTTTTGTTCCTTGAAAATCAAAGCTATTATACCTTGTGGAGCTATCCCTAATTCTGTTAATTTAAGGACTGTCTCCTCCAGGTCACAAAAGAAACTGTGATTTACAAGGTTAACTGACTAATTGGCTTGCTTCAGACAGGCATGTCAATCCTCATTTTGCTTCTAAAGACATTAGGTGATATACTAAGATGCTTAATTCAGACAAAATTTCTCATAAGTCTCTAAAGTGGCATATTGTCTGTCTTAATTTCTCACCCTTTGCATTTGGATTATGAAACATGGGGAGTAAACACTGTCAATCTTAGTGTTTTTTGCAGGTGCTTCTCTTTGCCTCTCCTGTGCTCAGTGTCCCACAGGTTTTTTTTCCTTTCTTCCTCTTTCAGAAGAGAGTAGTCTGAAAGAATTATTTCTGAGTTTCCACATGTAATGGCATAGTTGGGACGATCATGATCAAGCTAAACAAACACATTACATACACTCTAAGATCGTCTAAACAGCCAGTTGTGTTCAAATCATAAACTGCATGCTCATTGAGAGATTGAAAATGAATCACAATCTGTAAGTTTGTTTTATATCGTATTGTTTTTCTGTGAACTTAAAAGGAATTTATCACCTGTTAATGAAAATTTAGGTTAACTGTCAGACTCAATAAAACAGACTGAAGCAATGCTGGCAGTTCCAGGTATAATATTTTAATTAAGGTACAAGTGTCCTTTTCCTAGAGCTGTAAAATAAATAGCTTATGTAAGAATCACTTTAACAGGAGCATATTTAGGATAAATGGAGGGAAGTAAATTTTGACCTTTTTTAATAATGGAACTGTATTCTCATGCAAGAACAGAAGAGAAGACTTATTTGGCTTTGGAGGAGTAAGAAAATCCAAATACTGTGAAATAAAGAGAAACATTTTGAAACACACAGAGTTATGTACTTACTGAAATTTTATGCATTTTCAGTTTAATAGCAAGAGTATCATAAAAGCATGTGGTTTTTCTTCTAAAATATAGCACTGAGATTTTACAGTTTTCATTTAATTAATTCAGGGATATATGACTCCACCAGCAGCAAACTCATTGGCACCCCAGAGATTTAGAAAAAGGACATGTATTTCTGTCACATGTCATCAGGAAATAGTTTTGTTGCCTTTGAGAAAATGTTGCATGAATCAGAGTCACGCAGACCTCTAAGATGTGATTGTGGTGTAATAAGCTTTTGTGAGAAAACCAGAGGTCTTCCATCTATATGTTTCACCTCACTCAGTCACTTTCTAAAAAGCTTAAACAAATATAGTAAGACTTAATCTACCATAATAACAATTTTTAAAAATCCATAGACTCAACCCTAGTTTTGTTAAATCATTTGTGTATGATATCATGTCACCCTTTTATATCCTAATGACCACAATCCTGAAGATCAAACACAGTTGTGTTTTTAGACAAGAAATATTAATATTTTGTTTTGCCCTTGTTTTTACTTCCTTGTTTTAAGCTACATTGAAATTAGTATCACCTACTTTGTATCTTAAATTTAGTTGTGGCTCTATAGTTTCTTTAACACAAGCATATAACTACTTTCCAGGAGGTACCCACCTAGATGACAGAGCCAGGAGTCTTTAAGTTATTCAGCATATTTACAAAGAATATAAAAAGTGCAACTTCCCTAAATATAAGAGACTACCACAGCTGAATACATTTTTCTTACTCTCATTCCTGATGGTATTTCAGATCCTGATCCAAAGGCTTTCTCCTTAACCTCTTTCCAGGGTTATGTCTCATTATTTTCCTGTTCACTGCCCTCATGTATGCATGTGGCCTTTTGTGCTCCTTATCTCTGGTTCCTGACCTTTATCGGTTGCTTCACTTCAAGCCAGTTCTCAAAAGACAGACTGACCAAATCTACAGCCTTTCTAACTGCACTTGGAATTTAATTTTTGACAGTGAGTTTATGCCTGTGTTTCAAGTTTCCCCTTTTTCTTACACTTTAGCACAAGCATGAAGTTCTTGTACTACCAGTGCTTTTAATCCAGTACAGTCTGTATAGAAAGTTAATATTTTGATATATATGGGTGTTTACCATCGTTTTCAAATATTAGAGGGGTTCCCTTGTGTGGCTTTTCCAAAAAGAGAAGCTGCTGGAGAAGAAAGAGCTGTTGGAGGAAAATTATCTGGAATCATATTTTTGCAGCTCAACTTATGACCCTTGCAGCTGCCAAGTACCAGCTGAGGTACAAAACATCAGGCAAGAAATGTGAGTTATATTGTGGTACACACAGGGAAAAGACAGACTGGTCTCCTCGTGGATCTAAATGTTGGTTGCTGAGGCTCTACTCATGCAGCATAATCTGACTGTTTCTGGGGAAAGAGTAGCTCTCGTTAGTTTAACACAAGTATCTGTACATATGGATCTCTTTATAGTGTTGAGTATCTGTACATATAGATCCCTTTACAGTCTTGAGGATCCAAGTGAAATAGGGTGAGAAATGTCAGAGGTTACATGACATATTTATATGGATTTTCACATATACCCTTGAAAACTGCTGGCACTTTTATTTGCTGCTGTGTTACATAACCCTCACAGACCTTTTAGGAGTATACAGGATTGTCATCTCAGTTATCCTTTGAATAGCACCTACCACTGCTGGCCTGGAGCACTTACTCCACTTGCTCATGGAAAAAGGAAAGCAGAAAATGGAAAACTAGCAATGAACAATTGGCATAATTCCTTGAGTTACTAAAAATTTCATTCAATCCAAATCAAACTCATTATTACAGTAATTTCGACTATAAGGCATATAAGGATTATAAGATGCACTTTTTTTTTTGCAGTGAAGATGGACACGCAACTTTTACAAAGCAACAAATTACTAATGGAATCATGCAATTGTGGGGTTTACTGGCAGGTGCTCAATTTGCAAACATTCTTCACGGATCAGCATAGCCTTTAAATGCAGCCCTAGGCGACCTCCCCATGCTGAGGCCCTGGCACTCCTGCCCGCTGTTCTCCCGCACCCTGCAGCTGCCCCCAACACCAGGCTGCTCTCACTACTTGCTGCTTGCACGGCTCTCCCTGCTCGCAGTCATTTGATTGAGAGCTTCACGTTTGTTGCTGCACAATATGAAAGAGAAATTGTTCTGAGATCCCTTCAATACTCAAACTTTTTCCATATGTAAGGCACACTGGATTATAAGGCACCCTTCCGGGTTTCAAAATTTTAGGCTTTAAGGTGTGCCTTAAAATCCTGAAATTACTGTACTTCCAGCATTTTAGGAGCACACAAACACAAACATATAGACACGTTAAAACGTATACACATTTGTTCTGCCTGTGACTAGTTTCACTCTTGATGCTCATAAATTTTTCCACTTTCTCTTTATATTTGGTGCTTAATAGCTGGAAACACATAAAAGAATAGTCCATAAGGAGAAAAAGCAAACTATTGTCAAGGTACATATGAAATCCATTGGAATGAAGGAAGACAATGTTCCCACGCTTGGAGTTCAGCCCTGCAAAAGCTGCAAATGTTGAGATAACAGCTAGAAAATGAGGAACATATGGTTCTTTTTTGTGACTTTGTTTATGTTTTCAGCATAGATATCTGATAGCTGGTATCATGTTTAGCATTGGTAAATGGAACAAAGTCAAGTTAAAAAATTAGAGACTACCTTTCAGAAGATTAGTTTGGATGATGGAAACATGCAAATGTGTTTAGAAGCAAGATGGTGACTTTGTAGTTCAATGAACTCTGTCTTATCTCTACACACAATTTCTAATAAATTGTTCGGAATTGTTCTTCTGACCACTTGCCAAAAAAATAATACTGTTATTGCCAGGTCTCAAATAGCTCTGCAGTAACAATGTCAGAGTGAAAGTATTAGTAGAATTACTATGCCAGAAAGGCATCTCACAAGGTAAGGACAATCTGTAGTACAAGACCTCAAACTACAGTAATTTCACACTCATAAGCCACACCTGGTTATAAGCCGCACTTCTGGGTGGCCGAGAAGACCAAGGAATTTGTCCGTAAACAAGCCGTGGTGTTTTTTTTTGTTTGTTTGTTTGTTTTTTTTTTGTTTTTTTTTTTTTTGTTTGTTTGTTTCTTTGTTTGGTTTTTTTGGTCTTTTTTTAAGTGAGGATCCATGTGCAACAAAGTAGCGAGTTAGTAACAGAATCGCGCAATCGCGGGGCTTGCTGTCAGATGCGCAATTTGCAAACAGTTTTCACAGACCAGCGAAGCTTTTAAATGCAGCCCAGGCGCCCTCCCTGTGCCGTGAGCCCTGGCACTCCCACCCTCGGCACTGGCTGCTGTGGCTCCTCGCCTGCTTGGCAGTGGTGGCGGCTCCCCGTGCTGCTTGAAGCTGGCGGTGCACTGCCTCCTCGCTGCCTGCTTGAAGCTGGTGGCCAGCCGCCTTCTTGCCATATGAAACCGGCAGTGGCTTGCTGCCTGCTCACCAGTGGCTCCGGCTAGCCGTGGCAGCTCCCCACCCGCCCCCCGCCCGCCCGGCTGTGGCTCCACGGTAGCTTCCCGCCTGGTCGGCTTGCACTTTCGGGTTGGTATTTTGCTGGAATTTGTCCATAAATAAGCCACACCTGGTGATTAGCCGCATTTCCAGGATCGGCTCGATTCTTCAGTGAAATAGGTGCGGCTTATCAGTATGAAGTTACTGTACCCTGTGATCTACTTTGGCAATTCTCTCATATTTTCAGGTTAGTAGTTTCAACTACAACTTCTGATAGATTGCAACACTGCAGGCTAATAGTGACATCAGTGTGCATAGCCTGGCAGAACTGGAAAAACAGGAGGAGATTGAGAGGCCCTTTTGTTTTAGCTCAGCTGCTATAGTGCCTGATGAATTCCAGATCTAGCAACCATAGTTTCCAGCACACTTGTACCTCCACTTCTAGTTTACACTCTTTGCAATACATTTTAATGTTTTTTTTATAACACTGGAAGAGAAGACAGAGTCATGAAATGAGATGAAATGAGACTCTGATGTGGAGAGAATACTCCATGTACTGGTAGATGCTGAGGACTGGCTAGCTGACAAGCAGAAAACAGACCTGAGAGTCCTGGTGGTCAAGTTGAACTTGAGCAAGCAATGTATGCTTGCAGTGATTTTATGTTGCTTGCCACCAACATCCTGTGCTGTAGCAGGAAGACCACTGGCAGCAGGTTGAGGGAGATGATCTTACAGTCTGCTCAGCTCTGGTGAGGACATGTCTGGTGTGCTGGATCCAGTTCTGGGCTCCCCAGTACAGTACTGCAGCCTACTTTATCAGATCCCTCTTGGGCAGTGATAAAGGGGAAAAATAAGTGGTCTCAAAAGTACCCTTCAAATCTCAACCATCTTGATTCTATGATGCTGCGCTGGGAGCAGAATAAAAGGAAGCGGAAAATCTAGGGAGTCCTGCTGTAAGTGAAACAATAAGAAAAAGGAGACGTGTAATGTGTAGAAAATGTATGTACAGTAATTTCACGATTATAAACCGCACCTGAATATAAGCCGCACTTCCGGGTAGCTGGGAAGACCACGGGATTTATCCATATATAAGCCGCACCTGAATATAAGCTGCACTTTTTTTTTTAATTTTTTTTTTATTTAACTCCACACGGCAGAGGGGGCGGAGCGCTCCAGCCCGGCCCCACACAGCCCGGCTTCCCAGCGGCAGGGGCCGGCCCGCACATTCACAGTCCCCGTTCCTGGCCATCCCACCGTCCCAGCACCTCCCGCCGGCACAGGGCGGGCCCGCACATTCGCAGCCCCCTTTCCCGGCCGTCCCACCATCCTGGCGCCTCCCGCCAGCACAGGGGCGAGCCCGCACATTCGCAGCCCCCGTTCCGGGCAGTCTCATGCTCCCAGTGGCTCCCACTTGCCACTCTGCTTGGCCAGCTCTCACTTCCGGGTTGGTGCTTCGCTGGGATTTGTCCATAGATAAGCCACACCTGAATATAAGCCGCACCACTGGGGTAGGCTGGATTCTTCAATGAAAAAGGTGCGGCTTATATTCGTGAAATTACTGTACATATTAGGGAGCTGTAGTTCCTGTCAATAGGGTGGGGAGTGGAAATCTATTTGAGAAGTGAATAAGGATGGGTGAAAGGGAATATGGTAGTCTAGGACAGAGGAAGGGTATAGAGCTTACAGAGAATCTAGCATGAAGAGACTGACAGAGAACATGCAGTTTAAGGCAGGACGAAATGAGGTGTGCAAAGTGTTTTTCTGTTCTTAAAAGGAAAGAGATAGACAGTAAAGGAGCATATAAGTGTCTCATAGGGTCCAACAGAAGAATGTGGAAAATCTTCACTATGTTTTTGGTTTCAGCCTCACAAAGGGAATGATGTGGGTGAGCCATTTGAACATCAAAATATTAGTTAACTCAGCCTTACCGACCCACCTTGAATAGAGAACTATGATGAGAAGAAGAGCAATTTAGGAGTTTGCAGGATTGGCAGGTTGAAGGCAGCAGTCACAGATAAAGAGTTTTTGAATGCTAGGCAAGTAAAGATTTGGATATAGGCAACAGACACAGAAACAGACCAGATGGATTAACAGGTGGTGTGGGCACAGCACAAGGAAAAGATGGGTAGAATACTGACGGAAGGAAGAAATGTGACCAGATTCAGTAAAAGTCATCTGATTTCCAGTTCAAGCTGCTAAATTTCAGAAAGCAGAATCAGAAATCCATATGGGAATTTATTGTTGATCCAGGACACTTGCCAAGACCTGACCTAATATAGAGCAAGGAGTAGATGAGACGAGATTCAATGGTTTGGCTTATCAAAACTCTTGATGACTGCTTAGGTTTAGACTAGACTTAGAAAGCCCTTCAATCTGTTCTGTGTGAATTTAGGACACTCTCTTCCCAGAATTGCTATGTAATGAAGGACATATGATTTTAGGATAGGCACAGGCCAAGAAGCTCCTATACTACCGCCTATACAGAGTTAGTAAGTAGTAGTGCACAATATGCTTTTAATCTAAACACTGGTCTAACACCTGTAGCAAATAAAATATAGATTAAATGAATTTTAGATTATAAGCCTGTTAATGCTGCACAATCAAGGAATGCTGAGTGTTTTAGATAGTCTACCCCCACCTCCCCCAAATTAAAAATCACTTGTTCCTACAGGCCAGACAAGAAGGTAAAAGAAAGACAGAAGAGAGAACTTTCCAATAAGAAGCTGAAGTCAGGCTTGTTTCCTGAGGGATGAGTTATCTTCCAGCTGTGCTGTGGACCAATCACACTCTGCTGATTCATGTGAGTAACCCCTTTTGAGTTTATACTCCTGTAATTCCATATAAGAAAAATTTTCATCTGAGTCAGGACATTACTCCACAAACAGTAAGATTTTTGGCACTTTGGCTACCTTAATGGAGATGTATAAAGGAATGTATTGTTTTCTTGCTGGTGGCAATTTTGAGTTTTATTGCATTCTGTTATTTATATCATGTATTTTCCTCCATTTCCATTGCAACTCAGATTATTCTGTGCTATATATAGGCAAGAACTTCCATTCAGCAAGAACAGCATTTCATACATACCAATAGTGTATTTTGGTATTTAATTGTATGAGGAATGTCTCATATTTTTGCCTTATATTTATGGAATTTGAAATACACTTTTTTTGCTTTCCATTTTTTTTTTCTATTGATCACAGTGTTTTAGTACATGGAACTAATTCGCTAAATTTACTAATATATAGATGACCATGATTGTGAGAATCTTTTACCCTAATGTATGAAACCACTACAGGAAAACACTCCTCACTGGGATATTATCATATATAATGTGGTCTGTGCTGCTATCCCATGCTTCCCAATGAAAGAAATCTCCATGCCTGTCTGTGACATAATGTAGATATTGGGTTTCAGCTGCTTCAAGTTTGTCAATGCCTAAAATATAGCTGGTGAGTTTCTTATAAAATAAATGTAAGTCTATTAACTACAGATATATTCTTCTTGGCTATTTGTTGAAGAAACTTCAAATTGTGTTCAGTATCCACTGAGGATTCAGAGATCTTGGCTTGAAGACCACAAGTGTAACAAGACCTTTAAAATGACATGTAATATCAATTTATATAATTTTCTAAGGTGGAATATCAAGGATAGCCTTATGGCTGTCTATGTGGACAATGACAATTTTACCTTTTGAATGCAAGAAATGAAATTAAGAATGTGTCTACCCCTCATCTCTCATGCAGTATGCCTTCTGCTCAGATATGTTTCTACAAAACATCTTTCCCATTACAAAACATGCATTGAGGAAAATAAAATATTTTATGGGCAGAAATAGTTTTATTTCATGTTTTAAAAAGAAAATGGATAAGTATTTTTGTTTGATTTGGTGTTAGAAGCTAAAACAAAAAAGAAAAAAACAGTATTTTTTTAAACCGTACTGAAATATATTTTTTTCATAATTTGCCACTAAATTTTGGATATTTTTTTTAACTGGAAATATTAATATCTAATAATCCAAATTCTTATACCAAGTAACTTCCTGAAGAAAATTTTCATCCCAGGTGTCAGAGTTTCAAAGTTCAAAACTAAGTTTTTTTTCAGGAAGAAAATCCAAACTGGTTGTAAGCAGTTTAGAGATAATATGTACGAAGGAGAGACAGAGAACATGCAAATATCCAATATATTTTATTTTCTCATGACCTTTTTCTCTTTGACTTTCAGCTGTTAAACAGTGCCTGTATTTCATCAGATGCTTTGTAGCAGCTCCTCTTTATAACATCAGATTTTTTTTCCTTTATTTTTTAAAAAATAATTATTTTATGCTTATCAGGACTTCATTTTTTCCTATTGCACCAGTTTTTGGTGTCTGAAACATCTCTTTCATCCCACTGGTTGGCCTCTTCGGGATGGACAGTCAACCTCTAAGTTCTTTAGAAATGTGGTTAAAGCTCTAATCCTCACCATTTTTAAACAACAGGAATCTATCTAAAAGCCATGTGACTACTAAACTACATTAAGAATTTACAGTTTTACATCTTTTCTATGATTTTATGATTATCAACTTAATTATCTCCCACCAATTACTCTCAAATTACCATTTTTCATTTGGATTTTTTTTTTCTTTCAAGTTGCTTATACAACATTAGAAGGTATTTGGCCTATTAATAAACATTACGTCTCAACTTAGCAATGCATGGATAGATTTTTTTTTTCCCAGGATGATTAGCAGGTTTTTGGATAGCTGTTATTGCTGTTATTTGTAACATGCTGATGAGTGTAATTCACAAAAATTAATTCATAACCAATAATGGATAATATCTTTAGTGTCAGGAAATTATCTTCTTCCTGCAAGTGATTTGGATTTGGGTCTCCCTCCTTTCTGCTCTGACAGTAAAGGGTGCACAAACACAATATGTAGGAAGCCCTCACTGTCCATGTCTGAATCTGCAGGAAAACAGTGACATTTGCTGAAGCACCTTTCCAATTTCCTTAGGCTCAGCTAGGGTTTTGTACACCTACACAACTGTCTCCTGAAAAAAATTATGTCAGTGGTAAGAGGGTTAACATCTACAGTTTACTACAAACATATGAAAGTAGGAAAAAATAAAACTGATGAATAAAACATTAAACCACCTTTCATCAACAGTTCCCCAACTGTCACTGTAGTGATAAATTCTTTAAACTCCTTACTGCCATGGCACTGAGACCCTGCCTGCCCTGCATGTCCCTGCCCATTCCTGTGGCTCTCCACACCCTATCCATGTCTTAGGGCCCTGTGTCAGACCCCAGAGCCTCTAGGGAGACGCCCAGTGCCTGGGGCTGGGGCTGCCCTGGTGTCCCCATTGCCCTGTTCCTGGCTGGGGTGGTGGGATGGGCTCTGGCTGCCAGGCTCTGTCCTGACAGGCTCTGTCCAGAGCCCTGATAGCCCTTTCCTCATGTCTGGAGTGCAGAGGTGAACGGTGCTGTCAAAACTCACTGCACAGAGCAATTGCTGTGGAGCTGACAGCCAACAAAACATTTGAGGCATCTTCTCATGCTCCTTAATTCTCCAGTGCTCTTGATGAGAAAGGCTTTCCACAATGAGCCTCCCAACCCTTGCCTCTGAGCTAAGTTTCAAATAGCTGCAGGAAATGGACTGCATTTGCAGGGAAAATACATGTCAAATCTTACCTTTCTGTAATTTGGCCTGTTCCTATCCTGTGGTGGATTACACTTTAAATATCCTGTTTTTCTCTAAAAATAATTCCTGAAAACTCAAAAGAAACATCCCAAATATATCACATTTTTCTGCCTCAGTCTCTTATCCAAACATTTTCTCTAGCAGTGATGTTTGCTTTAACGTATGAATCCCTTAATGTAAACTCTGCCAGTGTAGCTTGACAAAAAGATCTTGTGTAATTTTTAACATATACAATAATCCTCTTGTGGCATATTTTCTCCTTCCCTCCCTCTGCCTTTCCCACTAGATATATAGCCTCCCTTTACACATATGTTTGTATGAATATATTCATCAGGTATATATATGTGCTTTTTTTAAAAAAAACCCAAACAGTTGATAGTTCTAAGCCTCGTAGGAATAATAGCTCTTTCTTTGGAGAAGGGATGTCATTTTACTGAAAATGTAGGAGTGCAGCAGTCACTATAGAACACCTCTTCCCTACTGTTTTTACACAGACAAATGTGTTTCCATCTAACAATGAGGATTTGTGATCACTGAGTCAAAGGCATGGCTGAAATACACTGAGTAGCACAGCTAAATAGAATGCATTAAGACTGAGATTCAAGGCACAAATAGCATATTTTTAAGAAGCAAAGCATATTCACAAGGTCCTTGTACATACTCAGTGACACTATCAGAGACAATAGCTGCAGAACAGTATCACTAGGAAGGTGACTGGAATGTGCAAAGCACTCAAGTTTTCCAAAAGACAGTCATCTAAAAGTCAAGATCCTTGGGAACTCATCCCAAGTCTTCAGCTTCCTGTAAGGATTCAGACTCTGGAGGTGACAACTAAATTTTGGTATGGGGATTCCTGAAATCTCTGAAGTCTTGATTGAACCTAGGAAAGGCACGGTGGCTGCTTGCCCTGGAGAAACATGATGAGGGAGCATAGCCTGTCTGGCACAATTTTCCCAAGTCAGTGGACTCCAGAAATCTGTCAGAAATCCAGGCAGGATTTGCTGTCCTCCATCTGCCTGGTTCAAAGTCTAACCATCTGGGCAAATAGACCTTTAGTCCCTTCATTTAAACTTTTTTAATAGAAAAATAAAGAGCAGAGTTAAACGCCATTAAAAAAAGTTAAAAATGAATGCATCCATGTGGCCATCAAATAATGTATTTAGCTCAAATTGTGTCATTTTTTCTTATTTGTATTGCCCATTCATTCTGGCTACCACCACTGGGCTAGTAAAGCACTTGGCATTCACTGTTTCTAATGTATACATGAAACACGAGGTCTCTAGAAGTAAGGGAAGAGTTTCTGTCTGCTGAAGACATTCTGATTTACCTGCAGGCTCTGGGTCTGGCTTTGTGAGGATCTGTCACTGAAGAAATCTGCCAACTTGTTGCTCTTTTACAAGTCTCCCAGGTCTTTCTGAGGTCTGAAATTTTCTTTCAAAATGGATACTTCTCTGTTTTGACACTCTATACATCAGAATGGAGGCAAGGCTGTGACATGAAGCCGACTGATGCTCTGCTAGATTTTGTGTCAAAGTTTTGGGGAGCCAGCATGCCCATGTCCACAGCTTTAGGGCAGTCCAGACTGAAAGTGATTATGGTTATCCCTATGGCACTGAGAAATTGGATCTTCTACATGGAACTGGGAAATTGGCCCACTTTGGAGTTCCTGATTCTTCAGGCTGGACCCAGAAAATGTTAGGATGCCAACTGGAGCAAACTGGTGAAGCAATTTTGTAAGGATGAATACTCTCAATTCACAAACAAATGAATTACAAAGAGGGTAGCTAGTTTGAACATGCACATGAGACTTTTTTAAGTAAGAAAAAAGAAGTATCTACTAAAGTTTTAGAGGTAACTACAAGAGGCAGAGTAAATTATTAATTAAAGCAGTACCTGTTCATAAGTTAAATTTATGCAGTACTCCCACTAACTAAGAAGATATAGATACACTAGGCATCAGTTCTGCCTGTCTTGAAGGAAAAAAGAGATGTATCAAAGTTAGCTGCTTCTATCATAAAATTCAATGTAATGGAAACACCTCATAGATCGTTGAAATAAATTTACCTAAATGCTTAAAAGTTATGCTTAGTTTTTTTGCCTTTGAGATATAGCATTTCTGAGTAGGCATAGAGTGTGGAGATGAAAATTTAGCAACTTGATTGAAGCTTTTGTTGTAGTAATTTCATGGCCATAAATAATCTTTCAAACAACACAGTTTTGAAAGGGCAAGACCTAAAATTTTCCATTCTTATAAGATTCCTTTGAAAGACCAATACATATCAAGAAGTATGACAAAATGATCAAAGTTGAGGACAATTAGTGGTAAAGGAGCTTTCTCCAAACAAAAGGAAATAGTACCTGTATGTACATGGTGCATAGAGGTACATGGAAATAAACTCTTATTATGGACTTTGTTTATTGCATGAATGGCAAGACATCTGTAAGGATGATGAAGATTTGTGTAAGGAGCCTTAAAATATAGTCTGAACAACCTCATTGCCTTTACTCCCCCATGAAAGCAAAGTGTAAATTTGGTTTTAAGGACAGCTAACACTTTCCATTCAGTTTTAAAGATCGAGTTTAAAGCAATTCTTACTTGGCAGATGGGTAATTTTGTCTTCACTTACATCTGTTGAGGTGCAAATTAATTTTCACTTCTCATTGCTAGTTATTCCATTTTTGCAACTGAAATTGTATCAATAAAATATAAATTCAGTTCTATGCTAGCACAAATCTTTTACTAACTGTATAAATATGTTGGACTCTGAAAATACAGAACTGTTTTGAATTTGTGTTATTCCAATGTTAAATATACCCAGAAGGATAAAAATATTATACTTGTACAAGTGGTTAGACATCTAATATTTCTTACTTCTCCTTGAGAAGAAATTATTCTTTGTTATATTATTATATTAATGGGACTTAACATAGTTACTTTTAGATAGAAGTTAGTTGCTTGAAGAAATTGTGCAGTTGATAATATGTAGAAAGGCAAATTTCTCTCTGAGATCATGAATTGTATTTTTTTTTATATGCACTGTGTCATAAGGCATTCTTGTTAAAATGCCAGGTGAGTTTTAAATATCAGTAATATCTTCTGTTCTGAAGACATTCCAAATTATGGTTTTCTACTTCAAAATATGCTCTGTCTCTGCTCACTTAAGCCCTTTAGCACTAAAAAAAAAATAAACTTGCATGAAAGACTGAAAGGCTGTTTCACCGCAATCATATTTTACCTAAATTCACAAGTAATTTATTTTTATTCAAAGAATATCCTAAGAACAATCTTTTTTTTAAATATAGCTATTATTTACTTTCATATGTTTTCCATTGTGGTATGGTGCTGAAAACACTGCAAAAATAATAAAAAAAAACCAACAACAACAAATCAAATAATGCAAGAATAGAAGAAGTAAACATGTACATTTTTTGTCTCTAAACAAGTTTAAATTCAGCCCTATAATAAGCCAAAATTCAAAGTGTATGAGTCATTTTCTTAATTTACATTATTAGAAGAATGAAATTTGATAGATTAAAAAAATAGTGTTTTTTTCCCCAGAAGCTAACATCCATTTGTAACTCCATGCCCAGTAAAAAAATACTAAAATATATATTAAATTAAATTTATGATTTTAATTGATTGCATCAACATGCCAGTAATTACAAGTTTTCTCGGAGGAAAAATACACTTTGTAGCCCTGACAGCATTGCTGCCACAGACAAATAATACTTTTTTATAAATAGAAACAGATTTTAGTTAAACAGATGTCAATGAAAATTATTTTAAATTTTACCTAAATCAGTGAGCATAGACTATTTCTGTCAGAATAAGTGGTAGGAGTGTTGGGCCTTGCATCCTTTAACATTTTCTGCAGGCAGATGTACCAAATCTTATTAGCTATTTTAGCACAATCTGTAGAAAAGCCTTAACATTATAAAATGTGCAAAGAAAAATTATATGTGGAGTCTGAAAGACACAACTAAATATTCCAGATCTAGTAAATGTTGTATGTGTACAATTATTAGACATATATTTTAAATATGCACAAATCTACAAGTTATGTTGCAAATGTATGAGATTTTTTGAGTAAAATGGTGTCAGATGTAAAGAATTATAGAAATGTTGTGTCTGTCTTTGATTTACTGCACTTTGGTGTTGGAATTTGTTTTGAACTGGATCAATCCTGTCAACTGTTGTCCTATTCTTTATAGACTCCATAAATAATCAAATCTAAATACATTTGTAGTTACCCACCTTGTCATATATAGCTGATAGTGCAATCAATTTCTGAAGTGCAATAAAGAAAAAGGACATGTTTTCAAGGACTTCTATTTGATTTGTATTTGTTGCTGCCTTTGGCTTTAGCACAGTAGAGGAACATACAAACATGCTTCATTGTTTTTCTTAGAAAATGATTTTCCAATTTGGAAGAAGTCTGAAAGAGAAGCTTAGGAAACTTTTTTTTTTCCCTCTTTTTTTTTTCTTTCTTTTAATTCTTATTCTCAAGTGCAAATATTGGCTGTTCATGTTAAAAAATTCATTAAATAAAAAAACATGAAACATATTTAAATTTCTTAAATTTGGCCAAGCACAAAATGAAGATCCATAGCAAAATTTACAGTAATTTCATGATTATAAGCCGCACCTTTTTCATTGAAGAATCCA
>VRYO01001463.1:53461331-53490023 GCA_009812075.1 Sialia sialis
AATGTTTTTTTAATTATCACTTAAAATATTCTATGCAACTACTACAATTTTGTTCAAGTTTTAGCTGAAGACTCTTCAAATCAGAATTTTTAACAATCCCTTCTGCCATTATTTGTATCAAACTGTGCATTTAAAATTCAAAAAAGTAGTATGAAAAGACAAAAGAGACCCGTTTCATTTATATGTATTGTAGACAGAGAATAAGTGAAACCACAGACAAAGGACTTGGAACTGGAGTATGCAGAATATTTTATTATCTAAAGAGGAACTTCAGTATAACTTGAAAACACACCTATGGCTGATCAGGCAATAGGATTAGGATGAGAGGGACAGGATAGTTGAATCATTACCATCAGACAGTGTTTTCCCATCCTGAAAAAGGGATTAATACTATTTTGCTGTAGGGCTTTCCAGCATGAGCATGAAGCAAAAGTCTATTTTTTCTTACCTTATGAAAATATTTTTCATAATTGTGAAATCTGCTTTCACTCTTCAGAAGTGTATGTTATGTCAAAATTATTAGCTTCTGTTCCTCTTATGATTGCAATGCAGAAATCTCAAAAACCTTAACAGCCTGCTGAATTTTACAAACTGACACTTCCCATGTAATTTTTATGGTGAAGAAGGAAGTTAGTTAATCTGTGATTTTTAATATTAATTGGACACTTAAATTAATAAATCCAAATAACTGCATCTAACCTCCTTCTGTGATGGCTTCCCTTCTGTGAGCTGCTCCCTGCTCTGTTTCGAAGAGTGTGAGTAGTTGTCACTGTTATGCCGAGGTGTGAGTATTCCAGCAGAGACTAAGTCAGGCTTTGTTTTGGATCTCAAAGGCGAAGGAGAATGTTGCAAGCCTTATACCACCATCAGATTTTGTTTTAATGATAATCAACAAATTACAAAAAAAAATCATATTAAAAACCAAAAAACCTCACTCATCATTTTTTTTTTGAAACATGGTCATTTAGGGATCACTTGCAAGTTTTGCAGTTGTATAAAACTTACAAATTCTCATGTTAAGAACCCAGGACTGAGTTCAAGTTGTTTTGAAGTGGGATTCCAAGAACAAAATAAAGATTTCACAGCCTTGAAAAATAACCCCACAGAGGAAACTTAGGGCTTCTAATATGTGCACATCACGTCTCTCTTTGAGCACCATACTCGTCATGTCAAAATGTTTTCACTTTTCCTTGTTTCTTTTACAACGTTCTGAAACAAGAATAACAGGAATGGGTATTTTAATTGCAACTTAGTCCTTGTTTTGTGGGGAGCAAAGCAAGCCAAACAGCACTCCCAGAAGCCTTTTGATATGTACAGTCTCGTTTGTGATTTAAGCAGCATTGAAATGTATGCCTCTTTCTGCTAAATCTGAAATCTAAATGCACAGTCTTAGACCATAGGGACAACAAATATGTTTCTGGCATGCTACAGGGAGCTCTGTCTGCCAATCAACCATATTGATTATTTATATGTCAGACATTTTTTAGTCCTATAAACCCTAAAGAGAAAAATCAGATTTTATTAGATTTTTTTCTGATGCTACATCTTTAAGGTCTAGATTTATTTCTCTGTATTCACATAAATTAATCAGAAACAGAAGTTTTTGATATAAGAGTGGAGAAATTCTTTTGAGTGACTAGATGTCCATACATTAAGCAAATTCTATTGCTGAAGTATTGTGCTATAAATTCATAGCAGTAAAATTGCTTCATGAGAGTCAAATTTATTTGTGTCAGCTGTCATCACATTTAGACACGCCTAATTATTTTTTCAATAAGAATATTTTTGTGTGTTGTTTTCATTCCAAACATCCCAATATAATTAATTTCTTTCATATCCTACTTCAGTAAATTCTCAGCCTTTTTTTTTAAGTCTTCTTCCTGAACACAAATTATTCTTTAGTTAAGAAGTTTGTAGACTATATAAAAATTAATTTAAGTAGGTTCAAAAAAAATCCATGTTTATCTCTAAATAAAGAATTTAACTATAAGTAAAGACTACAGTGGTGTTTAAGCTGGAAATTGCTTGGTTTGTATTTTGCTTAAAGGCTTGTTATCTTTGCCTTAATCACTGCTAAATCCTCCTAAGATTCAGAGCTTTGCAGGCAAACTCCAATGTAAAAGGAGGAAAATATTTAGACACCTACAAATCCTTAGAGAGGATATAAGCCACCTAACCTTGCCTGGGATTTGCTTGCCAGCATTTGCCTCTTTGTTTACCAGTTCTCATTCTGTCACTCCAGCTGAAACTGGTGGTCCTGATACCCTTGCAGCAGCTGCAGCAGCAACTTTTGTCCTTGCTTGTTCCCTTCTGCGACACTTTCCTGCCACTCCTCTCAGGAAAACTTTTAAAAAGAAAGCAAACAGGAAAGGCAATCTTCCTCCTTTCTTTTCAAAGTCAGTTCTTAGGGAAATATCAATGATGCAGTCCACTCTCATTACTTTTGCTGGACATTTCTGCTCCACTTCAAGAGGATGACTTACAGTTTTGTGTGAAGTCCCAGCCTCACTTGCAAGTGGACTGGGTGCAATCCTGGTTGTACAGTTTGATCTCTCTGCATTCAAATCTAAGACAAGTATTTCATCTTCAAAGTGTATACATAATGGAAAAATCTGACAGGCAGGATGTTGGTGAAAGGGAAGTCAGTGGAATACTGGGAATCAAAGCCAGCCTGAGCTCAGTGGGGATTTATGTCTGCTGGCTCTTGATGATACTTCACATAGTTTCTCAATCGTAGTAGCATCTGCTGGGTCAAGACAGACATCCTCTCATGAAAATGTATATACATGGGTAGCCAAGGCATGAGATGGTAGAAAAAAGAGAGAGCACTGTGTGTTGCTTGGGAATCTAGAATTACTCCCAAAGAACCCATACCTGGATAACAAAGAAAAAAGCCCCAAACAATTAGCAGCAAAAACCATCACAAAACTAATAATAAAAGTCAAAACAAGAAAAGGGGTCCCTGGTAGACCTATACTTAGATCTCTGACAAATCAGAATGGTTTTTTTTTGTTTTTTTTTTTTTGATTTTCAGCTTTTTTGAATTTAATACAATTACATTATCAGTCTATTAATTTAGCACAAAGGAATCTGGGGGCTATCTTAATTAACAACTAGCTGAGTAAGCACTTGAAGATAGCTTAATTTTTGCAATGAAGAACATTTGTGTGGAAAAGGATGAGATATAAAGACTGTCAAGAAATGCTTTTTCCAGAGTGTCTTTATAAAACAGTAGATCTGATACCTTTGCTTAGGCCTTATATGAGCAGGGTAAGACCCCCAATTCCTAGTCTGTCAATGAATAGATGAGTCTTTCCCACTTAAACACTTTTTTTTCTCTGAAAGCAAGACAAATCTCAAAACCCCCTATATTTTGTTTGTAGGCTACAGCCTACAAAGTGCAAGTTTGTTGACTGGATTAGAAGAATCACGTTATATTTCAGTGCATTATGAACACTGCTACAAAGATAATTTTCTAACTCGTCTTTGCATCTTTTATTTCTTTGAAAGCAAATCTAATGTAATAATCTCTACTGAAAAGATTCTTTATATTGGTTTTAATAACAGAAAAAACCCCTTTTTTTCTACCAAGTTCCATCTCTGATGGACCCAGAGTATGAGTTTTTATTTCTTATTTGATCATTACTTACCCTGTGTCCTGATTTCAGCCCAGGACGGCATTAATTTCTTTCATTAACCATGAGAGGAAGAGCCTGGACTAGTGTGGGTGTGGCCAAGACCCAAATGTTGCTCCACTTTATCTTACCTCATTTCAAGGGAGTGGGGAAGGGATTTTCTTTCTCTGTCATCTGAGAAGAGCATGTAGGCTGTGTCTTCCCTAACATGAGTCTCTACATGCTTGGACATACGCCAATAACTCTGGGGCTTGAGTTACAGTAATTTCACGCATATAAGGCACACCTTTTTGACTGAAATTTTGATCCGAACCTAGAAGTACTCCTTGTATGCTGGTGCGCCTTATATATGGCCAAAGTTCAGAAATTAGCCAACCTGGAAGTGCGAGCCACTGCATGGGCAGCCACCGTGAGGGCAGCCATGACTCTTCTTCACACAAAGCTGGAGGGGCTGCCCTCAGCACGGCTCTCCATGGCCACCTGCCCCAGTCTGGGGCTGCTCCCTCAGTGCTGCTTTCTCCTGGCTTGGGGCCATCCCTCGGCACCGCTCTCTCCCAGCACGGGGCTGCCATCCTTCGGCGCCGCTCACCCACCTCCCCGCACAGTTTGCGGCTCAGGCTCTCCCAGTATAGCATGGGGACCCACGATGCGTGGAGCGAATGCCGGGGCCTGCGGCACAGGGAGGGCACCTTTGAGAACCTGCCAGTAAACCCTGTGATCGTGTGATTCTGTTACTAATTCATTACTTTGTTGCGCCTGATCCTCACTGCAAAAAACCAAAGTGCGCCTTATATGCCGGTGCACAGTACACAGATTGCTGACAACCCAGAAGCACACCTTATACTCTGCTGTGCCTTATATGCATGGAATTACTGTACTTATGGCAGTAAAAGGGGTTTCAGATAAATGCACAAGTAATCAGCTTAATATAAGCAGCAAAAGTATGTAAAACATGGAATAGGCATAGGTGTATTGAGATGGAAATGGATCTTGCATGATGTAATTCAAGCATGAGAAAACTAAGATTACAGAAAGTATAGCTCAATTATCCGGAGAAAAAAGATTTGTGTAGGTCAAACCTTTGATTGTAAATCAATTAGAACTTCTCAGTAGCAATGAATTTGGTCTCTCACAGTAGCTGCAAGACTTTCAATAAAAAGAAGAGGTTTTAAATAAAGGAAAGATAGCAAGAAGAAGAACAGGAGGAATGGAATTGAAAGATTGGGTCAAGCTGAGCTACTTCAAGCCTAAGAATTTTAAAGAAATTACGCCAGGACATCAGATAATAAAAACAACTACAGAACTAAAAACATGCTTCTAAGATTGATAAGATAACTGTATAGGAAAGCTGCTCTAAGATGCTTTTGAAATTATTACCAAGCAGTGGTAGAAAAACAAAAGACAACCCAGTGGAATTTGGTCAAATCCCCCCCCGCCTTTTCGCCTCTGTTTTTACTGCCTAGGTGATGTTACTTTTGCAACTGTACATTAACTTAGAATAAAACTTCTATGGAAAAGAGGAGGAAAGTTTTTAACAGATCGAACAGACATGACTGGTGCAAAAAATGATGCCCACTGCTAAAATAGGAGAAATATAAAATTCTGTCTTGGGCCAGGTGGGATTTTGGAAAGTCATACTCAGAGGAGCCACACAGTGAGCAAAGGCTTGAGTATTTCTGTTATATTTTTAAGAGCTTCTATTAAATTACCTTAAATATAAGCTGTAAGAAAACAGCCAGTACTGTAGAAAAAACCCAAACCCATTATTTAAGTTCTAAAGAGAACCAGACCTGAAAGAAGCCATCCTTTTTCCTGTATCACAGAAGTCACCCATTTTATATATCAGAGCATAACTGCAGTCTGGTGCAGAGCACCACTACTAGAATTTACCTCTCCAGCAGATAAGCAGTATTTGCTTGCCTTGTCTTGAGGATCCTTTTTCCCCTCTCCTCCAGTGCTTTGCTGTTTCAACTACAAAGAGATGCCTATTGTCCAAAAGGTAAATACGTTCTTATTGAAAGACATGCCTTCTCCATTTCTTTCAGGATGTTGTTTTTATCTATTGTTATTCAGTAACCAAGCCATAGATAATATTTTTTCTTATCACCATTAGGATGCACAAGGCAGAATTATTCTCATGCCATGTGGTTTAGTAGAAACCTGGTTTAAGTAGCATCCAGCATATATTGCATTGACTGAAGACTTCAGTTCAGGGGATCCATCCTGACTAAGTTACTTGTCACATAGAAAAAAAGAAAATCGATTTCTTGCCCCTTGTAGAAGAAAAAACTGATAACAATAATAACAACAAAACATCTGGGTAAATATATAAATTCTACTCTCCACCAGTTTGGCTTGAATTATTCTGGAAAGAAAAGAAAATGGGAGTACTTCAGGATTCACCAGAGAGGGTTTTTTATTCATGAAAGTTATTATGCAAATTTCTGGCTTAAAGAAAGAGCTACTAATAAATACTAAAGTTGTAGAAAAATGGAAACTCAACAGGGATTATATTCACATGCTGTACTTCTTGATCCCTGCTACTTTCCTCTTGGGAGCAAATAATTGGATGATTAAGTGTGATCTTAAGTAATGACCTTCTGAATAACTCCCAAAAACATGCACCTGGGAGATTTAAGTGGTATACTAAGTATCGGTAAGAGCAAGCTGAAAGTGGTAATTACACTGAAAGCCAGTATAATTGTTTAGGGATCAATTGTCAAACACTGGCAAACTTGAAAAAAGTTAATGAAAGCTCAGTACACAGACTCATATGACTTCAGTGATTTTCAGATAATTAAGGATAGGGTTAGAAGGTAGTGTGAGGAAAATAGAAAGCTATTTAGTTTGCTTTTGTTGACTGACATTTGAAGGGATGAAGGATGTAAATATTTTTGTTAGAACAGAGTCCACTTTTTTAAAGAAATCATTCTTTGCCTCAGATGTAATATTTAGCTGTTAAGAAGTGATGGTTTTTAATTCAAAAATGATGAACTGCTCTCTACCCCCCTCACCCTGTCACAGACACAGGAAACCCCTCAGAGCTACTCTGCCACTGGAAAAAATATCTTGAAAGCTAGGGGACAAGAAATCTCTGGATTTCTCCATTAAGTTTCCATTATGAAGCTCTTTGAGCAGGATGGGAAGAGGGTTTCTGTGTTGTACAGAATGGAAGTCCTCAGTGTGAGCATCAGTTATAGTAGATGGTGGGGTGTCAGATGTACATGATGTTAAGAATGTTACATCTTCAAGTGTTTTTGGTGCCTGGGTTCTGCATCTGTTTAGGGTGGAATTATTTTCCCTCACAGCAGGCATTGTGGTGGTTGCTTTGCATTTGGGGCTAAGATAGTCTTGATAGAACACCTATAGGTGTTTGCCTATTGCTGAGCCATGCTTGCACAGCACCAAGGATTTTTGGTTTTACCCATTCTGATCCATTTGGGAGAAAGGAGAAAAAAGGGAGGTCATTCATGGTTATGACACTTGTTTTCCCCAGTGATCATTATTCATGCTTAGGCCCTGCTGGTGGGATGTAGTGAATAAATTCTTCACTTTTCTTTGCTTGTGCATACCACCTTGAACTCATCTGTTTAACCCTCTTTATATCTCTACACAAGTCTTCTCGTCTTCTATTTTCTGTCTGCCCTGCAGGAGAGGGGAATGAGCAAGTGGCAGGGTGAGTGCTCTGGTGCTGACCATCACACCCTCCCCTTCCTGTTCCTTAGAAATTCAGCTGCTAGGAAAGGTTTTTGAGGCTTGTCCTTAGTAGTGGGATTTATACATCAGAAGAAAGAGTACTTAGCTTGTCAGTATACTACCTTTACTACCTACCTTCAGACATGCTGATAAATGGTGGGGTTTATACATCGTTTTAGACCTTTCCATCACCCTCACCCCATGTAAGAGGAATTTTTCCTTAGATCATGGAAAATGGCAAGAATGTCACAGAAGGAGCTTTGAGTGTTTCCCATTCCCTACAAAAAGGTTATTTTCTAAAAAGTGGTAGTTTCCTATGGATGAAGACATGGATGACTCCGTCTGTAAAATATTTGCCCATTCTATGCTGGGCAAATCACTGAGGTGAATATGAATGTTCTAGGGAAAAATCAGCTGTGTAAGTGTGTGTGTATATATATATACACATACATCTGACAACCAAACCAACAGTGCTTTTACATCAACAATGTATAAACATACAGCTTTGATTGAACAGGAGGATTCTCTATTTTTTGTCTCAGAGACTTCATCTTACCAGTCTGTCTTAATGGCCTCATCCTTCCTGTCAATTGACGTCATGAAAGAGCTCTCTAACACCAAGAGCAGCTGCTTATCTGCAGGCAATGTCCTGTGTCTAGAACAATCTGATCTCTCTGTTGTAAAATATTTCCTTTCAGCAGAAGAATTCACCTACTACCTGGTTAGGAGGCTGATCTCTCTGAAGAGCATTTGCCATATATTTGAAGTGCCAATTGAGAGATTGGCATTTGTGTGCAGTAGACACAGTTAGTCTCCCTCCTGTTCCATTCTGCTGTCTCTTCTCTCAGCAGCATATCTTCCTACCCATCCTGGCTCTTCCTTTGCTCTTCAGTATGGGTCCTTTTCTTTCTCTCTCCTGAACAAAGGCATCTGGTGCCATCTCCACGTTTATAATGCTGGACTTCTCATTGGTCTGTTTTCTTACTGCTTAACTGGTGGTCTATGTCAGGTTCCTCCTGCAGCTGATTATATTTCTGCCTACTCATTTCAGGGAACTGTATCCAGCACCAATATCTGAAAAGTTGCTTGTTTCAGTTTGATTTTGGAAATCTCCAGATTAATGTAGCATTAATACAATAGAAATATCTGAGTATCCATTAGAAGGTGCTGAAATCATGCTATGAAATACTCAAGCCGGTGTTGCAGAATTATCACACATCTGCAAATAGTATTCAGACCACATGGCATTCTGGTCATATTGGAATAAGTACTTAACACGTAGAACTCCCACTGAAGTTAATGGGACACATTTGAAACCCTTGGCAGTTTCTGCCACCCTAAATAAGGTAAGAACACTTCTTTCAGAAATACTCTCTCCTGAAATGTATGTTCATATTACTTAAAAATATAAGCTTTCACTTAGATATGATTGAAGCTAACAGACATTTTCTATGCCATGAAAGCACAGGCATCTGACACAACATTGTTTTCAGGTCTAATACAGTTCCTAGTTTTGTTTCATTCATCTATTTTTTTTAAATTTTGTTTTGGGGTATTTTTTCCACTTCAGCAAATTTACTGGAAAAAAAATTGGTAACAGAAAATCATTATAAACTAAATGTTCATAAACACATTGTGAAACTTTTCTTCAACACATTGTAACAAGATTAATTTTGCTGCAGCTGTGCTTCCACAGCAAGGATCCAAACAGACGTGAGCAATTCTGAGTCACTTTTGCACTTTTTGCTGATGTTCTGGAATTCAGTACACTGCAGAACATAAATAAACCTAGTTTTTGACCCATCATGAAAAATGACCTCCTTCTCCCCTCTTCATCCTTCTCAGTTATACTTTTCCTACATAATATTTTCATATTTTTGAGTATCCACAGGAGGTTTAGTATAATTCCAGTAGTGAGCTAGGTTTTTAAAGGTCTCTATTTGCAATTAAATAAATTCTCCAGATAGACAATTCAGTTCTTAACTTTTACAATTTGGTAAGTGGTTTCTATGGTGATGAACTCCTATCATTCAAAGAAGGATGGATTCAGCTGATGGTTGGGAATGCCAAGCAGATTTTGGGTCCATTGCATTGACCTTTGAGAAGAATCTGCATCTATACTTCAAGTATTCAAGTTCAGATTTATAAACAAGACTGCATTTTTGTCTGCTATGGGCTTCTTTGCTCTCTGCACTCAATTACAGCTATAAAACAAAAGACAATATATTCTGTCAACAGAATGAAATAATGCTGCTAGGTAATAGAGTTTGAAATGTTTACAAACCTATAAATGAAAACTGCTCCATTAATATGAATGGATATAATAAAATCTGTTCATGATAATTACTACATGCATAATATTGCACAACTGAGCTATTTTTAGCACATTAGTTACAGGTTTTATAGACTTGGAAAGGCAGTGATGGTTCATAAGTATTATCTTCTGTTATCCAAAGAATTTTCTCTCACATCCTTTCATTAGGTGTTAAAGGCCTCGCTCTATAGTGGGCCAAGTCTGATTTTTAAGCATGGAAGGGGAATTACATGTTCTAATTCACAAGCATATTTGGAGTGCTGATACAAAGAATACTGTCTTGCAGGAAAAGTTGTCAGTTCCTCTTTTTCTCAGTACTGCAGCCTGGTGATCTAGAATGTCCTTTCACAAAGTAGGTAGAGCTGAAGTCTATTGACAAATTAACTAATTCAATACAAAGGTATTGAGGTAATTGAGTCACTGAATGTGCATGAGTGATGATGTTAGCTTTGGTTATTTTGGTTCCCAAATGAAAGAGACAGAAAAGTTTCTACTGGATTTCAGGTGCCCTAGTAATTACATATCTGTCCTTACATGCTGCAAATTTAACTCATTACTAAGAAAGGACTTTCAGAGTAGTCCAGAGTATTGACATGACAGGAAATGGGCAGGAAGAATTCTGTCCTAGTATATTCACTGATAAGTGGCAAAGAAGAGAGAAACCAGGATAATTAAAAAAATTATTAATGAAGGACAAACTTGGCTCCTGTGACTGCTCCAGAAGAAGAAAATCATATTATGAATAACAAATTAATTTTAAAATGCTGATGGATAAAAGAAAGACATAACAGATCAGAGATTTTGTTTATACTACTAAAAATATGTAGCTTATTTCAATCTATATTAATAGTGCTCATACTGATGAAAATCTGGCATACCAAGCTCCATTGAAACTATCTTTGGAACTTCAATCTTTAGAGGTAAATTAACTGTCAACAAGAGTCTGTGGTGGGCTGGAAAAGTTTTGTAATCAGAGATAGGCGTAGGATACAACTTTTGTAAGTGTAGGAGGACAGCAGTTAACTTCAGAAGCCAAATAACCATTTCCTGTGATCTTTTTTTCTAATCAGTCAGATGGGTTTCTCTCCAAAAAAATTCACAGGTCTTACTCCTTTGGTTCAGATCAGAGACTGTAAGACATTTTAGTTCTGCTACTTTGAATTTCCATTAAAACATTGCTTATGTGCTAGAATCTCTTGCAGGAATCACCTTGTTGTTTGATGGGTTTTTCACACTCTTGGAGAAAAATCTTAGACTTCATCCTAGAGACTCAAGTACATTCTCCTTATAATTTTTTAAGGTTAATATGGACTATTTTATTTCTTTAATGTAATTTCCATCCTGTAGAACCAAATATAAAAATGTTTCAGGCCTCTATGTATAACATACATTCTAGAATCATGGAATCTAAACAGTTTGTAAGGGACCTTAAATATCATCTTGTTCCAGCCCTCTTGTCATGGCCAGGGACACTTTCCACCAGACCAGGTTGTTCAAATGTTTGATCCCCTCAAGCCTGGTCTTCAGAATCATATCCACCCTTCTTTCAAGCTTCTATACACCAAAGATTTTCAGCATAGCTCCAAGTATCTTTTTTTTAGCAATTAACTGTACTGATGTCTCACATTTCTTATTACAGACCTCAAACACAAGATTATCTTTTTTCTGTACTGCCTGTTAAGTCTAATTTACTTCTTCTTAAATCTTCCTATAGACTGGGACTTAGTTACATTGGCTGATGAATTGATTATGCCAACTCTGAGGCTCTCTGTGAGTACTGTAAAATAAGTTTGTGGTTTCTGTTTATGTAATATTTTTTCATGGTTATGACGTAAAACTCTTGGCAACACTTTGAGCTTTTCTTTGAAGAGAATACACCTTAACTATGCAGAACTTTTCCATAATAATGTATTTCAGTCAATGTCACTTGTGAAGCAGACTCTTGTGTTTCTTATTTCCTTGCTTCCATATCCCAAGATAAAGCTCATCCTTTTAGTTACATTATTTCCTTCTTCATTCTGTTATGTATTTTGGTCCTCAATTCCCTCTCAGTACCACTGCAGTCCAGAATGCAGTTCTTCCTATATTTTTGTTTCTTGGTGTCTGATCTTGTATCTGTCAATATTATAGCTTCAGTTATTCAAAAGAATTGACATTTTACACCAAGAGCTTGTCCCCTCATTATTTAATATTCCACATATTTTCACATAATTGCAATTTTTTACCAGCATCCAGAAAGTGTATTATTTTCATTATAAATATTGCTGAAGATATTTACTTCACCAAGCCAAGAATTAATCTAAGATGTCACCAAGGGGAAAATTTCTTTGTAGATGATTATTTCCCATTAACGGTAGCTTTCTAAATCTATGAGCTAGAATAAAAATTTAATGACTTTTTTTGGCAATGGGACACACTTCTGCAATGTGTCAAATTTTCAAACACATCTTTTTGTCATAGACCTTAACTAAATGAACTTTCCAGCTTGAGAGAGGGGCACAATATATGGAGATATTCCTATATAACATGTGGGAAGATGAAATAAAAAGCATGAGTCTTTACTGTGAAAAGAAAACCTTCTTCAGAAACAGTCTTTACTCTGAGTAGAGGAATCAGCAGCCTTATCCTAGTCAATCCTTTCTCTACGAGATTACTTCAGAGTGTCTCCATGGCCCAAAACTAGTCCTGGATGCTCCCACTCCATTAACAAGTATCTGGATGAAGTTGTACTTCAAAGTCAGGATGGGAACACAGAGATTAATTTTGTCTTTTTAAAAATGAGATAAATGATTTTTCAGGAAAAATTTCTAGTGCTAAAGATAGAATTATTGTGAATGGAGTTAAAATTAGAGATTCTTAAATGAGTTGATGAATATCCAATGATTTACAAATAATGGGATCAAATGTTGTAAATATAGGAATTCTAGTTTTTCATGGAATCAGTCCACATTTTTTCTCCTTCACTTCACTAAGCCATGCAGTTATCCAAATTTTAAAAGCTTCTACAAAAAAAAATCTATGAACTGAAAAAAAAAAAAAAAAAAAAAAAAAAAAAAAAAAAAAAAAAAAAAAAAAAAATCACCTGGGGAAAGAGATAGAGTGAATTTCTTATTTCTCTCTGGTATAGCAAATCACCTGCCTGTATGATGGTGAATTGACTAAGTTAAAAAAGAATATATACATAAGTCAGAAAAATTCTTTGTCACATTGTAAATGCATATCCTGTTGTCTTGCTTTTCAACTGAAACATGAAACCTGTCATTTCACATAAAATATGGTGACACTGGCTTATTTAGCTTTTGAGACATTTCATCAGCAAGAAAGGTTTTTTGAGACAGAGGGGCAGAATAACCAATTAAATTCATTCACATTTACTACTTGCTTTGTTGCACACATAAATCACTGTTTTAAAGGAAAAATGAAATTCAGGCCAACTTTTTCTCCCAGCTTTTTGTATACAATCCTCATCCTAACAGCTTTCAAAAGGAAATGAAAAATTGAAGTTTAATCATCCTTTCTTTGTGTCAGTCTTAATTCCTCCAAAAAAAAGTATGTCCTAATATTTAAAACCAGGAAAGTATATTTGTTATGCATATTTTTGTACTGCAAAGAAATTCAGGGTTTTCCTTTTTGTAAGTATAATCTCAAGTTCTTGAGGTACTGTTTTTATTAGGACATGGTAGCTACAAAGAAGCAAATTGTAAACATTTATCACTAAGCATTGCATTTATTGATTTTTCTATATAGAGTACTTTGGGTACACAGATATACGTTAGTACCAATGAAAAATGAAAGGTTATGACACCTCTGGATCATCCCACATGAGAGAAGAAAACTTGGTTATAAAGTGCCCAAGTTGGGCATTATCCATTTATTGTGTTTTAAATGCACTCTTTGAACCTTAAATAATGCTGAGGGACAACTTCATCTCCTGGTGTAGTCCTACTGAAGTGAGTGGAATTGCACCAACAATTCAATTTTTCTCTGTGTGCTTGTGCATTGCTGCCTGTACTTGCCATGGTTTATTGTTAGGCTTCCTTCAGTAACTGTGAAGTATGCTGTCATCATAATCCAAATCATAGAGTATATCATCAAAAAACATCTCAAAGGCTGTATAAATTAGAATCCACCTGTCTTCTCCAGCCATGAAGGGAAAAACAGTCTCCATCTATTTATCTTCTCAAGGCTAAGCCTGTTTTTTCCCACTAAAATGGGAAGTTGGAAAGTTCCCAGACATACTGTCTGCATTTAAATGAGCAATTTCTGTAAAGATTGGGCAAAATTCTGACCAAGTTTCCGTATGGGGGGAAGGAAGGGTCAGAAATTATAAGATCGAGGAAGAAATAGACAGGATTGTAATTTTATGTATAGGATTACATTGTTTTAGCAGGAAGAGTAGGGATTTTTTTTAGACTGCATTTCATGAATTTTAATGCTCTAAGAGGCATGTCACCACACTACAAGATTTCCCTAGTCCTCACTCATATGAAGTGTTGCTTCACACTTTCTCTAGTACATACAATAAACACAGTGTTCCCCAGCAAAATTTGCACATGGTGGGCAAGGAGAAACACTTTGCATTCTCTCAGGAAGCACTTGAGTGAAAGCCAGTTTATCTCTCTCTGCTGCTGTTGAGTATATGTGTATATGTATATGTATATGTATATGTATATGTATATGTATATGTATATGTATACAAGGACTCAGCACTGTGGCGGGAGGTTTTACAAGACAGACTATACAGGACAGCTTAAAGTTTTAGACTTCACTGGTTCAGTCATTTGGACACTATCTGCAAATAGTTAGTTCTTGTATATTTGTAAACTTCACCAGTATATTTAAAGTACTGGCGATCTTAACACTTTTATGTACTAAATTATACATGAATATGGAGATCTGATACCATGTAGTTAGAACTGGTGGCCTTGGTGGTCCTTGTTTATTTATTTATTTTTCTCACTTAGGCCTGATGTTTCTAAGCATCTAGCTATGGCTTTGATAATGCTAATCTCCTTTTCATCTGCCTTCCCAGTCACTTCTCTTGTGTGTTCAGCAGGATGCCTGCCCATTTGTAGTGCCACGCACTTGTCTGTTACTGTGGCAAATTCTTTTTCCTTGAACATTTTCTATGTTCAACTCTTCTAACCTTTATTTTCCCCTTCCGTGCTCACATTGTGCTCCTATTTGTGCTCAGGTATGGGTTCATAGAATATTCACAGTGTTACAAAACACACAGAGCTTTTAGTTACACCATATTATCACGCTTATATTCATGTTCAAGTCAAGTTAGTATTAATTATATCCTAATTTGTGGACTTTTATAAGTGTCATGCCTTTGTTTTGGCTGCATCTCAGGGACAGTAGGTTACCTCATGCCTGCTGTGGGATAAATTTATACATTTGGATGGCTACCATATAATGCCGATGTGCCATATATCTGTGTCTCAACTCGTTGCTTATAGAATGTCTCTGGCAAAAGAAAGTGTTCTAACTACATATTTCTCTCCAGATTAAAAAATATAACTAATGATCCAGTCATATCTGATCTTTCTTTAAAATGACATTGAAATCAAAGCAAATCAAGTGTTGAGTTTTCTGGTGTTTCTCTTGTCAATATTGTGGCCAATGAAACGTCCTCAGAGAACCCTTAATAAACCTCAAGAATTAGTGGGAAAATGGAAACAGAGCAGAGCCAAAGCTTCTGCATTTTATGACTCTTTTTTGATATTCCGAGTTAAATGCTAGGTAAATAAAGACAGAAGTCATAGATATAAATTAGCAGAGCATATGCAATTTGTTCTGATTTAGGTGAACTGATGTTTTTCATTGACTGCCATGCTTTTATCCATTTATATTTTCCTTTTTTGTATCACCTTTGAAATGCCTCAGGCTCCAATCAGGTTTACCAACAGATATGTTTAGTAGTTCTGAGCACTTCGTATTGTCAGAAGGAAAAGCACATGTATTTGGATAAAATATCACTATCCTTAAAGTCCCAGAAGGCTTTCAATTATCATTAAGCATCTGGTCACACCTATTACATTTAGCTGATCACAGGAAACATTGAGTCTTTTGAATCTTCAGACCAAATTTCTTTCTCTAGTTTACTGCAGTTAAATAAATTCCATAAATATGTCTCTGTATGTCTGTACTTTTTCTCTTCTTGCTTATATCCATATCAGGAAAAGACAGTCGACATTTTGCCTCAAGGAAGTTTTCATCATAGTTTCATAGGAAATGAATTACATCAGTCACAGGGTTGTCCCTAAATCATTTTACTTAAATTTTAATGTCAGTAACAAGCTTATTTTGAAGGTAAGGCATTATGACAAAAGGACTGCTCTTCTCCCCTCTTCTATTTAAATGAATATTTCATTTGTCCCAGGCATACAAATTTGCATGTATGCACACCTGTAAAATTTAGATCCCACTGCTGTAAAGCAACATTTGCAGCTATGCAGACATAGTGTTTGCACCAGATTTCTACTTTTTCTTCAGAGTAATGAAGAAGGGGAAAAGGAAGAATTCTCTGGGATATCTGCATATTTTTATGAGGGTTTCTTTGCCTAGTACCTCGTTGATGATGCTGATTGGCTGTAGATTTGTTTCTAGTGGAAAGACAAAGACTATTGCGAGTGTGCATGGGTATAATTTACATTGCCACTAATTTATAGTTTATCTTGAGTCTCTAGGGAAAATTCTCATTTTAACAAAAAACTTACAGTCAAAGATCTACTTTAAAATAAGTTTTCAGTTAAATTTCTTCTTAGAACTTACATTTATTAAATGGAATTTCTAAAAATAGATTAGAAAAATAGCTGGAGTGCAGGGGCATGGAAGGGAAAGAAATCACCTTGCCTAGAGGAAACTGAGAGAATACTGTCATGGACAAAAAGGCAGATGTGATAAGTTTTAGAAGCTGGAACCAGATACATAGTATTCAAAATTAAAATTATCAGATAAAGTGTACAGCATTCCACCTCAGTGAATTTTATTCATGCCTTTGATTTCAATGTAATTTTTGTGATTATCTAGTTAGAGATAAACAGAACTGGATAATAAAGTTAGTTAAATATACAGACAAATCTATATTTATTTCCAGAGTACGCACAATCAGGTATTTTGGCAGTACAGTTTGCTACTTCATTTGCATTTGCAAACTGTAGTTTAGGAGCACATGATTTGGCAGGTGAAATGTTACTAATTCTAAAAAAAAAAGACTAGAGAGATTAATGGACAATGGAATCCTTGGCAATTGTCAGCAACAAAAAAAATGTGAAAGACAATGTATGTAATATTTCTCATGCAAAAATTAACTGAAGCAAGCAAAATTATTCACAATCATTACTGAAACTTAAATGGCACTTTCTCAGAATCAAGTTTTGGCCTATATTCTCTCTTTCAATCCTTCTCTCTCTCTGTGGCAGGTAAAATTCCCACATGGTAGGATATATCAGTTGGCCTGTAACAGTCAATATAGTTTTAATAATTTTGCTAAGTAATTTTTTCTTTTGTCAGCAAATAAAATCGATATTGCTGCTGAAATTTTAGGAAAAGTTCTTCTTACAAATAATACAGGCATCATTATTAACTTTTATCTTTCTTCTGAAAAGCATGATGCAGGACTGTTGAGGAACTTCACCCTCTGCATTCAAAACAAGGCACAACTAATATTTCTTGTTGCCTACTTTCAGAGGACTCTAGAGACGTTTGGTCTTTCCTATCTCTGTGTGGGGAACATAGCAAAAAGTAAAATAAACAATGCAAAGAAAAAAAATATCATTTACAGGGAACATATCCTCTGGGTTTCCTAGTGTATCTTATCATTCATGTTTGTCATCCAAATTTGAAAGCCTGTAGAGAGTGGATTTTTTTGATATCTGAATGTTGTGCAAGGTCAAGGATACAGTCAGTGCTGATTAAAGAAGTAAACAGTGGTCAGCCAAAATCATAAAAGTCATACATAAAAAGTTATTTCTATATGTGTATTTGTACATATAAAATCAACATTTGTATAAGTGGTGTCTAGGAGTTCAAACCCATGTTCTCTATTCCATCCATTTGACTCTAAAATGACATTATGTCTTCTGAAGGAACTTTTTGTTTTCTTTTTTTAAAGCATGAAAGATGTTAAATCAGTATTAATCCTCCTGATTTGTTTGTGATAGCACAAAGCTTGATAATCCTAGTTGTTTTTAATGAGGGTTGTACAATATTAGGGTTTATTTTCAAGGACACTGAGAACCACATCTGTTTAAACTAAAATTTTTTCTGCAACATTTAGCAACAGCTAGAGAAGCCCTTTAAGAAGTGACATTCCTTTTATTATTAACTGAATAGAGTATATTTAAATTTTTAGGCGAAAGCTTTAGAAGTGCTACAGTTTCCTCGGAGAGTACAATGTCCTTGGAGAGTTTTTAAATACATGATCTTGTGATCTATTACTGCAAAATATAAAAGAGATAAGTGGAAGAGAAAACCGATAACGTTAAAGCATGATCATCTAACATCTACTATTGTGTGTTCATTCTTCAGACAGTAGATGTCTCCTGATGTTCTACAGGCATTGTAAGATTGGACTAGGAGGTGACTGAGTTGTCTCACCACTGAGGGAATATCGGAAAACCATTATAAGTTGTTGTTTTCTGTTCATGACTGAATCATAATCCAATTTCTTGGTTCAGAGTGTTTTACATGTATAGGTGAAGAAAACTTCACATTGCATTTTCTGTGAAAATCCTCAGCCAGAATAATTCACTTTTACTACAGTTGTCAAAAAGCAAACTCGGGAAGATGGCCTTTATTCCTATTTTACAGGATAACGCCTATGTATCAAACATATCTTCTGCAATCCCTTTGACTATGCTTTTCACATTCAAGCAGACATAAATGCTTCTAAAACTGCAGTTATAAACTTGAAGATCTTTGACAGAAAAAATTTTTTAGATTTTATGCCCAAGGAATTTGAAAATGGTGCATTTCCTCAAAAACTTGCATAAAATATAGGATATCCTCATAGTTCTATTATAAAATCTCTGAATTTCAGCCCATGGAATGGAATTGATTTTTCTGTAAAATCCTGGTTTCAGGGACTCTAAGCAATAGGTTTCCTCCCTGTTGGAATCTCTCCTCCCTATCTTCTAGAGGATAAAAAGGAGAAAATAAATAGACTTGACTGAATAAAAGAACAGCATAAATAGAATGGGAGCAAAAAAAAATCAGACAGTCTTCCTGAGAAAAGAGATAATGCTTGTCCAAGCAGCAAAAATGAAGGACATGAGAAGATTTCATATGGAAAAGGGTAGCCAGGTCAGCTGTAATTGTCTTTGAGCTTAAGCAATTTTAATGAAGGCCCTCGTTGTCCATCTACTCTCTCACTGTGGCTGCTACTGGATTTCTGCTGGCTAAAGCTCGGCTTGCAATGGGTTGTGGAGCTCCTCACTCACTTTATGCAGCCTGTGCCAGTGCTAAATGTTGAGTACATTTGTGAGGCGCAGCTGTCCGCAGCTGTGCTAATCATCTCTGAGTATCAAAGGCCACTTGCTGGGATCTTTTGTAATACTGAAATCTTCTTTGCTGAAGTAAAAATGCAACAGTCATCAGAATAAAACAGAGAAACAAAAGTTCCTCACATGGATGAGATCTTAAGTTCCTGTTGTGTCAGAGACTGGGTAAGTTTGGTGTCTCTAGCCATTTTTGGGGTGTATGGAATGCCTGCTCTTATGCTTCTGGTGAGAGGTGGGGCAGTCCAGGTCGTGCTGGGTTAGGCATGACCATTATATACACCAGACAGCTGATTTTATACCAACTATGTTTTGCAATATATGGGAAAGGCAGGATGTCTAACCTAAAGCCTGAACCTCATTGTGTCACTAGAAAAATCTAGTCATGCTACATTAGATGAAGAACCTTTGGGATTTTTTCAAATTTCACTGGGAAAATTACTTGAGTCAGAATTAATTTTCCTCTCATGCTATTCAGTCTGGATCTAGTGTCCAAGCTGTTCAATACTCTAATTACATGAACAATTTTGCTGGTGCATAGAAATGCACAGTGAGAAGTTTAGAAAAAGGGTCCAAGGAGAAGAAGGAGGTAACTTCTTGGGATGGCAGCACCAGTCTGTCACCCTGGATGTGACACAACCCCCTGTAGTGGCATCACACTGAGAACTGTTTGTGTATGTAACACTGTGGTCTGAGAAAAAAAGTGTCTTCCAAAAGTCCAACACCAAATTTTATATCTTGACAGGAGAAAATTTCTGACTTGGTCTCATTAACTTCCTAGAGAAAACTGAAAAATTGTTTTATGTACTTTATTAAATCCCCATTTTGTTTCCACTACATTTTCTTCTCCATTCTTTTCACTGCTTTGATTTAAACACTGTGTTATTGTTTTTTCCTTCCTGGTTTTTTCTTTGTTTTTTTGTTTTTGGTTTTTTTTTTTTTTTATTCTATTCTTTTCTTCTTTTAGTGTTTCGGATCAAGAGTGAGGCTTGCAGGTTATTTCAAGTGCATTCCAGTTTCAGTAATTTCTTGGGGAACGACGTAGCTCTGGTGAATAATTGCTAGAAGACAGGTTTAAGCATAGAGAAACTCTTAAACCGTCACTACCCTGTAGAATGAACTAAAGTTACTGGACAAGAAGCACATGTGCTGTCAGTAAGGATTATGGCAGGCCATAGATAGGAAAAAGGCTTGTTTTTTTTTTTTTCCTGGAGAACATTTGGTTGAATTCTGCTGCTGCAGAATTCTATAGCATAGAAGCAATGGCAAACTTTGAAGCATAAGGACAGAAGGGCTCAGAAACAATATATTGTGTCACTGTCCAATTAAGAAAAGCAAAATAAAGTTCCTGAAATAGCTTTCAATTAACACCTACTGTGTCCCACAGTATATCTAGTTTCTTAAAGGGCCATTAATTGTTAATATACTGCAATTAGCCCTTAAGTATGTGATTAATATTCTGTTAGATGCTTATTTAATGTTATTTGGCATTCATTACCAATTAATAGATATTTAATTGAAGGCTGCTTCTTCCTTAGCAGAATGTCTAGAATGTCTGATCTCCTTTTGCCCCTTCCATGATTACTTTCTGCTGTTTGTTTTTCTTCAGACCATTGCCTTTAAGGTTGTAGAATTATTCTTCTTCTTGTGGTTCACTTGGTTAAGCAGAAAATAATAGTTTTCTAGTCTGTAATACCTATTCAGATAAGTGTGCTGGGATTATGGATGCATCAAAGCACACCGAAATTTATTCAGCAAAATATATCTTGACTCCCAATATAAAAGGTTTGATGAAAGAAAGAAAAAATGTCATAGTAGTTGTTTTTCTGCTTCACCCTCTTTTGTTCCCTTTTTTCACACCTTTTTTCCACAGCATCACCAGCTGCAATAGATGTGAGTAGGGCAAATGAGGCAGGGAAAATACAGCAGCAAATAGATATGGTAATATGATTACCTTATGGAGAAAACTTTTAAATTGCTTTCCAAGGAGATGAACCTATTTCAGCTGTGTGGTACACAAAGCTGATGCAGATGGGAGAAAATGTGTTAGTTACCAATCATACCACCCTCATGAGGTCGGCACCCCATTGGTTGGCATTTGCATTCACAATTGTCCTCTCTCAGTTTAAAATCAGATAGCATAAAAGGAAATTGTCAATTCTTGCATGTCCAGCTTGAGATGCATAAAAGGAGTCTAGTACTCAGCAGCAGCAATAATCTAAACCTTGAAAATTCAGCCACCTTGAAATTCTTTCCTGTTGTGTTAGAAAAAATGGCTAATCACTAAGCACAAAATAGTTTTGAAGGACCATTAGCTGCACTCATAATACTAGGTGGTCAATAAACAAGGAAATTCACTGAAATGTGTTCCAACTGTTGAATAAAGTTTGCATGTATTCACTTCTCAGATTTACTTGTTAGGTTCAGAAAGATGAGTAATAGAACAATCTATGGAATAAAATGATGTAGAAATATTTCCAAATTAAAGATAAATATATTTCATTTTTCAATCAACTTCTGCTGACGAACAGACTCTCTAGATTATAAACCATAAAGAGTTAAAATGCACAATGTACAGTAGTTTCGCGATTATAAACTGCACCTGAATATAAGCCGCACTTCCGGGTAGCTGGGAAGACCACGGGATTTGTCCATATATAAGCCGCACCCGAATATAAGCTGCGCTTTTTTTTTTGTTTTTAACTCACACGGCAGAGGGGCGGGGCGCTCCGGCCCGGCCCCACACAGCCCGGCTTCCCAGCAGCAGGGGCGGGGCTGCCCTTGCGCAGCCCCTGTTCCCGACCATCCCCCATTCCCACCGCCTCCCGGTGGCACAGGGGCCCGGCCGCACACTTGCAGCCCCCGTTCCGGGCATTCCCATGCTCCCGGCGGCTCCCACTTGCCACTCTGCTTGGCCGGCTCTCACTTCCAGTTTGGCGTTTTGCTGGGATTTGTCCATAGATAAGCCGCACCTGAATATAAGCCGCACCACTGGGGTGGGCTGGATTCTTTAATGAAAAAGGTGCGGCTTATATTCGTGAAATTACTGTATTTATTAAAAATGTAATTATATACATAAGTTCTTAAACTTGGTAAAAACAAAGCTGTTGTTTTCCATCTCTGGTTTTCATGCCCTCTTCTGGTACATGCCCTTACACTGTGGGAAATGCCTAAGGGAGAGTGAAATGTTTTTTCCATTGGCATTTTAAATAACTTCATAAAGCACTTTAGTTAATACTTGAAATTTATAACAGTTGAAATTTAAAATTGCAATTCCTAATTAGAATTTTACACTTGCCAGAATGTTCTGCTTTAGGAAGGTACTGCATTGACTCTTCACATTAATTTTCATGTCCAGTTTCTGATTTTTTTTCCATCTCCAATATTTCAGATTTTTTATTTCTCTAAGCTCTGCTGTTCAATTGAAGAAATCTCAGAAAAAAATCTGGGTTTTTTTTAAAACTCGTGGAATATTAGAATGCAAACATCACATCTGTCTTTAAATAGGTCATAGAATTAGGACCTAAAAAAGTCAGAATTGGCAACCACTCAAGTTATTTAAATTCCTCAGAAGAATCTAGAACAAATAATTCAGCAAACAATTTCCATGATGGCAAGGGAATGAGCAAATCTAAAGAAACAGAAGTACTCAGGGACCCAGCTAGGGAGGATACCCTCTTTGTTTTGATGCTTCTTAACAGAGAGGATCTCATGAGTGGAGACTGGGGGCCATCTCGGCCAGAGCAACCACAAAGCTCATCTCTGTTGAGAGGAGGAAATGTGCCAGAGAAACTTCACACCTGGACATGAGGACAGCAAACTTCAGACATCAGGAAGGATGCTGTTAGGAATTGTCCACTGAGTTATTTATTTAATGGAATATCCATAAGGATGAGTACAAAATAACCCCTCATAGCTCTTTATACTTTATCAAGAAGCCTATACTTGGATGAAGTATTAAGGAACTCCAGGAACTTATATTAAGCTCTTGGAACCTCTTACTTTTTTTTTCTTCTTCTTTTTTTAAATTTTCCTCATTGTGATTAATTATAGCAAGAATGCGAAAATCAGTTATGAGGCACAGGATACATCTGAATGATGAAAAAATCTAATAAAAAAGGTATGGTATAAGAATATTTGTTTTAAACTGAATTAAGGTCTTCTAATTAATACTTAATTTTACATAATCATTTATTGGGAAAAAAGTACAAAAAAAAGGCAAATCAGGCTTGTGGAGGAAATCTTTCAAAGTCAGTTACTTGAAGACACAAGCCCATTTTTCAATCAGATTCACCAAACAATTGTTCTTGGCACAACTGAATACATAATTATATGAGTTTATAGGTTGAATTCTGAAGCTTTTAAAGGCCGCTTCATGCATCTGACAATGTAGTCTGGCTCTATCAAGCCAAGGCAGGCGAGCAACTCATCCAATTGCTCTGTTAGTACTTTGTACTCTGAATTATTTCAAACATAAAAATTCTAATCTTGATCTTCGGATTAATTTAATCACCTACACTACAGTGCAGGCAGAACTGCTTTGCCTGTCTGCATAGCCAAAGCCAGTTTATTGGTGGGAAAGTTCTTTCTGCAGTGTTTTAAACAGATCACTCTCTTCATGCTTCTGATTAATGCCTGCCTCCCAAACCTTGGCCTAGATAATTGTTTTAAGCAGTTTTAAAAAATTTCTTTTCTCTCTACTAATAGATCACTCACAATTGAATTGTTAATTGGCAAACAGAGAGCAGTGGTGTATACATTCTGTTGATTTGTACCTGTCTGCTCTGGGCTAATGGAGTGATTGATAAACATTTCATGCTGAATTTCCACTATAAGAAAAGCAATATTATTCAGTGACTGACTTTTACCTTAGGCTTAAGTTCAACTCATTCCAGTGCAGCTTATCTGGAAAGGAGAATATTAACCTTAAAAACCATGAGTAATTATATTTCAGCAATGCATAGTGGCATTTATTCAGCTCTTCACTCCCTTAGTAAGTTCCTGCACCTTAACTTGGCATCTCCTTTGAAATCTTGCATCTGACATTTCATTACCTCAGAGTATTCAAAAAATGCCCCAAATGGTACTGATTTCAGATGGTTAGACTTTTCAGACTAGGAATTCTAAAGGGCTGCACAAGCTTTGAATGATCTCATGTCATTTTATATCTTCCTCTGACCCTTCTATTTTTATCGCATGTTTCCTGGCCAAACTCAGCACAGAACTAGAGCCTGCACTTAGCTGTAGCTGTACTGAATTGAGATTTCAGTATTCCTTAAACTACCATTGTACTGATTGTTTCTTATTTCATTTTCAAGCTTCTTTCACCTTGATAAATTAGTGTTTATTATGGAACCTTTAAAAATGTGTCCTTCATAGCTGAATCACAACAGAACTAAATTTCCCAGGAAATTATTAAGCAAGGTTGAAGGAAAAAATTCTTTGAAGGCTGCACCAGTCTAGATTCTGAGCTTCACAACTGTAGCCATCTTAGAAAATGTGGATTTTGTTTTGAAAACATTTAAGGAAAGAAAAAGATTGAGTTTGCACGTTTGCATGATTTTTCCATTTAAGCAAGAAGTACTTGATTTTGAGAAGATATTTATATATAATTAACAAGATAATTCTGCACAAATCCAGAAAGCATGTGCTAGTGTAATAAAAAGTCTATTTTCTGTACAATTCTTATTTGTGTGATTTGCTCATGAAGTGGAAATGTCATAGTTATACTGAGAGACAGGAAAAGAAAAAAAGAGTTACCATGTTATACACTTCAGCTGAGTACGATGCTCTCCAGACTCCCATGGTGGACATTTGGCTATTGACCCATTGGAGAGAGTCCGGGGGAGGGCACCAAGATGATTAAAAGGATGGAGCGCTTCTCCTGTGAGGAAATGCTGAGAGAATTGGGATTGGTCACCCTGAAAAAGACAAGACTTCAGAGTGACCGAACTGTGCCCTTCTAGTATCTGAAGGGAGCCTCCAAGAAAGATGGAAAGAGACTATTTCCAAGACCAGATAGTGGCGGGACAAGGGGCAGAGTCTTCAAAAGTCTTCAGACTGGAGGACAGTAGGTTTAGATTGGATTGTAGGAAGAAAATCTTTATTGTGAGGGAACACAGCAGTTGTAGTTGCCCCATTCCTGGAAATGTTTAAAGCCAGCTCAACAGGGCTCTCAGGGACTTGGTCTAGTGAAAGGTGTCCCTGCCCATAATGGAGAGTTGGAAGCAGGTGATCTTTATGATCGCTTCCAACCCAAACCATTCTCTGAATCTGTGATTCTATGATTCCTGATTCCATGACTGCACTTCAGCTGCTCTGCTATGTTTTTACCATGCAAAAAAACTGAGCTCAAAATATAAAGAATCTCTTCTATTCTAAGTGGCTGTTTTCCCCATAAATTTAGAAAATCAATAATTACATTAAAAAAAAGTGATAGTATAATATTGCTCATCTCGTCATAATGCCCATGTAAGTCGTCTCCCAGCTCTGTTTTTCCTGATGCAGGCCTCTCCTTTTTAGAAGGGTGGCAGCCCCAGCCATCTCTCAGCTTGCTCTGGACTCTTCTGGCTGTGGCTTTTTTGCTGATGGTTTTATGTCCTTCTAACTTGGGAAGCAGTTACCACCCACCAATCCCAAGGACATATGAGCATCTCTGAATTTCAAAATCTAATCAGCTGTTTCTGCTCACCTTCAAAGTCTCACATAGGCAAATTAAAATGGACAATGGCCAGGATGCTAAACTGCATCAAAACATACACAAAGAAAGAAGCTAAAATCTGCGTAATGCACTACCTCCTCATCCCTAATATGTTCATTACACTGGCACAGTATTGAAATCTTCAACAAACAATCCCCAACAAGATCCTTTTATGAGGTCAATAACAGTAGTTGAGGAAAAAAGAAATGTGTGTGTCATTTTTGAAGTTAAGGAAATGCCAGGAGTTGAGTACAATTCATATTCTGTTCCACTTCACCTTCTCAGTTCCTATACTTCTGTTTTTCTCCGTGAATAAACTCTTGATTTCATGGCAAGTATAAAATGCAAGGTTAAGGAGAAATGACCATTTGGCCTTCATTTTATTGTAGATTGTTCCTAGAATGTTTGCCTTTGTTCTGTTGTTTGCTTTTGGTTAAGAGCTGAGCTCTTGTGGTTCACCCAGAGGTGCCCTGGAGTCTTCTGTCCTTCCAACTTATCACCTGACAGCAATGATTGTATAGTGTAATTAAAAGTCACTGCTAGCTTTTGGGATGTATGGTATAATAAAAGAACCATCAGAAATTAGGACTTAAATAATGAAGGGTTCAGGGACATGTAGTCTGGTATTTGTTATGCATTTTAATAGAGGAAGTTTGCTGCTAATTAGAGGCTAACTAAACCCCTTGGACACATTTCAAGTCACGTCAGTCCTTTTTTTTCTCCCCAAGGAATCTGATAGGCCATGCAGCTTAGTACTGCCTTTTTCTATCTTAATTACCACATTGAATTGTGCTAATGTGGGTTTACTTTAGAGGCATGTGTTATGATTATAACCCAGGCAAGAGTTTCACTACAGTTTTCAGAATCTAGTTTAAACACCTCTCTATCTGCAAATAGTAGAAAAAAATATTTAGACTCATTTGGTTCTCTAACTAATGCATTGTAACCCATGCATGTGTTTAGAGAAGGCACCTGAGTTACTCTGACCCACCCCAGCAGCTTCTAAATAAGGTTGTCATTCTGTATTTGAGACATTACTAGATCTGATTTTATATAATAGTGCACTTTTTATTGGGCTACAAGAATGGTCCTTGCCATGAGCACACATTCTTCATAATGGCATTAAAAAGACTCATCACTTTTAAATATGTTAAGCCTGTGAATGCAAATCTGTATTATTCAATGTGTCTAATGAAAAAACATTTTGACAACCCCATTTATGTGGAATTTTTGCAAAGCTTGGTCAGTGAACCTAGTAGGCTGACCCTCATAATTCAGGCTGAAGTTAGGAAGAAACAGAAGCACTTTAAAAGAAAAGTGAAAATCAGACCTGTTGCATTTTGTAAATGTCAGGACAAAATGCTGAATAATGCAAAAATCACAGGCACGAAAAATGTCTCAAAATTTACCAAGATGTGTGTATGCATGCTCAACTTTTTTAAGGAATTGGCAAAATAGTTGAGTTAAAAAAAAAATACTTTAATCTTGGTTTTTTTTCGAAGGTTAAGATGCAAAAATTGAATCAAAAATATTATAACTACCTCACCTCCAGTTTTCCATGAGTCTGGAAGCAAAGTGGTTTGTGTGAATATATACAGGCAGAATACCAAGTCTGGAGACACCTCTCTTCTATAGAATTGAGATTCTTTTGGCCAAGAAATCTACCAGCAGCATACATACATATCTCAGAAATCTCATATCTTCCTGTCCTTCTTCTACCTCCAAAAAATAAAAGAAATATATTTTAGCTATGCATATGTACCAAAGTTTCATAGGCCTTTCATAGCTACCTAAACTTATTTTTGTATAGGAAAAGGCATGGGTAGAGAACTCTTTTTCTTCTACTCTCTTGAATTGCCTATTTATTGCTGCAACAGTCCTCTGACCTTCCAACATCATTGTGCACAGAACACATGATCTGGAGCATGAAACAACATTGGACTGGGGGAAATAGAGGAAGGGAAGATGCTTTATGTGTATAAATAAGAGATGACCTCAGGTCTTCTCTTTCATTGTTGCTGCAATAGGCTGCCTACCTGTTAAGGCAGCATGATTTTTGGACAGGGAGGGTAAGAACTTTCTCCTTGTCATCCATTTCCTGATTCTTCATTCTCTCTCCCCTCATTTTTGCTTGTCAAGTCCAGAGATAATCCTCCAGTTCTACTGGCAAAACTCACTCATTTGATGGCCTCACAGTTGAGCACTGAAGATTTTTTGACATAGAAGTAGTCCTTCTGTTATTGCTTTTTAAAAATATTTCTTTCAGGAAGAAACTAGTCTGCCCAAGTTTAAAAAAGGAGATAAATTTACTGGGGAAATAATGGCAAAACAAATGTGCTGGGGATGTCTGAAAAATTACTGGCAGCTGCTTCTGGCTGAACTCAAGCAACTAGAGCTTGTAGTAAAACACAAGAGTTTTAGTATTTAGTCTGATCTCAACCACTTTTCATGCTTAAATCTCATACATTCTACATTTTGGAGAGAACGTATCCACCTTTAAAAAGGCGTTTCACTGTATATTTTCTATTGATTACATATAAGTATGTAGGTCTTGTTTTTCTATTCTGTAAATTAAAATTAATTAGAGATCAGTTAACATTTCCCTTCATGAGATCTTTTATACTTTATTGGACATTTTTGTTATTACATTTTTCCTGAACACGATTTGTGTTCAGAATTTTTTTCCTGCTGCTTAGTTTTTGAGTTAATTTGCATATTTTTGACAAGTTCAGTCATCTAATACAGATCTGTTCATGTGCAGTATTTTCCATCATTCTTACCCTTTATTATGCTTACAGTAATTTCACGAATATAAGCCGCACCTTTTTCATTGAAGACTCCAGC
>VRYO01001463.1:53491023-53511059 GCA_009812075.1 Sialia sialis
ATAATTTATGCTTCCTCCATTTGCATTGCCTTACCTGTTCCATTTTACCTTTGATTTGACATGCAAAATCTGCCTAGCTTTTTTTTTTTAATTATTATTCCATAGCCCCATTTTGATTTTAACACTGACTAGTAATGTATAACTATAAAACATAACATATTTAGTTACATTTAGTTAGTCTGCATTAGATTAGATTAGTCTGTAATTAGATTTTTTTTTAACCAAGTAATGTTAATTTAGTTGTTGTTTTGCAGATTAAACATAGTTCTGTATTCCTGGATTCATGTCTGCTCTCTCTCTGAAGACTAGTTAACTTTTTAGCACACAGTTCCCAGATTTCCTAATATTTCAGTATCTTTTAAACTCTGCCTTTTGATTTGCAGCTGAAACTTCAGTTTAAATCCTGAAATAAAATGAACAGGTAATGAAGACCAAAGATAATGAAGATGGCAGATATGTCACTATACTGTGAATATGCCTAAAATGTGCTTAGAGATCATCCTGGCAATTCATCTTTACTTAGAGTGCTTTCATCTGATAGTTGTCTTTTCTGCTGAAGTCTCAGAGTCCTCTGATATTCATAAATTTGTTCTTTTAATGGTCATAGAATGAAAGAAGGGTGTCATTCTTCTTTTCCTTTTCCTACTTGTGAAGCTCTCTTCCTCTTTAAAAGTAATGTACTTAGTTTGAGCCAAGGCTGGCAAGGAAAATACTCAGTATACATTTTTTAAAGTATTTCACAAAAATGTCTGTCTATAAGTAACAACAGTAAATTGTAACTCTTAATTACAGTTGTATTACAGAGGTCTTATTGAAAGTTATGTCTTACTGAGAGTTTGCAGATGTAACCTTTTGAAAAAGTCACTCCTTGAATAGCAAAAGTTTCAAATTATATTCTCCAGCATCACATCCATGCCCACAGGTTTTCAAGTACTTGTGCTCTTTGTGCTCCAGGGTCACTTCAGTTTTTGTTTACACAATTTGCACATCTAGGTGTGATTTTGAACATCGAGTTTCTCTAACTGGCATTAAGAGGAATTTTAAAACAATATTTTCTGGATTCTTTTTCTTCTAACAAGCTATCAAAAGGTTGAAGCCCATTTTCTGTACCCTAGGAAGTGGGCAAAAAAATATCAGAATGTACCTCATGCTCTTTTTCTCTTCACTGCTCTCTTTATGAAGCAGCTCTCTGTGCCAGTCACCTTGAACAGAAAAAGTAGGAGAAAGAACAGGGCTGTAGTATCTGATGATCTTTGCCCATTTTCCACCTTCCATTTACTTAATCTCTGAGAAATAGGGTAAACAGTCTTTACTTTCCTCTTTGTTGATACACAGGCTGAATCTTGCTTTTTTTTCGTTTAACTAAGCAATAGAAAAGACAGCCTAATTCTTAGTGAACTTCTAAGCAGTTTTTGAGATATCATTACTGCTAAATTTGATGTTATATTTTCATATCTACCATGCAAAACCCTGGATGCTTTTTTAAAAGAAAATAAAATTGAATTATATTAAGCAGAAGAATATTCAGTAAAATGCATGTTATTGCTTTCCACTTTTTTTCAGAGAAGGATCAAAAGATCCAGATATCACATGTATTCCCTTGCAGAATGTTCTGAGGCACAGTGGTGTGTCACTTTGAAATCAGGAGTAAGATATAGCAGTGCTTACCAAACAAATACAATTCAATCTCAGGATGAGATGCAGAGCTTTTTATGAAGACCCAACATGTTCATGGAACTGGTCAGATACAGCCTTAGACGTAAGAAGCAAGGTCTGTAAAAAATCCAATTCCATGCTTGATCAGAAACAAGTGACAAGAGAAAGAAAAAGAAGAATCCAAGACAGGAAGAATGTGGTATATTTGAGATGAAAAATAAATTTGACTGGTTCTACCTGGCAGTTTGGCAGAGTGGCACTTTTCTATGGCATGAACTGAATGGCCAGATTCCTAGATATGAGTAATGGAAATACTGTTTCTGCAGAGAAGAGAAAAAACAAGTGTACAGAGAAAATGAAAGGAGAGCAACAAAAGCATAGAAGAGTCAGCTGTTGGTATAAGGCTCAGTGGCATAATATGACTAGAAAAGGTCTAGACACAGAAATATACAGTAATTTCACGATTATAAACCGCACCTGAATATAAGCTGCACTTCTGCGTAGCTGGGAAGACCATGAGATTTGTCCATATATAAGCTGCACCCGAATATAAGCTGCGCTTTTTTTTTTTTTTTTTTTTAACTCTGCACGGCAGAGAGGGCGGGGCGCTCCGGCCCGGCCCCACACAGCCCGGCTTCCCAGCGGCAGGGGCCAGCCCACCCTTGCGCACCTCCTGTTCCCGGTGGTCCCCTGTTCCCAACGGCTCCCGGTGGCACAGGGGCGGGCCCGCACATTTGCAGCCCCAGTTCCCGGCGGTCCCATGCTCCCGGCGGCTCCCAGTGGCACAGGGGCCTGCCCGCCCACTTGCCACTCTGCTTGGCCGGCTCTCACTTCCGGGTTGGCATTTCGCTGGGATTTGTCCATAGATAAGCCGCACCTGAATGTAAACCGCACCACTGGGGTAGGCTGGAGTCTTCAATGAAAAAGGTGCGGCTTATATTCGTGAAATTACTGTAACCTCCCCTTTTTAGCCACTACCAGACCTTTCTTCTTCTCTTAGCCTGTCAGTGAAGCAGCCTGTGTGCTGAAGCACCCTGTGGCAGTGAGGTTTATACTGAATGCTAAGTGGTGTGATTCTCAGGGTGGTCCTGAGCAGGGCAAGGAGCTGAACACCAGTGAGTCTCTTCCAGCTCAGGATACACCATGATTCTATGATATTCCTTCTGTTGGTGAGAACAACAGGATATGGATCGAGGATGAGATGGTGCAAAATGGCACCAGTTACTCCAGCAAGGAAAACCTCTGAAGGCAGCAGGACCGCAGGACACTCTCCTTGAGAGCCAAGGTAAATGGCACAACCTCACCTACCCTGCAGCTCAACTGGCAAACTTCTGAGAGGGCACACAGTTTGTCATGCTCTGTGAGTGGCTGGCAAAGTAGCCACTGCAATATAGCCAACAGGGCAGGGCAAGCAGACTTTACAGCTTTGCATAATTTAGTTCAAGGATTATGTGCAGCGTATATAAAAAAATGTGACAGATGCAGCACTGAACTTTAAGGTTTAAGGGTTGGCACAGTGAAGTACACCACCATGAATATTAACCCACTCTCTTAGAGTAACAGATTTTTAATGAGTCACAAGCCAGTGACATCAAACTAACACTTGGGGGAAGTAGCATAATACTCCATGCTACAATATTGTATTTAGGTGATTGTTTCATTACTATAATGCAACCTTACTCCTCAGCAAGACAACTAGAACTGAGATATAGGTGTATACATAGGGACAACTTCCAAGAAAAAAATTCCAAATGGAATTTTAATAAATGGTCTTTTAGATCAGCAATGAACTGTAAGTGTGACTCCTTCTGTCAAAATCATTGTGTGGTGAGGAAGAATGTCTCAAATTTGTAGACATACAAACTAAACCTGGAGTTTGGTTTCTAAAGCAATCTTTGCTCTATTCTGCTCTCATTTTGACACATACACGCTTATTTTCCTATGCATTAAAAAAACCCAAAAAACTAGTGTGTCAGCTGTGTCATTTTGAGGTTAAGAAATTATATGCAACGGATGTCCTGAAAAATGATATGGGCTAGCAATTTGTTAAATAGATATAGAGAGATGCCAAGTTGAGAAAATTTGGATCTAGACCCCCTGGCAGAGTATTCACAAAAGTGAGATAAAAAATGCAATTTTTACTCTCTGAACTGGCATTATGAATATAAATTAGTGAAAATTACTGCAGTATCCTATTTATTAATGACTGACAAAAAAGTCCATTGGATCAAGATAAAAATCTGCTTTCTTTCGAGATTTGTATACTATTAGTACACTTATCACACACATGCCCATCTACTGTATTGGAGGGGGAAAGAGAATCTTAGAATTATTTACTAACACTTAATATCTGTAATAATATAAATATTTCTGCACAGAGACCTTAAGATGTTTGTTGGGCTTGACTAATAGACTTTTGTTCAATTATATAGAAAAGGAAATTCATAAAACCCATAAGTTAACTGGTTAAAATTAAGTCCATAATGTAAGGGAGTATAAAAGAGTATAAATGAGAATTTTTTTTCCTTGCTTCAGAAAGACCACTGCCAAATGATGCATGCTTCAATGAACTGAAAGCTGTTAACAGAGAACATGGGAAAGACAAAGACATTTCTAAATCCATCAGACATTCATGACAAACAAAAAATCCAATGCAAAGAAGAATTTTCTCAAAAAGAATTCATCTATTTTCCTTTCTGGCTTCATCTCACAGCTACATAGCTGAGATTGTAAAAGAAGAAACAGCTTCCTACCACTACTTCAGAATCAGTTAGATTCTGAAAAAGATTTCGCTAGCATGAAGCAAAATCAATTTATAAAAGGTTATTGTTCAAATGTGATTTTCCCCTTGACTTTCTGCATGAGCAGGAGTGTCAAGAAGGAAGAAAATTTTTCAATGTGCCTTTTTTTTTTCTTACTGAAATGACACTACAATATTTCTTTGAGGCACAGACTAATTTTTTATTATCTATATCAGTCTTTGGATTCTGACCCTTAGCAAAACTACTGAGTTTGACTACAAACACTAACATAGCCCAAGTGTTAGAAAGCATTTCAAAGTATTAACAATAATCAAATAAGGAACAAAGGCTGAATAAGAAGTTCTCTATCAAGTTCAATTTGATTCATTCTCTCCTATATCCTTCCTCTGGGGGCAAACTGTAGCTGTGGAACAGTATTTTGAATTAATTTTCTTCCTGAAAGCCCAATCATTGTATTTGCATGCTACTCTATTGTATATTAGAGTAAATAATGTCAAAATGATAATTTTAAGCTTTAGAGGGAATTTTTTAAGTTTTTGTGACTGCCAGCAGCAGTTGCATTTATGGTCTTCAAACATCATCACATGTGTTTTTTGTATAAATGATCAGCATGTACACCCGCCTCTTTAAGCATCTTTAAGTCAGAATTTTTTATTCTGAAATATTGACACAGAAACATGCATCCATGCATATGTTTATGCTGAACATGGACAAGAATTACAGGGATCAATGAAACAGGTAAGAAGTTGAAGATGTGACCAGAGACTTTATTCATTCCATGCTCTGTGTGGTATGATTAGTGCCCCAGGGCATGTGACAGCAGTGATTGCAAGTGCCTAAACACATAACACTTATTATTTCCTAGACAGTTTGAGCTAGCAGCCCTCCACTGGTGCTGGTGTTCTTTATCTCTTTATTTCTGCTCCTGAGCAGAAGTGAGAGAGGGAGGTTGCAGACATGTTTTTTTTTCAAATGTCTGAAGAAGATCTTGATATATTGCCCTTTTGAACAGATAGTGAGTTATCACAAAGTATGTTTGAAATCCACTTCTTATCCACTTCTTTTTTTCACCCCTGGTATGAGCGTATTTTAATTGTTTCACAGAAGAGACTCTCAGGTGAAATGCTACCAGATGAGGAAAAATGTTCAGCAAATAGCGCATCTAAACTCATTATAACTGATTTTAAACAATCCTTGCTGCTGCTTATGAGAGTCCTGAAATAGTCTTCTTATCACGTTTTATTGTCATGTATGACAAGAAAGCAGTAAAATGAAATTTTTTTCCTCAAAGTTTTAATGACAGTTGTAGTTTGTCACTTGGTACTGTCTCCAGAAACAAGGAAATGTTTTGCAGTTCTGAGGTTACTCAATTTATTTCTTATGATTTACAGAGGTTTGCCTAATCTCCAACTGCAAGAAAGTTCAGTGTCTTGTTTTTGTTTTTTTTTAAAATTTAGCTTAAAAATTAATACACCTTGAAGTGAAGACGAAATAACCAGCAAAGCATAATTAATATAGATGATGCACAAACAAATCTTATGAAGCAGCACTTTTGAAGCCATAATATAGCTCTCAGGGGGAGATTCAACTGTCATTGATTTTTTCCAGTTATCTTTGTGGGATATAGCATTAATCCACTTGCAAATCCAACTTTTCAGTTGTCAGTTTCCTTTCAAATGTGAGGGTAAACAGCAACAGAAAGGACAGCAAACAGTAATAAAGTGTAAGCCAGATTTACTTAGCACAGACCCCTGAAGATAAATAAATACACACTGGCCTGCCACTTCAAGATCAGAAGGAGCTACTAGCATAGTATTTCACAAAATTGAATGCAGTGTTGGCTCGTTTTCCCAAAACAATCCCAACTTTTTCTGATTTACAATGGGTACATATTAGAGTCAGTGCAGAACTGCGGCTACAACTTATTTTGCATCCTTCCACCTGTAAGTGAAGGAGAGAAAGGAGGGCAGGTGGCAGCTCACAGGCTCTGAGATGGGATCATGTACTCCTCATTAGGAATCTGCTGTGCTCAGAGATGGTCCATAACATCAGCTCATTTGTTTGCAGTTTTTTGGGAAACTACTCATGGTGACATTAAAATATTTTTCCCAATCTGGGAAGAGAGGTACCACTGAATACACTGAATCAGGCTAGTCTTGGAAATATTTTAGATTAGTTAGTTTGTGCCTTTAGAACAAGCCTTAAATAAGATATATTTGAAGCTCAATCACCACATCATCACTTCCTTGTTTCTGTCAAATTTATTAATAAAGTTCCTAATGGTTTCTTATGTCTTCTGAACCTGCAACCTTCCCTAAAATTTTAGCTGCCTCTTCACTGGAAAAACAGGCAGATTTTTGTAATAAGACACCTGAACAATGTAATTTTTTGGAAAATTTGGTAGGAACTCTTCACAGCTTCACCACTGGAAACTAAGCTCTAAGACTGCTCAGTTGCTTCATGGAAAAGCAAGTTGGAATTATTTCTGAGATTTGTAATGTTCTGTTAAAACAAAGAAGGTAGTAAGATATCACTTTTAGTTCAGTAAATATAAGGTCTTTTCAGTCTATAATTTTATTAGCCAAAAAGCAGCAAGCCTACTCCGAAATCAGTCTGCATTGGCTGGAGACCAGGGAGTTCAGTGTTACACAGAGGAAGGTCCCTCTGAGATGAAAGGAGCTGCTGAGATCCTCTGCCCTCCCTGTCTACTTTAATGTGACAGTAGAGCTGCTGGGACCACATTTGCAGCTGATCAGTTCAATATTTTCCAGCTGCCACTTGCAGTAGACAAGGATAGCAAAATTGCACAGTGAAGATGCAGTGAGTTTATCTGGAGCCCGTTTTTCTGCTTATTTTATGTGCTCGTACAGATATTTATGGGATATTTGTATCTCCCTGCACATATAATTTCCATTCCACTGGCACATGCTATGCATGTATATTAAAATGCATTTAATTTTTCTACAGATATGGATGTATGCTTATATAAGTGGATTAGGATCTTGAGAATTCAGATGACATTTGTGTTAATACCGGCAACAACTCTGCATTCCTAAAGTTTACTGCTTCTTAAAAGTTTTTTACAGATTGATTTTTAAGCTGATTCTTTCCCATTATTTACAGACTCTGCATAGTTAACAGACAGAGTTTTCAAATTGAGTTATTTCTACACTTCCAGAGCACAAGCACATAGCCAGAGAGAGAAAAGCAAGTTCCACTGTCTATAGATCTCATCTCTACACTGTCTGAGATCAAATGTGCTGACTTAGAAAAGAAGGGATAATTTAGAGGAAAGATAACTATGTTCTTTTTCCATGTGTCATCTCTAATGGGGCCTGTTTTAGCCTGTAATAAAACCAGGCACTAGCATATGCACCAGATTTCCTCCACACACATCAGAATTCAGATGTTTAAGTGGGCTTCTGCCCCCCCCCCAGCATCATTTGGGCTGCTCACTGAAGACAAGAGAGGCCACCTCCTGCATGCCACTTCTCAACAGTTCACCCACTGAGACCCTGAACTCTTCAGGCAAAAACCTTTTCATGATGGGCCCTGTGGGCTTGGTTGATGAGTCTGCTGCTGCAATGCCTCTACATCCCTCTCTAAATGTGTTTGAGCACTTAAAATCTTTGACTTCAGACCCCATGAGAAGATAACGTCTTTTCACCCTGAGTGATGAAATCACTCCAGACATAGAGTACGGTAGTGTGCAGCACTCATAGCTGTCTCCTCACAGAATAAACACTTGGATGCACGCAGTGCTGTGCTGGAAGGCAGGTGGTTTGCTGGGGTCAGGCCCTATGGCTTGTTTTGAGGGGCCGTTAAGTGATAGTATACATCTCTGAATTTTCCTAAGCACAAATACACAAAGACTTGAAATAAAATGGACTAAACTTTTAATTTTGTGCAAAGATAGTAGGCAAGGAAGAGGTGGGGGAAGGGAAAACCAGGGAAGGGAATGGAAAGGCAGGGAAGGATAGATAGATTTCTTGATTTGACTGTTCAGTTACAAGGCAAACAACATGCGGTCGGTGTTTTTTTCATAGGATCTGGTCTTTTTTCTTTAATGCTCCTCTTCCACAGGGATACACTTGAATAAATAGAAAAAAAAAACCCACTAGGAACTATTGTGAATGAAACAACCTGATTATGTTCCAAGGCAAAATAAAGACAGATAATCCAGAAAAACAAGAGATTTTGTGACATGTGAAAATGTAGGTCAGTGCATGAAGAAAGTGAATTGTCAGCAAATTCTGGATAAAATGGAGCTCTACTGGAGTTTAGTCTGAAATGAAGTGAGAATGCCATCAAGGTTCCCCTAACATTTCAGTAAAATGCTCATTCAAGAGAACCACTTGCTAGCACAGAGGTGTAATACATTATTTAGCATTCCAGGAAACACTCTAGTTTTCTGCTTATTTCAACCAGCTGAATCTTCTGTGGAACCCAATTCAACTGGCCCTGAGGCAAAGGTAAAAAGCATCAGCTGTTTTTTTCATTCTGTAGTCCATACATGCAGGACCCTTTCTTTATAAGTTATGGATCCTGTCTAGAGCTCTAGCTGGGGTTTAAATATACTTATAAGAAGAACATACCAAACCTGACCTCTTACAAAAATGAAAACCCATTGAAGTTTCACATGAAGTCTGAGAAATATTCTTCTTCATCTGGAATGAAATGAGCTTGGCAGCATGTATAGCTCTGACTAGTAATCGACATGATGATTTCAACAGCAGCCCCATGATGTGAAAAGCCTTCTGTGTGTCAGTAATACTGTATTATATGAAGAGGACAGTCTTAAGCCAAAAGACGTGGGAGAAAATGCATATTGATAAAATTGTGTATCTATTTTTTGGCAGTACAAGTGCTCACAGGAAAATGGGAGTCTGACTCCAAGAGAATGTGGCTCAGAGATCTACAGCCAACACATTTCATTAAGGTTGCTCTCCCCCACCCTCTGTCTTCTAAAGTAATGATTTTAAACAGAATATTGTGATTTAAAATAAATATTCTCACCTCCCACAAGAATATACTCTCCTGTTTTCTTGTGTAAAGGTTGAAGCTATTGAAGAATTTGTTCTTTTTTGCAGCACATGCTTCACAATTTGTTGCTCTAATTTTGTCTCATTATCAAATCATAGCCAGTTTTGGGCTTTTGGGAGGGAATTTGTGTTAATTCCTTTTACATTTTAAAAGGCAGATGACAAGTTTTTCTCTTAAGTTTGTGAGTTTGACTGAATAGTACACTCTTTTTTCTTCCACTACATGTACTGCGTTATCAAAAAAATTTACCTGTTGATAGACAAAAAACAATTTTTCATTTTTCAGTAGGGAGTTTTTTATGAAGTTATTTTTTTCTTTACATTTCAGCTCTGCAGTTAGCAATCCTTTTACTGTGGAATAGCATTGACACATTCTTGTTCCTCTCTACGGGGGATGTTCACAACTGTCTGCTTCAGGCATATAAATTAGGCATCTTTAGTTTCCCTGAATTGCCTTCCTGCTTGTGTTGACCTCATTTCACAGACTACAAAAAGGAGCTTTGGCTTTTGCCTTTGGTCCTCTGACTGGAGACTGCATTAATTGTCCCAGGCAAATGGTTTGAATGTCCATCCCTCCCAAGTGAATTAATTAACATCCTTGCTATGAAATGATGTCCATCCTCAGTGAGGCTACTCACTGGTCAAACAGTTAGGCACCCATTTCTTGGGGCTCTTTAGACGTGTGACACCACACGTCACAGCCATTGCTTCCAGACCTTTATGGGCATCAGATTTTCCCTCTGCATGTCAGGACAGAGCAGAGCAGGGGAGGGCTTTGTGGTACAGAGATCTGCACCTTGTCGTAAGCCTGTTAAATCAACCCACCTCTTACTCAGCAATGGTGCTACCTACACCTAAACTATTTCATAAACAAGTCAAGTTTGCCTATGTAAATATTTTTAAAGTCTGGCATTAATTTTTTTCCTTCTTTCTTCTTGAAGGAGAAAATGTTTATTCAGTCTGCCTACATTCTTATATGGGTCAAAAATTGTATGAGAAAGGAACACTATGAACTCAGGCTGTTTTGGGGAAGCACAAAAAGATTCCTTACTATATAAATTATGACCTACTGCTAGAGCTTATGCTCAAACCACTTCTTCTATTTAATCTAATTCTCTAAAAACCATTGAGCCTGATTTTTTTTCCCCTGATAGAGCCTACACAGGGCTAGCTCAAGGAGAAACATCTTTATTTATACATACATTGAGCTAGACTGAAACAAACCAAATTCTTCTGATCTTTTCTCACAGAAAAAGGTGACCATTCCCTTACTTATTCTAAGGTGGGAAAAATGCAAGTTCTTTATATGTGAGATTTATCTTTTATAATCTCTAATATTTCCTAGCATATCTGAAGGTGTATTGCACATTCAATTAAATGATTAAAATGGTCTAAAAGTATCTGTTTAAACCAAGGAATCTCCTATACCTCACACTAAGGTAAGTCAAATGTCACTTTCTAGAAGTCACTGGAATTAACTTTCTGTGAATCATAAGCAAATGAAATCAGATTGGAACTCAGTTTCTAAGTTACTGATAAACATCTGTGATTTTTATTTTCATAATAGGATAATTAAAAATATTGCTTTTGCATGTCTGAGGACTTCCACCATATAACTCAAGTGTGAGAAACATTCCCTCTCATAGTTGCATAAACAATACACATCTGAATATGTGTAATTCTGACTTATTATGGTTGTGACTGAGACGTGACTTAATCCGTTGGAAAAATAAATTAAATGCAGCCATTATAAATATTGGCTGATGGGAATTAAACAGAATGGGTTAGTTCAAATCCTGAAGGTAATTAGTAGAGAATTCTGAGATACCTGATCTTTATAAAAATCTTACATATAAATTGTGGCTTATTGTAAAATATGTCTTTATATTAAGTCTTTCAGTTCATTAAGCACTGAATTACCTGGTGATATTAGGTATTGTATGAGAAATTTAAAGAGGGAAGTACTTCAAAGTGAAATTCTGCTAAAACTAAAATATCTGTTCTCTTATTATGCAGTTGTCCCTGGGAGAAAATAACTGAAAGATAGATTTTCCTTCATAACTTTATATTTAAAACTTTGAGATCACCAACTGCAGCTTGAGATGGCCAGTGACAGAAGTAAGTGCTTTACAAGTGAGTTAATTTTAGAATATTTCAGGGAAAATCATATTTCTAATGCAGCTCTGTATTTCTAAAGGCAAATCAGAATCCTATCTTTCTGTATTACAATACATATAGAAATATATAGAGAGAAAGGGAGAGAGAGATATAATATATAGATATATGTAGACATAATTACATATTTATTCCCAGTGACACATTTTTAAATACACATATGTGCATATATTTGTACATAGATGCATATTTAGAGAGATAAGAAGTGAGGCAAGAGAGATTCTAATATTTGAAGTCAATACAAAGATTTTAATGGAATTTATTACTTTTCATGAAAAATTGTCTACATTAAATATTTTTTTTTTAAGTTGGGGAAGAGGATTAGAAGAACCCCTCCCCTCAAACCTCTAATTATCTCTATTGTCTTTGTTCAGCAGAGGCAGCGTGTTCTTCAGGATTCAAGCTGGGTGTAATGCAGATCTGTTGACATCTACAGTCATCCTTAGGGTTGCAAACTGAATTCCTACGTGCCTTTGCAGAAGAATCCAGCAGGGAATGTTATCACCATCACCAGAGAAATGGTACTGTCAACAACTGCCTGTGCGACCAGACACTTATCTTTTGATGTTCAGATACCTTCTGCTTGTTAACCTTGTCAAGGAGGGGCACAGAGGGGAGCACCAACCAAATGAAACCTGCGGTAATTACTGTAATTCGGAAAGAAATATATTCACTGGAGGCAGGCAGTTCCACCCTCACAATCAACCTTTCTGCAACTCAAGGAAAACACAAACATGGCCTGGCTCAGACAAATTAGGCATGAACAAATGTTGCACATTAAATGAGTTAAAGGACCTTGCTGAAAATTACAAGGGCTGCTTAGGGAAGCAATGAATCCCATTAAGGCAGAAACAGACTTAAAAGCAAGTGGGCTTTGCAGAGAGTCTTACATATATATTTACTGTACTTGGTTATCTTACCCAAGGCAATTCTGGCCACAACACTGCAAATATATCTAGATCATAATAGTATAGTCTTCTTTGGGAGGCATTCAGGGGGAGAAAAGATATCAGCTGGATGCTGCAAAACTACTGCTTCAAATACCGATACCAGGCTTGTCTGTAGCACTTTCCATCAATCTAATTTCAAGTGCCTTACAAAAGGATTTAGGAAGATTTTAAACAGTTAGATTTAGAATGCTGAGAAACATTTGAAGTTAACTTTAAAAAAAGTCTTCTTCAAATAAACGCAGAGTCTTAAAACATAAAGCCACATTCTCTTTTTTGCTGGCATTCAGCAAAGTGCATTCCTATTGCTAAACAAATGTAAACAACTATAGCTGAAAGAATTGTCAACATATTACTAGCTCTCCTTTTGCTCACCAGTACAGCTAAATGATCCTTTCTGCAAGAAACACTGTTTTAATATGCATTAGCCTTTCCTCCCACTATAATTATGGGAAGACTAGTGGAAATTATTTTGCTTTAAACTGTAATGTCAATGGGTTTGTTCCATCGCTTTTTTTTTTCGCCTCAGCTTTTGTACCAAAGGAATTAATGAAGAACAATGCTACGATAGGTTTAGGGGTCTTTTTCATCTTTGTGCTTGGTCCACACTGAAAGAAACACTAAAAGCAGCTTTGCTTTAAAATCTATGCAGCTTCCAGTAATGTTTGAAGGTGGAGTCAGCAGGCAACAGGGCAGAATGTCATATGAATGTGTAAAATATGCATATTTGTAAATATGTTTTGAATACAAAGGTTAAAGAGAGGACAAGCTGAGCTAAGTCACAGAAGCATTATGAGAGGATGGTGGAAATACAGATCATAAGGTGCCATGTTCAGCATAAATCATGCAGCATGTAATACATAATAAGGGTTATTCATCAGGAGCTTTGCAGCAGCCTGTAATATCTCTGCAATCAAGACAACAATAAACTTTACAAAGCAGGAGCAATTTCCATCAGGGTGAGAGTGTCTCCTCCCTCATCTTTATTTTTAAATGCATGATGATCACATGCTAATTGTGTAGACCTGTTACTGTGAATGACAAATAACCACTTCCAAAAGGACATTATGGCTAACAGCTCTTTAGGGGTCAATTTTGTTCCCCATCATTAAAATCCCCATTCTGTACAGAATTAGGAAGTATAGTCTTGTCACAGGAGCTTGTTGTCCAAAGAATAAATAGGGCATGTTGGATTAAGGGTGAGCAAGTGCTGTTGTTAAAGCGACCTGCCCTGCACAGACTGTAAAACTAGTGAGGAAAGCTGCTTCTTGGAGATGTGGAAGGATTTGGGAAAGGAACAGGGGGGCTTCAGAGTGACTAGCCCACACATTGCAAGGACAGTTTTAAGGATTATTCCACCTCTGAATTTACTCTAGGTTCGGAGCTATGTCTACACTGCTTTTTTTTTTTCTGTGCAGAGCTTGCCCTACTGGTGCTCTGGGATGGCAGAAAGCTGCTTGCTTGTGTTACCTTAGTGCTGGGTTCCCTGAGGCGGGCTCAGTGCCCCTGCTAGCCATGCCAGCCAGCCAGCAGCTTGAGCAGGGTGAGATTGCATCCTCTGTGTGTGTGAGGAGACTGCCTGTATCTGCTGAGAAAAGAAACATATGTGGCTTTAACCCCAGCTTAGGTGGAGACACCCTCTGAGTAGTGCCTTGCACATCAGAGATATTTTGGAATTTCTCAGCAGTACACAGATCCAGTCACTGGTGGACTGTGACATTGCCAGGCTCTCAGCTTCTGAGGGATGTCTGAGTAACAAAAGAAAGGAGTAAAACTACCTGAGAAAAGAAATAAAAAAGCAGAAAAGTGCAGTAAATGTTCCCTCAGATCTGAGACTTCAGGCCAGCAGAAAACAGTTCAAGCAAGCCTCAAACAACTGAGGGTAGCATTACAGGGAATACTAAAGCACCTTAGGGGATACAGTTTGTGCCAAATTTCATTTAAAATCAAGGACCTAACTATGAGAGACAGAAATATGAATATATTCCCCAACACATATTTAAAAAGCAAGGCTGTTGACAAATGGTGAAAGCAGAATATGTTCTGTGTCCAAAACGAGACTGAATAACTAGTCTCACAATTTATATGGCTAATGAAGGTGCAGCTTATTACTGAGATCTGCAATAAAGTGTCATTATTTTTTTCATTAACTAATGGCATAGAGATTATAATTTAAAAGGAGGCTAGTGGCCCCCAAGTCCAGACTGTATCTTGCAAAGGCTGAAAATTTGCCACTTTGGAAGAGGAAGAGGATGCAAAATACAGCATCGAAGGGACTCCTCAGCAGGTGGGTGCAGAGTGCTGAGAACACAATGCAGCATGTTGTGGAAGCCAAAACAGCCTCAGCACAGAGAGGCTAAAGCAGCAGCAGATGTAAAGTCATGCAGCTACGATGCTAAGCCTGGCTTTCATGTTTGTGGAAGGAGAACTTTGAACACAGATTTAACTTACTGAGAACCCCTGAACAGAGAAGTCTGATTTAGGTACTTGTTCTGTGCTAGATGGAGAGAATTCCTGACACAGCCAATGGCAAGAGAGCAATACCTTCTAGAGCAATTCATCCCCTCCTATGACCCCTGATGAATTATGCATTTGTATTTGTTCTACTTTATCCTATGCTAACCTTAGTCATAAAATGCATCCAAAAATGTACTAGTTGCAGCCTGAATTTCAAGGAGAAATCTGTTGCTTTGGGTTGTTTTACAGAAGTCTAGGTCCAGATTTTCAGAGTCGAGGAGATTGTATAAGAACATAAATTTACATACTTTTAAAGTGTACTTAAAGTACACTTTAAAGAAATAATTTAAATTGTTAGTTTCCTAATATAGTTCATTTAAATTAATGCAGCAGCAGTATTATTTTCATGAGACAACATGCTGGAGTCCTCAGCAGAGGAAGAACTTTGACTTGTTTGAGCAAGACCAGAGGAGGACACATGATGATGAGAGAGATAGAGTTCCTTCTATGAGGAATATGGATTGTCCAGCCTGGAAAAGAAAATGCTTTGAGGTGATCCAATTATAGCCTTCCAGCATCTGAAGAAAGTCTGCAAGAAAAATGGAAAGGCTTTTTACAAGGACATGTAGTGACAGGATGAGGGGGATGGAACAAAACCAAAAGAGCACAGGTTTAGGATGGATATTAGGAAGAAATTCTTTAGTATGAGGTTTGTGAGTCAATGGAACAGGTTTCCCAGAGCAGCTGTGGGTGCCCCATTGGTGGGAGTATCCAAGGGGCTCTGAACAGCCTTGATAAACAACCTAGTTAAAGGTGTCTCTGTCTATGGAACTAGATGATTTTTAAAGTCCCTTTAAACCCAGACAATTCCACAATTTTATGAGCCAATGACTACTATTTTATAGTTCTGAAGAATACTTTTAAATTATAAAAAATTATAACAAACCAAGTAGTTACTGATCCAGCTGCCTTTGCCAGAGTAATTAGTGTGTATAACAGCGTCCTTCTAGGGTTAAATTTTATGAGATGATTTTTAAGCTCAAGACTTTTAAAACAGAAGAATGAGATTCAATCCGCCATGTTTTTCTGAAGTTTTAAATTGCTGCAGCACAGGTCTAGTGACAACATTGAAATTCTTACGTGGCAGTGGATTTGTTTCACTATTTAAAATGAAAAGTAGACTTGTCTAATGAATAAAAAAAATGCAGTCAAATGTAGACCATGTCAATCACATAGATTAACAAGGATGGGAACAGTGCCTTCAAAATGCTGTAAGTAATCAAAAAGATGAGATTCTTTTGAACATTTTAGTGCTCAGGAAAAGCTGTTTTTCTGACAAGAAAAAAATATTTCTTTCAAGATTCTTTCACCTCAGAACAGGAGCCAGTACATCTTTTATTCATATTATCTGTAGAGCTTGTCGTTCTTGTATCTTTATTTTAGCAGCATTCTCTCCTCCACTGAAATATCCAAAAGTGCTAGCTAGTGTTTTTCAGCTGACATAAGGTCAATTAAATGTGGACAATAGGAATTGAGTATTTATATAATAATAAGTAGTAGACCTGACATGTTAGGGTCACTGATTACTGTACCAATTTTCCTTACACTTTCATTGCTACCGCAGAATTCTTCATGCACTTACCTGCACGAAGCCTTTCTAAAGCTGGTGAGTACAAGGTTGTTACCACCTCTAACTTGTTTTAGCTCTATAACATCTCTCTTGGCATTCAGTTAGGCTTCAGCACTGCCAGGCATGAGTGATTCTCCCCTTTATATGCACTCATCTTCACAGTTTTCTCAGTGATGAAACAGGCATGCACATTCACCATCCATAATTTCAGTTCTCGATGTGAAAGATGCTGGCTATTTGAGATGCTACTTTTTCTAGCTCCTGACACCCTGATACCACTGGAAAGGTGTAAATATTGAATAGTAATAGTAGGCCACAACCAGAGGAGACTTTCCCAGATAACTTGGGAATGTGGAACATAGACTGATAAGAAAGGACGAGTGTCTGTTGACCTGATGTAGAACAATGCTCAATTCAATAGCTCTCAAGCAGAAGTAATGTAATCCATTAAAATCAAATAAACAAAAAACCCAAAAGCAGAAATTAATTTGTCTTGTCGAAGATTCCCATGACAGAAAGAAAAATGAAAAGCGCTTGGTGGAACGGGAAGTTACTAGATTGTTGGATTAAGATAGATATTTTTGAGAGTGGGAAAAATGAACATTGCTGTATTGAAATAGCTGAAATTGCTGAGGTATAGAACTGAAGAAATCCATATTTATATAAATAAGTAGGCATCCAGAAACTTACTTAAAAATAAGTATTTTTTGTATCTTCCCCAGGACAGAATTCTTAGTGCACAAGGACAACAAAATCTCCCTGTAAAATAACAACAAGCTGGTAGCATATGTGATTCCTTATTTTTTCCAAAATTATATTCCAGGATGAAAGTGAAGAGATCTCCCATCAAAATATTTATTTTAATTAAAAATTGGATTAGAAAGCAAATCAAACTACAACCCCTAGCTATCTGTACTAATAATGAAGGAAACTTTCCTTGGGCAAGAAAATTTAAACAGTGATAATGACAAAGGAAAGAATATATGCAATGCTGCATTTTCCCCTCAACCTTGTTTTGAGAATTTCTGTGAGACCACATGCTTTTAACTGTAACAGGCAGCTTATTTCCTGTAAGGTTTTAGGATCTCACAGGTGCTTTCAAGAAGGAAGAAAATAGTTATCTCTGCAAAAAGCAAAGTGTTGAAAGTGACCTTATAAACCATTGAGTTTCTTTGTTGCCAAAGAAATCAATAATGTAACAGTGTGTTTGGATATCAGAGAAGCAGCGCTCGTGTCTGTGATCTCTCAATTCTGTAAAACGAGCTTTTGAGATTAAATTCTGTTGCATGAAGAAATGTAATTGGCTCAAAACATGTATTTTCTCCCCCCATGGTAATTCCTTGAATGTTTTTAAATTTCACACGACACAGAACTCTAATACATAATTACATTGTAAAAATAAACATAATTAGCAGCCTGATCATCTGCCTTTCCGTCATCAATGACATAACTACAGAACTAAGGTTTGAAAAAGGCATTTTTGAAGCTCATCAAGAGCCTTTGACTGATGAGGAAGAGTTAATAAATATCTGGGAAAAAATAATTTCTATTGCTTTAATTATGATTTTATGCTAATTTAGTACTGGATGACTTGATTGTCTAAAATATTGGTGTTCTTATATCTGAAAGACTTTCAAAGGTATTTATACTTTTGTGTGACTTAAGTCCTTTTAAAATCCTTATTCCTGCTAAGTAATGACATCTGTTTGGTAAAACAAATACAACATGGGAAAATTTTTGTCCCACTAACATAAACTTATCTACAGAAGTCAAACTGATGCTGCTTGGGGGATATCTAGGAGATTGGTGTGTGATCTTTACAACTGCAGAATAGTATTTAAACAACAATTCTAAATAAGGATTATTTTTTCTTTCATTATTTCCTTTTTTTTTTAATTGTATTTTAAATGTCCCCTAATTCTCAAAGGGAATTTACAGTGTGCTTTTTCATGGCAGTAATTTACAGTATCATCAGTTTCTACATGCAGCTATGTCTTATTCAAACAATCACCAAAATTATTAATATGCAGAACAAAGAGTGGAAGATACAGTATGAATCTCTGCAGAAATTCTTTGATTAATAAATACTCAGAGTAAATGTTGGCTGGTTTGATAATTTTGTAACTAACTTTCATGATATGAAAATATATCCAGTATGTCTGGATTAAGATCAACAAAATAAATCACAAAAGGTCTTCCTAGAGATTTCTCATGATAATGGCATTTGACCTCTGGTATAAACCCTAATCAGCAACTAAAAGGTTAAATGTTGCTTTTTCATTCTCCTGAGCTATTTATTTATGCATTTTTCAAAGTAATTTATGATTCATATGAAAGAGACTTGTTGTCCTTGTCTGGTTAAGATTCATGTCAATAAACTTCCAGTTGCCTCATGACCTTGTTCACTGCTGATCCCATGCCACATCAACATTTTGGCAGAAGATCAATGTCAAGTATGTTTTCACCTCACAAACCCACCTTTACTCACTTTATTCAGTCTCTGATCTGCTGCCTGCAGATGTTTTGATGTTTGTCTTGATGTTTTTCATCATCTCTACAGGGTCTTTTTTTCCCCTCCAGCTTCTGTATCCTAAAGTATGCTATGCAACTTGTGCATTGGCAAGACCTTTTCACAAACAAAAGTTTATTGTGGAATGTTGATTTTGCTTCAGATGTACTCAAAACTTGACAGAAAGGAAATAGACAAAATATGCTAACCAGTCAGGTTAATATTTCTTTAGGCCTGATCAAAACATATAGCTCTGTTTGCCTTTTTGAATAATAACTCCTGGAGCATTTTAGATGAATAACTGTAAATCGAGATGGTGCAAGTCCATTTTAGAGGCATACACAAAAAATTACAGTGTCCTGCAAAGTCTAATAGCTGCATGCCAAGCCCAAGATTGCAGGCATATCTGCCTGTTAGTCTGAAAGTTATACATTCCATTAATCTTCTGTTGGCACCCATCTGTTGGCACTGATGGGTGGAACACAAAATGAACACTTGCCAGAAGTTTAAAATGTTAGATTGCACCTTAATTTACTACATATATGTAAGCCCATAATCAAGTATTAAGATGTTTAAACTCTGTTTTCTCCACTCTTTTCTTAGGAGAATCTTTGGTCTTCACAGGATTGGTGTTTAGCATAGATGTGGCAGTCCTAGCCTGCAGGATGTGAAGGAAATTACATTTTTCCTGTGCTAGTTCAGGATCCATGTTTGGGATTTAATATTTGCAGACAAGGGCTATGTCCTGGTTTAGTGGACAGGTGTTGCCAGGAAAAAGGCAGGAGCTTTTCCTAAAGTGGAGAATGAAAACCCCTCCCTCCCAGTTTACTATAATTTGGAATTTAAGGGGCTCTCAGG